>OU612071.1:4471753-5028903 GCA_914767715.1 Membranipora membranacea | reverse complement strand
ATGGATATGGTCACATTGCAAGGTTGCTTTTGTTTGTGTTTTGATATATTGGCCTTGCATTAACATCTCACATGTTGGAGACCTCAATCTGTGAGACTGGAAGACCAAGCCACTAGAGGCAGCAATTCTATTATCAACTGTTAGGAAAGAAGAAGATGGAGAATGACTTGACTTTTTCTTTCTTCACCATCATCATCATTCATTGAAGTTTAGTCAGCAGTGACTAGTTGTTTAGTTAACTGTGAGTGACTGACTATCAAGGATAAATAATATGATTCATGCTGCCACATTCATTATCAATTCAATTGATTGAGTGTGGCAGTTTTTGCGATCATATTCTTTCCTCGTTTTAGACAAACGTATATCCATTCAAGCCTGTCAAAACAGACACCTGAACATACAAAGCTAATCTTGACAATAGAGACTCGCTGCTACAAGAAACCTTTTATTTTGTAAGTACAAGATAATGATTGTGGTATTTTCAATTGAAACAAGAGGCAGAGTTTGCAGTACAGCGCATTGTTTCGCAAACTAATTTCATCATCTGTACCTAAACAGAAGATGGCAAACCTTGAGTATAATAATGCACCATCATCATGGTCAAGAAAATTTGAGCGTGTTAATAAGACAATCTGTTTTGAATTCTTTTCTAGACTGAACATTGATATTATCATCAAGCTCTGTAATACGTTGCTTGCTTTGTTCCGCTACGTTTTCCATTCGTTTCATTCCACTTTTAAGCCTAGCATTATTATATATTTTATAATAGAAATATATCAATCAATATTTTGGCATCTAATGATAATGCTGCACTCGTGCTGGCTGGTAGGGAGTATGAGTCAGGGAATCTCACCCCAAGATCTGAAATTAAAAATGGTAATATCATGAAAGTGGTCAATGGTAACAGGGGCAGGATGGTGGACAATGTAAGACTATTGTCAACCATTTCAGGGATCTTGGGTTTGTGCTTGCTGAGGACAAAGTTTTGGATGTATTGGAAATGAATGCAAAATTGATCAAAAGTAGAGGAGGAAGATCAGGAAATAAGAAGCTGATAGATTTTTATGAGCGATAAATTATTGCCTGGGCATCCTTTAAGCAGATTATCTTTCAAAGCTCTCAGATTATTATTATTGGCTGCATTGATAAATTGAGAATTTACAGTGACAAGCATAATTGGATGTATTGTTGGTGTCCAAGTTATTTACCCGTGAGTTTGGTGAAATAATTTGATAAAAATATACAAATGGAATTCGGACAATTATCTAGTATTTTGCATAAAATGTTGCAACTTCCCGCCCCCTCACTCTTCTGTCAAAGAATGATCATGATTGCACTTACACCCAAACAACCATCAAAATAAAAATGAATATTCGCGAAAGTAAAAACTCACCGCATTCATTTTCAGCAGCAAAAGACAGGAAGTTAGGTGAGCTTACAATGACTCCTGTCTCTCTGATTCCACAAGTGTGTCATGATGACTTGTTACAAGTGCAATGGAATGCGTGTGAAGGATTAACAATCAGTGGTAATTATTATACTTAATTGTACAATTAAAAATTTTGACAATAAGGATATCAATATAATTATGTAATTACGGCTGTTATTGGCTAACCTCCCTGCACTCAAGCTGACAGATTAAAATTTAATACTTTAAACGGTGTTGCACCTAGTCTAACATTTCAATACTATCTGTACTAGTGCCAACACCTGCTAGGGAACTACCATCCAAGAGTGAGAGAGGAAAATGCCAAAATTGCTTCCTGTACACCATATAACTGAGATGGCTGAGAATGATATAGTATAACATCAAGATCTCCTTCGTAGACAGGTAATGAATATATACCAGGCTTACGATAGTTGATTTACCTTTGCCTCCCTCAGCCCACATACCACAACATTCAGAGCTAGCTTTATGCTCAGAGCATCTTTGGCCAACAAATAGAAGTAGCTGAAAGCCATCCACTCTCAATAATCACAAGGAGTGTAGTTTAGACTAAGCCAATAATCAGTACTCATACTACTTGCTGTGACACCAGGTTTGAGTTTATTTAGCATCAGCCAGCATATTTTCAGAAGTCAGTGGTTCCGTGGAAAATATTGCCTCATTCACATATCACTTATCTCCACTTAGGCATGTAGGACAGTTGATACAAAATAATTCCTCGCTCATCTGGTGAGCGATGTTGTACATTTTATTAGTAGCAAAGTTTTCTGATAATTCTGCTAGCATAGTTTAGCTGATGTATTCTATTTATGCAGTTGCTGCCAATATTAACCGATTGCACAAAATATAACGTAGGGTATGGTACAACACAGAAGAGTTGAACATAAGTATTTTGTCGGGTCATCATACTCATTACTAAGAGTTTTCTGTGCTTACAAAAATTGTGAGCCGACAATTCGAATGGAATGCTTTTAAAGTGTTTGTAAAGGATCAGGTTTTTTGGTATTATTCTAGAGATCTCAGTCTAGTTTAGAACATTATTCTATGTTCAAAAGCAGCCTGTGGCCCAGTTAAGACTTATTTGCCCTCAAAGTTGGGATGAGAAGGTACTAAAAAGGTACTATTTTTTTTCTTTGGAATTGTGATCACTTGTTGAAAATAGTTCCTTTTTAGTACCTTAGATTATAATGGGAATATACAGTATCTCATAAATAAGACTTTTTGTTATGACACAGTGGTTTTGATATTCCCTGCATACAATATTAAAACACACAGAATTTATCTATTGAATGAATGAGTGAATACAATGCAAAGTTAATCTGTCCCATGTTATGTGGCTGGTAAAATGGGATAGAGTATAAAATTTCATAATTGAATGACAAAGCTAACAATCTAAATCGAACATGGCAAAAAATTACAGCTCATCCGACAGTGAGAGTAAAAACTACAGGGAGATTAACAGCTCTAGTGAGAGCGAGATTGAATATCATTAAGGAGGCATTTGTAACAAATCATCATCAGAGGGAAAACATCTCTGAGGTAGTCCCACCACTCAAGTTTAAATCTGTATGATTTCGGCCACTGGAAATAACCCACAGGGCTTTGGCAGATACAACAATTTCTGTTAACCATGGTTACTACTCGAGATAGAAATTGGCAATATAAAGGCAGATCAATACATCGCTAAGTATTTCAAGGTTTTGTTTACATATATATGATGAATAAATGAGATTATGGCTATGACATTCCAATCAAACTCCGTCTTCAGCCCGCATGAAAACCAGTGCTATGCTTCAATAATTAGCTTCATGAATAGCGGCTTTCAATAGAATTTCAATGGAAGATACAAAATTTACACAGGTAGATTGTGTGTTTTTCTTGAAAATATGTATTTCCAAATCGCACGGAAGTCTAAAATAAATTCTTTGTAAATCTCGATATTTCAGGCATTAGGATGATGTTGAAATCCAAAGCACGCAATGATTAATATTGAGTGATTTGAATTTGTGACAATCTTTTCAACAACTTTTTGCAAATATTCTGATACTCAAGGTTTTTTTGGATAAACTGTGTTGTTTGAATTGTGTAAACACTAGAAATTACAAGTCACAAAGTAAATTCAACTCAACAAATTTGTCATCTAGTTGTTTCGGACTTCAGGGTGATGTAAAATGCAAATGAATTCAACTGTCTCCTAAAGAGGAGTATTGATAATCATGTTAGCCATGGGATACCTTGAGAAACTTTCTATTTTTTCATTAGATCTTGTCCATCTTTGTGCATCACAGATACTCAGCACATCTTAACATAGACTATCAATATTACTGACTGAGTGCAGCAGGTCTTATGAGAGCACATGTCAATGCACACCACAGTCACTTAGGAAATTAATTTGTCGAGTTTGAGAGTTATTTCATCAGTATGGATCTGATTTGGGAGGTTGGTGTTGGGTAAATTGCAAGCTTTGGTACAAACTATAAAGCATTGCATGGACCATCTTTGGGTGAATCTGAAATAAGCAAGGCTTTGTCGGCAGGAAGAATCAATTGCTCCATTATAATCTTATTTTAACAGAGCAAACAAGCGCATCGGTCAGAAATGAAAATAACTCATTTTCATGCTTGAAAAACAGCGGACAGGGAATGCGTCAAAGTCATAGTCGTTGATCGTAATGTACAGTGGTTCTTCTAATCTTTTCTTTGACATGGGCTCATAACAGATAAAGATTGTTTTGATTAGCGGTCTCAACTCATCAAATAGTGTGCATACAAATTATAGAACTTTCTTTTGAACTTTTATGTCATCAGACAGACTTGTGAGTGACTTTGTCATTTATTTGCAAAATTTGTTATCTAACGACAATAGTCACTTATATTACAGTATTTCCCCAATAACAGGCTCATCACAAATCGCCTGGACTAGTTGGGCGGTGCATGAGTAGGCAACTCAATGTTGTTAACTTATAACCCCCAGACCGAATAACCCTGAAGACTAATTTTATACGCAAATGCATGTGTGATAGCTGTCTTAATCTGATTTCAAGCTCAAAAATGATACTTAGAAACCTGCTCCTTTACAAACACTTTAATTTCCATCATAATGAAACAAAAAGAAAAGATTTGCCCCGGGGGGGATTTGAACCTGGGCCTCCCACAATATATGCGACCTTGCACAGCAATATCTATTCATTACAGCATATCTTGCCTCGTCATCTAAATACAAACTCATTGAATACAATGTCAATCCAATTATATAATATTGACTAGAACTGTAAAGGCTTATACTATAACTATACAATAGCAATAATGAATGTAATTTATTTAGCAGGCAGGGTTAATTACACAATAATGGTTGCTGGTTGGTTAATGATATATGGGTCAGTTTCAAACAATTCTAGAATTGTACAGAATTGTCAGACAATTCTTGGGTATGAAACGCAGTGTTAGGGTGTTTTTTAAGGATTTTCGAATATTATTACAATTTTTGTCATGCACTGTTTTTGCATTGGTAAGATTCATAGGAGTAGAAGGTTGCTTTGTTGGTTATAACAATTGCCCTTTAGAACTCAAGTGTTGAAGGTCATGGGTTCGAAACAAATGTAGTCTACTGACTACTGGGTTTGTTGGTGTTCCAGGACTGCTCCGAACTGCCTGCAAACTGAGAGCAATTTTATTCCCCTGCCTTAGTACAGAATCAAACCTTTTAAATTGAACCAACAATTCATTTAAGTGCAACCGAATTTTTTTTTATTTTGCTGCTCTGTTGGGCCTTGTGTGATGCTGCAATGTGGATCAGACTCATAATTATTTGTTTTCATATCACTTTTTACCTCCATTGACCACCACTTCCGGCTTCCTATCAGGGTCTATTCATTAAAACTACATAGTTATGGCCAGTGATAACAGAGTACAGATTACAGAACGATTACAGATTGATTACAGATTGAATGCATGATTCACCCCTATTATAAAATACATTCCTTAACCCTAAATAAAATGAGCAAAAAGTAATTATGTTGTTTCTTTTGCTATGAAGGCCTAATATAAAATGTCAAACATATTTCAGTTTATTGATGATTTTGTCTGATTGAAGAGTCTTGTTCTTGCAGTATGATTTGGCTTGTGTTAGGTTCAGCTTTAGAACAGTGCCATTGGTGATATACTTGATCTCACTGAGCGATACATGTTGGTCATATCGTGACTATCTTGACTCATAATTTTTGGCTATCAGATGGAAGCCGAGTACCTTATGAACTGTCTACCCTGAAATAAAACCAAACATTGTTTTGCACTCAACACACCAACATTAGGGTTTGGATCAACTTTCACCTATCTCGATCCCGCTTTTTATTGCTGATGACATTTTTTTTTTTAACTGATACGATTTTTGATTGATAACCTCATGATTTGGACACTGTGTATCTTTTAAACTATTCGACCTACACAAAACTGAAAGCTGCTTTGCAATCAGAACGCCAGAATTAGTACTACTAGATACTTTTAAATAATGCTTCGTCAATTTTTTAATTTTTTTGATGTGGTAGTGTCCTGATTACGCGACGCCATGTATGAGTCAGTCCGGGGGCGCTTTATCATTGGAAATTTCGGCATTTACCCCAAATTGAAAAAAGCTGCCAGTGGTCACACGTTGGTCATATGTAAAAAATATAACCACCGTTGAGTTCGTGACATCTTGATGCATCCAGTGAGCTGAATTCCCAATTTGTATATTTTACTTCAAAAATCACTTTGCAGTGCCTAATTAATTGTCCTGTTAGCAAATAATGACAACAATAATAAGATTGGACCAATGTGACTGAAGAAACTGAACCTGTTCTTCTATATTTCCATTGCTTTGCACTGCTTGTTGAATAATTGATTTGATATTGTTAATTTCAACCGATACAAGTTGGTCAGCTATCTTTTTGATTGACAATTATCTCCTGTTATAGCGTTTAAGTTTTTGAAGGCCCTTCAAGCAAGATGTTCAGCTTTAAGTCATTTTCTACCAACCAGTCCTGTTTTCTTTCGGGTCGGCTGAGGATTTCCTCAGCTGCGGCAAAAGTAGATTGCTTCAGGTGTTCCCATAAGTCTTCTATATCTGTGTCTGTTTTCTCTAGTTCATCCATGGTCTTGTCCGTCTGTACCTCAAACCCCCTCTGGGTCTCCTTGTCTTTCAGCTTGATGACCTTCAGCTTGCTAGAAAGCTTTGCACCGGTCTTGGCAGGGGCGTATATTCTAAAAAAATTTCACTCACTGACTTTTTAGAGATGTGCATAATGATCGGGCGCAGCGTGATCCACACGCTGTAGGCGTAGCGGGGAGGGTGTGGGTGTGTCAATACACCGGGCTTTTGATTGGCTTGTCCAGCTCAAGGTCAAAAGTCAAACTCTGTATGTACCGTAATTCCTCACTTATAAGACATCCCCTCTTGGGAAAAGTAAAAATGCTCCAGTGATAAAGCACCCATTTGAAAAAAATCTGACATTGTTGGGTTCGAACCCACAACATTCTAAATAAACAGTGATCACCAGGCAGACGCTCTACACACTGAGTAATCAAGGATTTTGATTCACAGATATCCGTGGTCCGTGATTGCTAATACACGCCACTGGGTCTTGGTGATCCGGTTCTTGATAGAGAAGGAGATAGTTGTCCTAATCATAATATTGTGATCTGTAGAGCAGTCGGCACCTTTCATCGCATGCGTGTCCATCACATCTCTCCGATCTTCCTGTTTGGTGATCATGTAGTCTAGAAGTGCTTAAAATAATACGGATATTTTTTGCCACAGTACTCTTGCAATATTTTATTCCAATGTTGCTCACAACATTACAGTGATATTTGATCATGTCTACAAATATATATCACCTCTTTCAAGATTATCCCAATTCTCCCAATATTGGCAGAATGTTGTGTCCATCTTATCCCATTATTGCTTGTTTGCTGGGCATTACCGGTGATGTTTAGATTTCCAAAGCAAAATGACTATGTTAACTGTTGAGTGTGATCATCTTAAATACTTCCCAAACAATGAATATACTAAGTCCAATGTGATCAGCCAGCAAGCTAAAGCATCAAATAATATTCCCCCCAATCCATTGTATGCTAAGACATCACACATTTGTATTGCCTGAGGGTGATTTCCTGACAATTCTAGAAAGTTTCTGGTGGTTTTGCAATCTAATCATGTCTGACAATATAAATCTTCTTTTCAAATTTTTTGATTGATTCTTCATTTGCTATATTACTGGCAGTCCTACTGCCAGCCAGTTATGATGGTACAGAAGATCAACCTGTATGCCATAACTGGTTCCCTGTTAACACTGCACGGTATACGGCTGTAGAGCTATTTCCTCATAGCAAACAAATTTATGGTCACTCGTTTGGTAAAACTGAATAAAGTGAGGCAAATTGACTTTATTTCAGATTTTTCAAAGTGATAAATGATATATACATTATTCAATATTGAGCACAATATAAATCAGATATAACCAATGAAAGCAATTTGATTAAGCTGGTCAGGTTTCATCTAAAAAATTTTAAAGAAAACAGTTTTGCCTAGAAGTGCTGAGCTGTATCTTGGACTTGCCAGATATTTTGGATTACTTCCTGTGTTGGGATCATGGATAAAGCTATGTAGCAATGGCTAGATTTGATTTTACTTTGCTGCATCACGCAGACAAGTCATGTGGAGACAGATAGAGAGCTCTGGCTCTTCCCAGCTTTTTGCGATCTGACTTTGATGTGTGGAGAAAAAACTGAGTACAACGTAACTGATTATATTATGTATAATTTTTGATTCCTCAAACAGTGGCAAGTTAGTAGGCTTCAAACCTGCCTTTCTATGTTCAGTCAATGTGTAAACTGCAGATCAGGTTTTTCTCTACATGCTTCGATAATTTCATGCGACCGTTATATATAAAGCCAAGTAGCGTTGCTGTTGAACTATGATGGATTCTGCTGTTACGAATTGTCACTGTTACTGTTTTCTTTAATGAGAATGTAAGGGTCATCAATTTGTCTGAGTTCAACAACATGGAGGTACTTTAGACTTCAGTCGGCTACATGATTGGAGTCCTTATGCTGTTTAAAACTACTGATTGTCAATTGACAAATATTAGGGAGGAGTATGGTTGGAAATACCTGCGAATGTATGAGTATCAATGCAGAAGTTATGTTAGCTAAGGACACTGCAATTCTCTATCAATTCTTCATGAGGGAAACAGAACCGATTGAAGAATGATTTTATGTTTTAGTTATTATCTGTAGGCTGCTTGTATTGTTTATAACTACAAGTTAACTCATGTTGCGGTTAGGCGAGCCTTATCTCAAACTGACTATAGTGAGTGAAGGTATGATATTTCAATACCTTTGTAAAACATGGAGACGATCATCACTAAAGCAGAAAATAATCAGGAAACTATTGCATCGGACTCATCAATTTCTGATCAATTTCAACTGCAAGACCACTTTTTATATATCCATTGTTTCAGCACATCAATACAAACCACAAATGTGGGAGTCAGGAGTTGCGCAAGTATGTGGATTAACACCACAATAGAAATTCATTTTTTGCACATGGAAAAAATAGGGCGAAGTAAAGCTTACACAACCTCCTGCTTGCTGCAAATAGAAAATGTTGGGAGTCAATTGTTTTGCGGTTGCTCGTATTCAACAACCGCTATTTCATTGTTTAGAGTGTGTCTTTCTTATATTCATATTGATAAACTTACCAAATCTAGCCTGCTGTGATAAGTGGTGAGGAAATTATAAACCATTAAATTAAACATTGTGATGATCATGATCCATCAAAAGCAGTTACTAATCAATGCAGGTTGCTAGGCAGCAATGCCTTATCCGCTGTATTATATGATCACTACTAGCCACAATGTTCTGTTTACTTGAACTGCCATGAAATGGCAAAGAAAACATTCTGATATGTAGCAATCATGAGATAAAAACAGGGAGGTGACCTAGCAATAAGCTGCACTTATGAAATGCTGAATGTATTGAAGCATAAATGGTGCTTGATACCTTAGCAGCCAATATCTTCACCCGAAATCAAAACCATATAATGGTGTTCATCCTTGTTCACAAAGTAAAATCACTACTGACTTGCTTAATGATTTCCCTCTGGTGTCAACAATTCGAAAAATGTGATAGTCAATGGTAAATGGTGTATACTTCAGAACCTGGTTAAATATAACTACCAGTGTTGATCATTGAACATTAGGGTACACCCATGGGGCATAATATGTGGCCAAATAACTGCTTAGAGGATGGGCAACATTAGCATTTTATGTGTGAAATAACAAATTTGTTATTCTCTGGTGCAGCTCTACCTTGGTTTCATAAAGAGAGACTCCTATATATTGTTACAGCACAACCTGACCTAGATGAAATATCACCATCAAGCTCGGCCGCATATTACTTGACTCAGTCGGAGAAATTTTATTGAGATGTGGCGCAGCCCTAACTAGTTGGTGACTAACACAGCCTATATGATCTGTCTAATCAGTTCCCTATGGTCACAGCCTGACATCTGGACTCATGTATATGCAGTCTCAATCAAACACCAATAAAATGTCATACTGGAAATCATGTAGGCCACGTCTGTCATATGCACCAGACAATTGATGAATTTACAAACATTATTAAATGCCAAATTTGCACTGCAATGTCCTTAATCTGACTGTAGGTTATAAATATATCATCATGCTCCAGTATCAGTAGGTTTATCCATCTTACTTGCTGTGGGAAATAATATTCTTCTGCATCTGGAAATAAATTTAGAAATTTAAGAGATTTCAGCTGCATTTCATCTGCAAACACATTGATTCAAATCCTATTTGTTGTTTGGTTTTTGCTTTTGGGAAAAAACAAAGGAGAAAAATAATAAGACAGTAAAGGATTATAGTATGACTTTATGTTTTTCTTACCTAGAATATTGATTTGAAATAGGTTGCAATACATTTCTGCTGTTGAGTAATGAGAACAGCATTTTTTTTCCCTTTTGCATAACAAACATTACAAACAAAACAAAAAACAAAGAAAACAATTTCAAAATAGTTTTTTCTCACCTATTTATGACTTTTTTTTGTCATCAGTCAGCTAAGAAAAAAAACCATAAGGGTATTTTCCCCTTTGCCCAACACATAATGCAAAAAAGTAATGCAGAAAAAAACACGTCCATGTAGTATTTCTCTCATCCAGCTAAGAAAAAATCTTAGGGGTATATAAGCAATGTTAATCAAGAGGAGTCATCATATTCGTCTGATAACAAAGAGAGAGAAGAGCCATGATGGGGATGTCACGGGTAAGATACAACAAGGATATTACTGTGTACATACAGAGTGGTTTACAGCAAGTCTTGTAAATATTTTGTCTATGCCTAAAGTGTGTACTAAACAATTTTAAACTGTTCCATACCTCCGAGTGTTCAAGTATTAAACAGTATATTATGTTTGACCATAGGACAGAGGTTTTCAGTCAACGCATTTTAATTTTTCTTTGACAATGTTACGGAGTAAACTGAGTGTCAAGAGTACTTTCTCAGAAGAAGAACTTTGGCTTGAAGTGTTACTGTCATATAGCTTATAGTTCATTGCATTATAGGGGAGGGGCGCTGTGCCTTACACATTCAAAGGGGTTAAAGTATCAGTCACTCTCCGGCCCTCTCTCAATTTGAGGTATTAAATATGTATGTGTAGTGGTGTGACACGAAGGAGCCAGCCCCTGTACTCAGAAGATCAAATAAGATATAACCCATTTTATTATGTTATAATTGTAGATAATAACAGTTTTGTTGGTCACCGCTTATGTCAGAGTGAGGTAGGCCAATGTACATTTCTAACCTAATTGTGTAATTATTATTTTGTATCATGATTGACACATAGTATGTATTTTTTGTTTTCAAGTTTGAGTTTTTTTGTAGCGCTATGATCGTTACACAATAACACAACGAACCAGTCTTAGGCTATATTCCAATGAATTGCATATGCAACAAATCAATCAGTTGTGTCACTTTTTTTGCAAAAACATTCTAACACTGTAATGTAAAACATCGTGCTACAGGTGTCAAGGTGAGGAAAGTTTGTATGCCAACACGACTGGCCAAGTGACTCATATGGAAGATGACAGGTACTTAAATGGATTTGTACTCTACAGTGAGTCAGAAATTCTCAAAACAACCAATGGATCAATCACCAGAACTGTAGCTGGGGTGGGAGAAGAATCAGATCTTGCTGAGCTCACTGAATTCGGGTAACTAATATTAGTAATTGGTACCTAGAAGTGGCATTCATGTTGCATGTGATGCTAGGTAGTTCTGCTCTCGAGTTTAGTATCATCCCACGTGATTCAAAACAAATTGAGAGTTTGGTGTTATCAATAGTTTTAGTTGAAACCATATCATTTGTCGTTGATTAGTGTTTTTCTTAACTGTCAATACAGCATTACTGCATTAGTTGGATCCTAGAATGCAAATCGTAGTAGCTTGACCAATTTTTGGGTCCCTTTCTTAATTATTTTGTTATAATTCAATAGAGCACTCTTTTCATTCAGCCAACTGATTGTTTACTCAGAATTAAAATCGCATTGTGTTGCCCTTGGTTCTACTCACTTTTCAACATACCAATTAAGCTGTCCCTAAAGTAAAGCTCTAATACATGCATTTTATGTTATGAAGATTTGATATTCTGAGTTATATTTGAAGCTGTTTAACTTTTGTTTTAGCTCAATAACAGGGTTTTGCCAATCAGCATCGGGAGAAGTTATCTATGTTGTTGACAGTGATAAACATTGCGTTAGGTAAGTAACCAAGTCTATTTACAATTTAAGCGCATTGAGTGAGCAATTGAGTGCAAGTAGCCTCACCGAATGAAGAGGTCACTGAATTACTGTTTTCATGTTTTATACCCTTTCATTGAAGCCTCTACTACATGCATGCATGCAATAGTTATGTGGATTGATCATTCTTAAAGGAAAATTTAAATTCTGACTTGCAGAGCTGTTAATAGAAGCACCAATCAAACATCCGATATGATTGGTGTTTGCGGGGAGCCTGGTTATGTTAATGGTGGTGGACTGAGAGTTAGACTGAGGACCCCAGCTGCATGTCTATATGATGAGTATGAGGGTCTACTGCTTGTAGCTGATGCAGGAAACTCTGCTATAAGATCATACAGTTTGAGACACAGGTAGGAGATAATTTTGTGATCATATCCTATTAAGTACCAACTACTGTTCACTACTTACTAGCCACTATAACTACTGAAGTTACATTATTGACATGATCAGTAGCACATAAGTAACCAACTGATTTACTGTCAAGTAATTCAAGCTTCTGTTTCAATACTTCATATTTTTAGGAAACAGAGACCTACCTGCAGCTAATCCATGATCGATCACCCGTCATAAGCTTTGATACGCTGGTGAGAAATGATTTTTTTATTGTTAAATTGGAAAAAACCAAACTTATGTTTACAATCGAAGAGAGAATATTGATTTCAACCTTGACTTAATGATTCCATAAAAGGAGACGAAGTATGAAGCATTGACCGCCTACCATTCTCTTCAGCATTGAAGGCAGAAGGGTTCTTCTGACTACCAACTACTAGCTAGCAGCTACCTAATACTACTTTTTACTTACATCCACTCAATGTACCTAAAATTTGTGATAACTAATATATACAACAAATAATGGCTTCTTGCAATGCCTTTTTTTTCTATTCCAAAGTGCCATGTTGAGCAGTAACATTTTATTATAAGTTTTCGATGACATATTTTTATAGGAAATTCAGACCTACTGGAAATACAGAAATGATTCAGCGCCCATAACAAGCATTCTGCAGAATGCAACAACAAAGGATATTATATATGTTTACACAACATCCGAGGCATCCACAAACATCTACAAGATTAGCAGATCAAACTCACTTGGTCATGCTGTGAAAATAGCTGAGCTGTATTCAAGATATGAAGAACAGGAAACTGTCATGTCTCCTGATCTGCTACTGATTGATGGTAACTTGGTTACAGCAGTGGAGAGTATGAATAGGTCAACGACAAATACAAGGATCCAAATTCATCTACATGGATATAACCAAACTGGCTGTAATTTCACTATTGAGACAGAAGAGGATAACCCAGGGAGACCCCCTTTTCTCGCTGTTGGGACAAACCTGTTCATTGGAAAAAGAGACAAGATAATGAGAGTGACTGAGCTTGATGAAAGGCTGAATTGTGGCGCCTCTGTCAAAGAAAACACTCCAAGGTTTGTTTCTGTGAATAGGAAAATATACATCATTGGAAAATGTAGCTGTCAAATGTTATCTCTTGCGCAGCATACTGCACCTTGAACAATTCTGGTTTGTACGCCAGTTGTTGTGAATATAGCTGTATCAACTTCTTTTTTCCAGAAAATCCTCAATAATAACACAGCAGATCGGAGTTGAAGGGTATGTAAATGTGTTGCACATTGAAGATGATAAGGAAATACCTGGCAACTTGTTGTTTTCTGATCACAGTGGGATATATAGTGTCAATAAAACAAGCAGTCTGGCTGACATCAAAGTGAAGGATAGCGTCCATTCACTTTCAAGGTTAGTCTCGTATTAAATTTATCTAGATATTCAACCAATCAATCAATCCAGTGAGGTTACTACTCAATAATCTATCAATTAATCCCTCAAAACAAGCTAGTCAGTCAACCAAGTCAATAAGTAATTTTGTTATGAATATTATACATCACATTGTAAAGGGGACAGTTGCATAATTACATTATTGGAATACCAGTATGTATTGTGACACTGATATCTTAGCTGACCGCAATGAGCCTCAATTTCAATCTAAATAATAAAAATGTTTAAATTTTCCTTCATTTTGTTTTATACTATGCTTTAAGCATAATAACCATCCATGTGCGGCTGCATGGAAAAAGTTAGGCTAGCCATAGCCCTAAAAAAAAACTAATCAGAGCAACAGTAAACGAATAAAGATCGTGGCCAATCTTTGGTTTTGGAATGCTGATAACCATACTCTGATTGTTCAGAAATCATAACATAATAATTGTAGTTAAGCCATTAACACACCTTCATTTGTCTACAATTAAAATCTTAGTTCCATGTGCTAAGAAAATACACATAGTAAGATATACAGGCTTCATCATATTTTTTGTTCCAGTGTTTTCCAAGACCCTGAATACAGCGGATTTGTCCAGTTGGCTGGTGGGAGAATCTTAGCCACCAGGCAGAGACATGCCAATCAAATTGAGTAAGTCTAATACAGCAATACATTCTAGCTTTAGCCATTTTCCTTAAGAAAATCAGTTGATGCTCTAATGCTGCTGTGATTTGTGTCTTGAGAATAAAAACTATATGTTGTGTCAATAGAAAATATGTGTGGGCTATTATTTATATTACTGTATATAACATTTGACCTTGCTGACTAGGTGCCCACTCACTCTTTTTACCAAAATCGAAATTGCGGCGGTTTGTTTATAAGCAGACATTTTAATTATTCATGTTATACCATTTTCATTTTAAGGTTGTTTAGCAGAGATGGAAATGTGTCAGTGTTTACACCTAGCGCAGCAAATCTTGTTGGTGATATTGATGGTGATACAAATACTAGTAGACTGAATAGGCCAGCGGTGATCATTAAAGATATGAGAAATCCTGAGAAATTTCTCTTCACCGACGGCCACAAGATTAAAAGTATCAATCTTCCCACAAAAATGATACATACGGAGTATGAACTACCTGAGCCAGAGCCAGCCTCCGAGTCCGATCATGAGTCGCATTATGACTCACATTATGACTCACATTATGAGTTACCCTTTGACTCACCCTCTGAGTCACCTTCTGAATCACATTATGAGTATATGTATGATTATGGCGAGGAAGAGATCACTCGTGCAATTGAAGCTTTCGCTCAACATCCAGTGACTGGAGACTTATATTTTACGGCTTATACTACTCACACTCAGTCAGGATTTGGGTTGGACTCAGACTCAGTTCTTCAACGGATCGCGTACGGCTCTAACGAAACAGAAGCTGAGTATATCGGGACAATAGCCAGAAGTAAGGAGGATAATAGCTTGATCAGATTCACAAAGATGATTTTCTTAGAAGAGGCATCAAAGGTAATGATTTTGGCACCACATTATGTTGAAGAAACACTACAGGTACACATATTTAACATAACCCAACCTGCGCCAGCTAAAGTAACATGCAACTTTGAGATCGCTGAGATGGCCTTTTATTGGTCGAATGCTGCATCTGGTATACACCTGGATCCTGATGATACACTTTATATTGGAAGCATGAAGGGGATTACAAAGATACAGAATTATACTGATGTCTTGAGAACATATTGTCCTGGTTATTGATATTGACTTGACATGACCTTTTGAACTTTGCACCTGAGACTGATTACATGTCGCCTGCTCTGCTTTACTCAATTCATACACACAATTCATTACAAAACTTATATAATAATGAGAATGATAATTATAATTTTCTATACAGCCATAAGCAAATGGAATAAAACGCTATGCTATAACATTACTTTAATTGTAGTAAATAATCATGTAGATAATATCAGTGAATTAAATTCTATGGTATCGTTTCTCTTATGGTGTTGGCGATGTATCCAGTTGAGTCTATTACTTATACTGAAAAGTAAATTTGTGTCAATTCATCTCAACTGCACAAGTTGTCCTCTCTTTATCACACTAAAAGATATAAATATGTCTAGAATACCCTACTTCCAGAGTGATTGTCTCCTTAATGTTTGATAATATGATAATTGACAAGTAGTTCACAATAATTGATTTCCTAAGTAAGCTTCATCCACGCAGGCGAGATATTAAAGCTAAAACAATATAGTTATCCACTCAAGTTGGCTATGACTCATATGGAAAACAATCTAGGTAGGAGAATGATGACTTAAGCTCAACGGTGCCATTTATTTCAGATATGAAGATTTTGTTTGTATGACATGGCCTATTTTTTTGTGTGAACGCATTTGCGGCCTGAGCATTGGGTGCCTTGATTGCTTTGATTAAGTAAATCAAGAAAGAAAGTTCTCATTTACCACCAACACATCGAAGCTTGTGGAGAAGGCTAACAAAAGATTATTCATCATGAAACAATTAGCCTACCACAATGTCATCCCCACCACAATTCAGCTAGCTTACACCACATTCATAGAAAGTGTGCTATCATACCATCTATCAATAATCTCCAGACACTTAAATCAAGAAAACATGAAACATTACAATCACACCATCAATGTAGCATGTCGTCTAAGCAAACACCAAATATCCCACACAAAAATCAGCAAAGTATATAACAAAACTTTTTAAATGAAATGTTTGGATATAACATGCTGTGGACTAGACACTATCTTAGACTTTGATAAATAACCATCTGGTAGATACCGCATCCCAAAATACAGAGTAAATACCAGAAAATTCTGTTTTAAATCAAGACTGTTAGACTCTGTTTTTCATAACTCATTTTATACTTATATTCTTAGTCATTGTTCTTGAGAATCTTTATGTCTTGTTTTACAACGGAGCACACAGAAAAACAACCAATTTTATCATGAAAATTGATACAAAATACACATACATAAATATCAGGCAACTGAATACAGGTTAGTGATTTTCCTCTTCAACTGAGAAGTTGTTAAAGCTCTTATTATTACATGAATGAGTGAACATAAAAACCTTTTCTTGAGGAGTGAACCACTCCATAAAAAAATGTATATCAGTTGTCCAATTTGATACAATATCACATATCTTTCTGAAGGAGAGATAAATGGCGTTTTGATCTGGTTCGACCAGTGAGTTACAGGGAGATACTGACACATAGCTGTCACTTGGCTAGGGAATGCAATAGGCTCACAAATCAAAGCAAAAACAAATTAACCATAAAAGATCTGACAGACAGTAACACCAAAGACCTAGCTGGTGGGACTTGTAGACTAGTAACTGGCAGAGCCTAAGCAGAAGTAGAGCCATATCCAGTGGCCGTTGTAGAGAATGTACCTAGCCGTGACCTGCTTAAGGTTAGAAATCCAGACAAACAAAAAAAGAGTTAAGACAAACTAACTGTTAATGATTTGACAGAGAGAGGGTAACTCCAGATTTGAGTTTTGTAGACTAGTAACTGGCAGAGCTTATGCATAATAGCAGGAGCAGAGCCAGATCATGTGGCTGTCGTAGAGAATTGATTCATTTGTATTCTGATTCATTGATTGAGTTGTATTCTATCACTAACTGTAATAGTTGCGAGAAAAAGGTTGCTGGTACACGTACTCTGCTAAAAATAATGAAGTTGCCTTGCATGCAAAAATATTATTATTCAAAAGTAGTTAAAAAATTGTATTATTAATATAAATGCACATGTGTCTTAAAAAGCAGTCTTCGCCCCAAGCAGTGCGGTATTTAGGGTGTCTAAGCCAACCTGAGGGGCATCGCTCGAGGGAATTCTGGATAAAGTGTTCGTCATCAGTGAATATCTACATTACACGATTTTTTAAATGAGTGTTAACTCGAGTGTCAAGATCATAATTTAGTTCTAATCCGGGCGAGGAAGCATCGTTAAATATTTTGCGCATGTCCTACTTATCTCGTTGATTAATGGCAGGAGAGAGGACTGGTAGACAATACATTATAAGTGAAACAATAAAACTTTTTAAAAAGCATGCATGCTAGTGGCTTGGTACTCAAATACAGAAAGCGAACAACATTTTGGATGTGGGCTTCAAATCTAGGCTTCTGGTCATATATAATATATGACACTTTATTGCACAAATGTGTGTATATATATATAGAGATATATATTCATATAGATATATTATATATTCATATTGTTATAATCTACATAGACAGGAACCATAACATCACCAGACAACTCTGCTGCTCAGCTTAGTTATCAGTTATCACCAAAAGCAAATATGAAGCCCGAAATTGTCTTCCCTTCAACAAAGAGAGGATAACTAAAAACATCTAGATTGAACTTCAAATTAACAATGCAATGTTTGAACTTGACTCAGTGGACCATTGCACGCCAGTGTTTTTGGAAGTAAGATGATAAAAAATCTAATTTGAGGAGCGTCTTTATTTTCTGGATACAATGTTGATTAATGAAGAACATGGTAAATATATAAATTATCGCACTATTGGATTTCTTCTCCCCTGATCTCGTAAATAGAACATTGATGATGTACTAATATCGTACAACATCACAAATTTAGGCAACTACTTACATGATCTCAATCTGATCATATGTATAAAACAATTGATACCGAATCCACATTCTCAACCCAAGGATGCATCATGCACAGAGGTCACAAAGGTCACAAACCGGCAGCACTATAACACTAACACAATCACAGCCATTTAAAGAGCTGGGTAAGCAAATATCCTGATAGACAAGAAATTAAATCTGTATAACTTTTCAATATAATAGTTGAGCCTTGATATAATCTACTGAGCTTTTGCAGAGTGCCTACAAGCTATTGGTAAACACTGATGCGGCGTGTCAGTCAAATTGATGCTTACCAATTTTTTTGAATAAGCTAAAAAGTAAGTAAATAGAGGCTTACATGGCAGATTTGTCGTCCAACGGCCAAAAAATGAATAAAGAGACATGATGAAACCAGGTGGTGAATTCATAAGTGTTACTAGTTATTAGTTCAGGTCTTGTGATATGCAATTATCCATTTTGGCACCACAACCATGACTTTCGGTAATGGTTCACACCAGAACCAGAATATAACCGTTTATAGAAGTACAAGAAGATACTTGATCATTTTAGGAGATGTAATTCAAAATGATCAACTAGAAAAGTCTGAATTGTGAATAGTTCATTTTTATTATATGATAATAACATAACATCTCTGTAGTATTACATGTACTATGTGATGGAGACAGTGTCGGATGTGATTAGTTACTGTTTGTTTCACAGATATATCTGAGAGAGTTAATATTGCAGGAGCAGTCATTAAGCTTCTCAGTCGATGAATATATCCCAGTCACACAGCCACATGTTCCCTCATTTGTCCTGTCGGGTTCACCGGATTCCCAGATATGATCAGTAGTAGATACTGATGTAGTCATCCTCCCCTGCCATCTCCATCCATCATCAGATCCTCTCAGTCCAATCCAGTAATAGCTCTGCCACCTGGCTAGTAAGAATAAAATCAGCAAATTATGAAATCTCAAACAGCTGCCCGTCGTATATTATTGTTATGTACAAACTTGGATTAATATAGTAATGTATTATGAAGTTTATACTTTGCTGCCAACAATTCCTGATAAAACGATCACAACTATGAAGCGTTTATGAAATTAAGACCTGTGACAGCAGTTCTTGGGTGATCCTATAAATGAAATTATGATAAATTTTAACATCCCGTAACCAGACCAGATAAATTGTTATGCGATAACATGGTGTTAATGTTTGATGAAGAAATAATCGTAAAGTATGAGGAATTTATGTATTAATTTACCCATTGTCTTCTAATGCACAACAAAAAACATTTCTGAATGAATTTCAATACATGAAGGTATATGAAATTCCGCATTTAATCCATGACATAAAATGATATGCAATGTTATTATTAGTTATTATATTATATTATATTATATACTATATAGAGTTTAAAAGAGTGTACCTGGTGTGTTTTCAAGGTCCTTCAAAGTACTGACAACCCATCTTGCAGACGCTTCTGTGGGGAAAACAGCCAGAGTTTCTCCAGCTTCTTCACATGCAGATTTAGCCTGAGACCAGTTACCCGTCAGCTGAACAAACCTTATACAGGTGGATGAGAATGGGTTAAGAACATACCCATCTCGGCAGGTGGACTCTACAAATATACCAATATCACAAATATCATATGGCTGAGTCTCATTGAGCATGTGGCACAGGTACAAGGGTGACAGCAACAATCAACATCCCTAATGATGTGTTGATATTCAAACGAGTATTTTCAAAGTAGCAATTTATTGGGGCCTGCCCCTATTAGTTACAGTATTGCATGTACAGCTTACTTTTCGGGGTCATTGTTGTTGTTGATGTTGGAGTGACTACAGTTGTTGTTGTTGCTTGAGTGACTGTGCTTGTTGATGTAGACGTGACTGTTGTTGTGGTTGTGGGAGTGGTTGTTGCTGATGATGTTTTTGGTGTCGGGGTTGTGGGAGAAGAAGTTGAAGTAGTGAGAGCAATCTTTGTAGTCTTCTGAGGAGGTTCTTTAGGCGCAAGATTAGATTTCTTACAGGCAACAATCAAGTCCAGGAAGTGTTTGTAAAGAATATTCTCTACCTCTATCTGATGTTCTGTTTGATGTGAGTCAGTGAGTTGACGTTGTGTGATTAAAGCTGGGACATCACTACAGTTCATATCTACAGAGAATGGTAAGTATGTACAGCTGGAGTCACAGAGGGTTAATTATAAAAGAGACAAACAACAACATCAAATTTGTAATAAATTAGTTGGTTCGGATATTGTGACATGGTCTCCAGTTGAGGCCTTACTATGGAGGCATATTCCTCAAACAAATTGTGAATGCGCCCTACATACTGAGGGGAGAAGAAGGAGGAGGGGAATTAACATCTCAGCTGGTTCTCATAATATAACAGTGATTAATTATTTCTAGTGATACTCATACTGCATAAACAGTTTCATAACCAATGGACCATTCCTTGACATCATGGGGAAGGTTTATTGACCAGCCTGAAAATGTGACATTCAGCTTAAAAACTTCTTTTAGTCATATAATAATATGTACAATAAAATGGGTCAAAGTTACCCAGTAGTTGTTGGTGTAGGATTTGAACTCTGAATCGGTATCTCCTAAGCTCCGCCTGCTGAGGAGTTATTAGCCCCGCCTCTGATGACATCATACCACCCAGAGTGAGGACTAACATCATCCATACTGTCAGATACATGGTCTCTCTGTAAAATAAGAACATGTAGTGTACACACAGATCTGTAACAAGATGTCTACCTTTTCATTGAATACCCAAAACTCATGGGAATGTAAAATAATGCCAAACACGGCAGTGGAATAATATAACATGCCTTATTCATACTCACCTATCTTACTTTACTCCTACTGACACAAATGACGATTTGCTGTGAGCAGTGTATCAGTTATATATGGCGCAATGTTATCTGATATCAGTGAGAAAATGAACACCTGTATAGAGTGATAAATGGTATTGAGCCAGTATCGTCAACAGTTTGTCGGCCTAAAATTAGACCTCAAAATCGTAGCATCAAATTACATCATGATATCAAAATAGGCACAACCATAGTTTCCAAGGGTCATGTCTCATGATAATCGGCACATAAGTACATAGCTTACCTGTCCTTACAAGCTCGTGAAGACAGGCAAATACACAGCAGAGCATGGTTAACATATAGAGCAGATGACCTCACCAAGGAAACGCCCACTGGTTGCCCAACATGTAACAACAGCGGTACTTAGAATAATCCACAAATCTCTAAGGTTTAGGCCCTAGCTGGGCGTGGGAGAATACTGATCCCACATTACCTGGTTTTATGATTTAAGTGGTGTTAATTTGAATAATGAAGTTTTATGACGAATTTGATGAGTCATAGCGACGGTGTGAATGTGACCAAGGAGTTAAAGACTTTAGTTGTTTTTTGGAAGAAAGCTGATAATACCGTTTTGAGGAGCATGTTTATTTTTTTGAAAGATCTATATCGTCTGATTACAAGGATGGATTCAATAAAAAACATGGTTGATCATAGCCTTAACACACTGTTGGAATTCTTCTCCGCTGACCTTGTATAAAGAACCTAGATAATGTACACATACTGTGCGGACATTGGCCCGTGGGACATACAATGGCTGCTTGAGCATGGACATCCCCACATAGTTATTGTACTTTTTTTTAATTTAAAAGAATTGGTTCTTTTTACAGTCATATATGATTTCTTAATTATAATCTTCTATTTTTAAGCTTCTAATAAACTAATGGAAATCATATATTATGACTGTATAAAAAGAACCATTTCATTTAAATATAAAAGAAAAAATACAATAACTATGTGGGGATGTCCATGCTCAAGCAGCCATTTCAGCCTATTCAGGTTTCTATGAAGATGGATTTTTTCCGGTCCATAAAGTCAGCTTTGTTTATGCTATAAGCTTCAAACCTGATGCAGATGCAAAAGGGGGGAGGGCTGAGGTAGTGTGAGAGATTTCAAGGTAGGTTGTAAAAAAAAAAATTTTTGTGTCTTACCCTGTTTAGTGTTTTTTGGGTGGTTGATACTGGACATTGGCAAAGTAGAGACATGTCAGACACAGGGGCCCATGTGTGTGGATGCTTCAATTTGAGGTAATTCTTTTCGGTCAACACTAAAAAAAAGGAGTCAAGGTGTTGAAGTTGCCATCAGGTTCCACAGAAACCAGATGGTACAGGTAGATGCTCAAACAACTGTACCAAATGGAAGCCAGGGTATAGAGCAATCACCAGAATGAAAAGCTATGAATTCCCATAGTCGTGACATTGGAGACACAGCAACAAATAATTCTATACAGTACACACATCACAACACCATACAAACCCTCTACTATCATACTTGCCAAATCTCCCTATTAAGGTGGGACCCTCCAGATCTCCACCCCAACATTTGACCACTTCCCACTTTTTGGATTCTCACTATTTCCTCCAGATTTGAGAGAAAACAGCCCTATCGCAATTTTTTAGTAACTATCCAAGCACTTGTTCATGAGGCCCAGTGGCCCATGTGTTGATGGTAAGTGTTTAAAGTGTATTTCACCTCAGTTCACCTCATATCTTAGTACTAGTACGATGTACAAATATTAAATTATTTGAGATCAAATATGCGTTTTAAGCCCTTCCTGGTGGCTAGAAATGCTCTCAGGGCATCAGCAACAGACAACTTGGCAATCTCAAAGCACCACGATGCCGTGCAGTATGGCTGTAAAATGAAATCTCCCACTTTTGAATTCAGATTACTTGGCAAGTATGTCTACTATGAATTTTTCATGAAACTGGCTATCGGCCAATTAGAACTGGACTTTTTCTGTAATGTACGCATTTATGGTTTTTCAAACACCTGTTTACCTAATCAGGTTATCAAAACCTCATGTTGATGTGTTTAGTTAACTTTTCTTGCATAATCATCTTGTCATTGTTGATTAATGTAGTCTAATACTCTGGTTTTGGATTCAGCAACCCAATCTGTTGAGTTGATGTAGAGTTTTTACCTGTTCAAGTTTGACATGAGTCGAATATTGCAACTTTTCTCCAACTGAGATGAAAAGAGATGACCTCTCCCAGAACAAAAGGGCTCAACTCTGATATTCATTTAATGCCTAATTACGCAAATTGGATCGCTAATTTGACAAACTTTTGCTGTGACATGGCATTTTTCAAGCAGTTGTTGCCCTTGACCTCTTGATCGCTGCCTGTTTGTGTGTGGATTAGGGAGCTTATGCCAACTCGTGAGCAATAACCTGAGACGGAAACCTACTGCGGAAGCGTGAAAGATTTTTTGAGACAATTTCTGGTCATACAGGGCACCCTGGAGTTTAGTAAGCATCATGAGCATTTTGTAAATTTTTGTAAGCATTTTGGAATATATAGGTTGCAAGTCTGCACAAAACTTCATAGCACAGACAGACAGACAGACCTGTGTGTGGGAGTTATCTAAGCCAACAGATAGTTTCTAGGTGAGTCTACACTATGGATACCTGATTAACAAAGGGCATAGTGTAAACCCTTGAATTAAATTAACTTACAGACATCACAAATTATGCTCACAGATTAGCTTTAGATTAGGTCAGAGGTCAAAGTGTACTTTCCACCCGACTAACTGTACCATGTTTAACACACACTACTAACATCGACGACAACGTATGCGGTTTACTTTGGTCAACTTTTGTGGTCTATCTCTAATCAAATCCTTTCTTTAACACTGGACAGGCACTTTCTTTCCATACCAATGATCACTTGAGTGGAGCATCAGGCCATACCGATTGCTTGACTGTTTACAAATTGTTTTCTTTTTCTTTAACTTATTTTAATTAGACTAATAGGGAAATAACACAATTCCCTACCTCCTCAGCTATGAAATACTCTCTAGTCTAAACCCCCCCCCCCCCACGGATAACTATGGTATATTTATCCAAAAGTGCCCGTGATGTGGACGTTTTGGATTAAGTTGAAGGTAAGGTAAGGTAAGCACTTTAACTCCTTTGGTATTGATAAGTCTGAATAACAGCAAATCCACTTTTCTCATTATCACAATATCTATTAGGTCATTTGATTGGGTTAATTGAATGTCAACTGAGACATGATTGGGCAGTATCAGCCTTCACCTTCTCATTCTTGGTCGCTTACAATAGCAAATCAGGCACTGAAAAAAGGAAAATTATATTGTATTAGGGTGTAATCCTTTGGACGCTTTTCCACATTTGCAAGATGTCTGCAGTTGAAAGCAGAAGAAGACGTGAAGCATCTGTTTCAGACACAGAGATCAGTGAAACTGGACAAGATGAGGAGGTATAATCCTAAAATTGACAATGTGAATGACATTTTATAATGATTATTATTAGTTAACAAAAATCACATAGAACTCAACTCTTAGTCATAGTGGCTATGACTATGAGTTGAGTATGACTATCATCATTATCATAGTAGAACTAGATAATAATAATATAGTAGAACAAATAGTCAAAATTTTCATTCAGCACCAATGACCATGCAAGGAGTCCTCCTCCTTGGACCATGCAATCCACCAATCTACCATTCAATATATGAACACCTACCTTGCTTGGACCTTTTTTTATTAGTTAGGCCCATCTATCAAAAAAGAGATTAACTTTATGGGAGTGATAATATTATTTAAAATATTAATTAAATAATAGCTCTTAAAAGCTGCAGCCACTGCTCTGTATATATAGGCTGATATGATTTAGGCCTAGGCCCTACTACTCCAAACTAACTAATGCCTTACTCTACTGCTTGTGAGTTCATTTTGGTTCCTTCTGTGCGCCCCAAGTCAATAAGCTTGGGAGAAACTGTCATTTTTGTAATACTAATACGCTTCATCCTAGGTAGTTGCTATGAGCCATACTCTTTGAATTACCGGGTAGGCTAGGCCTGAGACATGCAAATTTTCAGGTAAAGTAAAGGTAAAGTAGGCCTTTACATTGGTTTATCCTATTCTAATTTAACTTATCATCTATTTTGTAGTATGAAGAGGGTGAAAGCTCAAGTGGCTCAGGTAATCAATCTGCTTCATAACTTCCATTGTTGAGATGTGACACTGGGTTTTATCCTTCAGAGAAAGAAATTAACAAACTGGACCTTACCTTTGACACGCGATTTTCTTCTTTTTTGCTTTTCTGAGTGGTTAGATCAACAGTATTTCTTGCTTATGATGTCACCATTGTGTACTGCAGAAGTGATTAGATATACCACCACATAACTGACCTGATGTTTTGTGACTTGTAGAGTATGAGACTGGAGAGGAGTCAGATACCGAAGAGGTGGAGGGAGAGAGAAACCCTGCAGACGGTGAGTCACCACCGGAGAACAATCTGGATGATGATGAAGATGTCAAAAATCCAGCCTTTATCCCTCGGTAAGGCGTAACTCTAACTAAGTAAATCATAAAACATTCCGCTACTTGAAGGAAAAAGACTGCCAATAAAAGTGTAAAAAAAACCAAAAAAAACTTTGCATCTACTGTAGGCATGACATACTCTGTACTTACCAGCTGAAGCTCTTACTCGTGGTGGTACTTGAGTACAAAGTTTGAACGACTTTGTCTGCCTTCAGATTTGCTCCCCAACTAAGGCGAATTTCTCTAGTCTATTGTTAGTGGAACAGAGCAAATCTGAGTGCATGCAAACTGGATCAAACTAGACAAAACCTACATGTTGCATGTGAATAGGCCAGTTTAAAGTTTGCAAGAGTTTAAACTACTGCTGCCACTCATGCACATTTGTGCTCATTGAATTCTGCATAGCTCCAAGATAATTAATTGAGACTTTAATCTCATAATTGTCACCTCATGGACAAATAATTTGCACAAACTGATCTTTAAAATCAGGGCATGAAATCTACGCACCAGCTTATGACATGTACAATTTCCACTAGTAAGACGTAACTATGTCACCTGTTGCGGTAGATAATTAATTTCATACCCTAATTTTGACGGATCAGTTTGTGCAAATTATTTGCTCATTAGGTGACAATGCTGACATTTCAGCCTCATATTATTAGTTTTGAGCCATACAGAATTCTTTAAGCACACATTTGGCTGTGTGGCAGTAGTGGTTTAAGTACCACAGCGCCAACAGGAGACCTTCACACAGATCTTGAATCAAAACCTCGGCAACACTGAGTGACATTCCATCAGATAATTCTGATATTTTATTAGACACTATATAAGAATCCATATTGACCTTGCTGGTACTACCATTGATATGTTGCCCTTTGGCAGGGTGGTGTAGTGGATAGGATTCGAGCTTCTGAGAGTTGCAGGTTCGAATCCCAGTCACTACCCATGCTGCAAATGGATGTTACCTTTTCATACATAACCCTAGCTCGCCCACCCTACCTTGTACAAGGGTGTGCTATATATATGTGATAATCCTTATTCCAGATACTGTACGCATATTCTTATTTTCCCCGAAAGGGGCCTTGAATACAAATATAGTTCATATTATTATTATATATAATTCTCACTACAGCAAAGGAGCTTTCTATGAGCACGACTCTCGGAGCGGAGAACCAGACGGAGAGCAGGAGAAGCCTGCAGAGGAGGATGAGAGGTCAGTATAAACAATCAACAGTAATTATAGACAAGTTATATTAGCTAGGGCTGAGAGGTAAAGCTTACCTACCAATTAACATAAATCATAGGTTAGTAAATATTAGCTATAGTTTAATTTTAGCTAGTTAGAGGGTGACTTAATGTCAGCTAGCGTTTTGTTTCGAGGCTAGTTTGAGGCTAGCCTGTCTTGACAAGCTTGACATGACAGGCTAGTTTGGCGCTAGCAATAAATTTTCATCATCTAAAATTTGAGTTTACATGATCAGCAATAAATTTTCATCATCTAAAATTTGAGTTTACATGATCAGCAATAAATTTTCATCATCTAAAATTTGAGTTTACATGATCAGCAATAAATTTTCATCATCTAAAATTTGAGTTTACATGATCAGCAATAAATTTTCATCATCTAAAATTTGAGTTTACATGATCAGGTTATGAAGTTGAATTTTGTTAGCAAGCCAGTGGTTATACGTTATACTCAGGAAAATAAGAATAACCTTCTGATGGCTTTGATAACACGTCTGGATGGCACGTCATCGATTGACATGTCGGGGAAAAAAAGTGATTATTTGTGTGCCCTTGTCTGTTGCTCTTTTTCAATTTGAGGAATTAACTGACTTGACTTAGCTGAATGAGTATAACTGTAGGACGAGTGGCTCTATGGTAATTATCCGGGCAAGATCAATTTCTTATGCTGCAAATGTACATTATGAAATCATGTGGGCATAATACTACGGGGGATACATTTATTGTCAGTGCGGGAGAAGTATCAAGTGCATTTCATAGCATTGTCTCAGTTTCTAAATTTGTAAAACTTGTGATCCAGTCGTTTGGAAATATTTGAGCCCATGTTACCCTTGATCTACTTGAGTTGCCTATTCTCGCTGAAAAGATTATCAGCACCCTTTGGACACAATGACACTGATCTGTTCTTACTCTTATAGAGGTAATAAGAAGCTGTGGAAGGAGAAAGAGAAATGGTCACATGATTGTTACGATGAGAGAGATCAAGCGCCTAAGTCTCGAGAAGAGCTTATTGCCTTATATGGATATGACATCAGAAGTAAGGACGGCCCACCTGACGAGGCTCCCGAGGTTTACTCCAGAGGTCGAGGTCGGGGTCGAGGAGGCCGGTGAGTTAGATCACACTGATGGCGTAATATATTATAACATGTAAATATCTGATCGATAGAGAGTGAATTGGTTCACTTAGTAAGAGTACCATCACAAGGAATTTGGTGTGGAGACCCGTGTTTAGTTTTATCAATAAGGGGTTGGTACATGATGGGTTCTGCAACTAAATTTACTCTTAATGATCAGAGATACACATGTTAATAGTGTAATCTCGATGTCAGTGTGGAAGTAGATCAGTGCTGTGTATTTGAGGATGTTTAAACTTGTTGTGTCAATCTTATATTCAAGGTTTGTGTGGTACACAGTGAAAATATAGTTCTGTACACCCATTAACTGTATATGTTTATAGCTCCACTCTGCAGTTGTAAAACTGTGTCTTGAGCTCACATGAGCCCGGTCAATGGTGCATGATTTGTGTTGTCAACATCTTTGAATCTCAAAAACCTTGGGCCGTAAGCAGATACAAGACACTGTCCTTCATTCAGGGTTTATAATCTTTTGTAAATGCCTCAAACCAAATTGCTGCAAAGAACTGTTATTCATTGTGCATCTGAATTATATTGTCGCTGTCATTTGCCCACAAACATAACTGGTAACAGTTGAGTAGGCTAGCAGACTGATTTTCATCTCAATTACACTCAGTAATACAGAGCTATGTTACACCACCAATGGAGGTCTTGGAAGTTGTTATTGGGACGCCAGTCAATGCATAACATAAAAGATGTCATATATTTAGGTAGATCCAATTACCAGGAATGCCTCCACAAATAGCAATACTGTGCAATTTACCACTACTCCATGAATTCATATCAAGGGAATGATGTGATCGTCCGATTTCATACAAATAAGCCAATCTGGCTATTTTGATGATAGTAATCCTTCCATTGCATTAATTTGATATTTACACCGTATGCTTCCATTATCCTCTTGGAAAAAGCGCCAAACTCTAATAAGCTGCAAGTAGCTCCATCATAGTACTGCTATTTTATTGTCATCAAGCTGAGGAAAATGAGCTCGCTAGCAAAACAGAAAATCTTGTACACGGCCACATTACTTGACATTGAAATCACCATGTCCTTATGATTTCTACTGTCATTGAACAGAAACTCAATGAATTTTTGTAAAAATTGATGACAATCACTCATCGACGCTAGCCCTCAGGCAGTGACTGTTAGTACTCATAGGTAACACATCTCATTTTCAGTACATCATCAGCTCTCGCATTTGTTTATTTTTTCTAGTGGCGCCCCTAGAGGTAAAGCTTCGTTCGGAGAGTACATAAACAGTTCTCGCTCATACCGTGGTGGTGGTGGTGGTGGAGGACCCCCGCCCCGGGGAGGAGGAGGTCGTAGAGGGTCACCTCGAGGATCATATAATAACAGAGGGTCACCGTACAGAGGGGGTAGAGGGGGAATACCTCGTCAGTCTCAGGACGCCAGACAGTCTCAGGACGCAAGGTATATGGAATCTGGTGGATTCGATGGCAGATCACCAAACACTAGTAACAGGTAACAACAACATGACCGTCAAACCTTGCTGAGCACGATTATGCGTAACTTCATTATTGAGCCTTTTTGTATTAAGATGCCAATGTGCTGACCAAACTATAAATTTTAATATAATAATCATGTCATCCTGGTTACTGTACATAATCAATAACAATTTTTTGACCTCATAAACAAAACAAAAAACAAAAAATATATATATATGCACAAAAATAATAATATAATATGTTTGGAGAATAAGCTGCACATGAGGAAGTATCCCTAATACAATTGAGCATTCAGTCCCCAATGTAACTTTTTGTTCACTCTGTGAACGCCGATTTCTTATATTATGCTGCCTTGAAACCTTATCAAGTCCAGAAACTTTATATAAAGTGAAATAGGAAATGAGGGAATACTCCTGAGTTGTCCACTCTTGACCCTTTCTAACCTTAGATGGGACAACTCTGAATTATTGTTACAATTTAAATCCCATGATAAATATTTATGTTGACGACTTTGATAAGAAGCACTCTTTTTTGGAGTAAGTAGCCGGATAATTGGGAATGCATCATAAATCCCCATAATAGCGTTGTCTGTATCCTGAGCACATTAATTGTGTGATGCTTGTCATGTCAAGTTAATTCACTGTAGGCCTTTTACTTAAATTTGTTACTGATTTTATTGTATTATTATTTACTATGCACTCCACTTCATTCAAACCTCTGGGGACTGCCAAATGTTGTCCTAATAAAGCGGACATAGAATTATGTGACATTAAAATATTTTGAAACTCGGCGAACGGGACCAGTGTCATTTGTCTGAATTAACAGGAGTTCTGAATTATAAAGTCACTGTATATTATAACACTGTATATTACACTGTAATATACACTGTATATTACACTGTATATATACACTGTATGATACTTAATTATGATATTATTTTGTTTTACAGACAGTCTGCTGAGGTGGAGCCGACGCCCGCTGAGTCGTATAACTCTGGAGCTCATAGATCTCCTCCTAAACAGACTCAGATAACTAAACCATCTAACAGTCCAGGAGGTAAACCACAGGGTGTGTCTAACCAGGCTAAACCTACGTCACATCAACAGCAAGGTTAGCATCACACTGATGACCTGGTATAGGGCCTACTATTGCATGATGACCTGATGTGCTATTGCATGTATAACTCTGGGGAGTTATACAATCAGAAACAGCCAAAATCTTTATCAGTTCACTTACTCAGTGAGTGAGCGATGTCCTGCTCTCGCTTACAAATCGCACAGTCAATGATTGATACCATATAAATTCCGAGTGACCGATTTTTGAGGGATCTTGTCTAATTGAAAGATAAGTGAGTGATAATTTTGAGCGATGGCATAGTGATAACTTGGTTTAGTAAAGCATCGCTCATTCTAATTGAAAGACCCCCCAGATTGATAGTGAGTGAACTAATTCACTAAGCATGAGTACCATCAGACAGAGTTTGTGCGACGACCCGAGTTAAGTTTTACTTATTTGGTGCGGACACTTGTTAGGCACTCTTACTAGATTGACTCTAACGATCAGAGATACACATGATAATAGCGTATAGTGAGTAGCATAGTGAGAGTTAGCCAATGTGATGTCGCCTATTGGCTGATGGTTAGAAGAGAGCCAATGCCAGGTCATATGAAAGTACGTGCTGATATAGAGTGAAAGTGAAACTGCATTCAGTTTCACTTTACCTATTGAGATATAGTGAAAGTGAAACTATACTCAGCGAGAGTAAAGCTGTATTCAGTCTTACTTCACTACTTCTCAATGAGTAGTCTCAGCAAAGTACCATCTGATCTGAAGTTTGCTCTTTACCCCACCCAACAACAAATCAGACAGAACACATGGGCTAAGTAAGAACTTGCGGTGGTGGATTTTAGCATTTTAGTGGATTGTTGAGATTCCTATGTTGAGATTTTGGTGATTCAAGCTAGCAGACACGTTTCTTGCTACTTGCTTCACGACTGAAAATCTTGCGATTTTGCTGCAATTAGACACACTAGCTTATCATGAACCATTTCCGTAAAGTATCTCCAGTTCTTGACCTTTATAAGATCAAGATTTCAGTCTGTATTAGCTTGCACTGAAAATGAGTGAGGCTCAGAGAACTATGTACTATGTACACCTAATCTTACACACAGGCACGGACACTCTTTAGTTGTCTTATCAATGCCCAGTCTTATTCCTTGTGTTACATTCAATATTGTTTTAAGAGTGTAAAGTATGTTTACTAGATCCATTTAATAGAGTTACGCTCAACCACCCTTTAATGTTATTGACTACACCATAGCCACAAATCTTTAGGTTTGATGAAGCTCTCTCAAAGTCTATCAACAAAGCTATCCACAGATAACAATCAAAATAAGCTTCTGAACCTTTTCGATTTCAAACCAACCAATAACTTTAATACTGCACCTTATATAGTATTATTATTATTATTCACGGGAGACATAAAGCAACGGAATGGTTGTGACGCAACTTATCAAAATATTTTCTCTCTCTTTCTTGTTTTCAGAAGTTCAGCCGAAGTCCACTGTGCAGGTAGAGCCTATAGTAGGTACAGCTGCTCAGTCAGCCAATCAGGATGGAAGTAAACCTAAACGTTACTCGTCACAGCGTCAGTCTGCTCGTGAGTAGAGTAGTTAACATCAGACAGGGCTAATCTGCAGTAAATATCAGACGGGTGTATTCTGTAGTAAATATCAAACGGGTGTATTCTGTAGTAAATATCAGTCAGGTGTATTCTGTAGTAAATATCAGTCAGGTGTATTCTGTAGTAAATATCAGTCAGGTGTATTCTGTAGTAAATATCAGACAGGTGTATTCTGTAGTGAAAATGATCCTCTCAATTTTTGTGTTTTTTTGCTTGTTTTGATGGCTCCCTGCAGGTCACATGACTTGTCACAATGCAACGTTTTCTCATTCTGATGAAAGTAATGGCTGTTGTGATAATAGCTTTCATGGTAATGATGGAGATAGCTTAGAAAATTAATCTTGAGCTATTCTACAAACTTCATGAATGTCCATGTGCACCATCCATCTGTGTATAACTATAGTTGGTTGTCTGTATTACGCTGATGTGTGTATCTATTACTGCTGGTCCATGCATCTTCAGTTGTGGCCTTAGTATCTTCAGAATGAATATGGCGTCGTATTCCAAAATAGGGGTGGTCACACGTTCAGCTCTTATATCTATTAGAAGATCAAAATAAAATCACATTATTTTGTTTTAGTATTTTTGCCAACTCCTGCTATGTATTAAGTTGACCATACTGAATTGTGAAAAACAAAACTTCTGCAAAGCAGGGGACGTATCGCTAATTCGCTGATATAATTTACAATATCATACTTTATTTTGACAGTGCCAGCGGCTAATCCCATTACATATATGCCTCATCCCGCTGGTGTACCAGCTCCAGTTGTTCAGTCGGCAGTCCAGGCTCCTCATAATGTTCAGCAGCAGAATATGCAGTTTGTAACACCTCCAGGTGGTAACGTCCCACCAGGTTAGTGGATAAATGTATATTATACTCAGTTGGGAGTTGTCCTCTCAAATGACATGAAGACCAAACTATTATCTTGAGTATATCTGGTTGTTAGAGTTGATTTATTACGAGTCCCTAACATGTACCTGCCCCTAATTAGTGAACTTATACACGCCGTCACACCGAATTCCTTGAATTAATTCACTCTTACGATCAGAGATTTACATGCAGTATATAACTTCATCAGTGTGAGTTGTCCTGTCAAATAACATTCCAACAATAATGAATGAGTTGATGATGCTCAGGTCTCTATAAGATTACCAGGTGAACTAAAGAGTATATGGATGCTATGACTGATAATAGCACACTTCAATAGTGAATACTGTACATCAACTTATCATCATAAGGTTTTAAACCAAATTTGCATGCATTAGGAGTTGCACCCCCTTCCCCCAAGGAGCTGCTGGTGTCGGCTCACCCGTCGATTGCAGACTACCTGAAATGCAGGCGGATTGTATTAAACTTGATCTAATATTAAGAATAACACCCATCAAATTGTCTTCCCTTAACCCATTCATTCTCTGTTAAACTAGTCTTGTATCCAGTCATTAAGGGTAACAATATCAGGTAATCAAATCGACTTTTGTGTACACTAAAGGCTGATCGTTTTATTTTTTATTTCAGCATTCCATGTTATCAGCAATGATACTGAATGCAATATGATATCAACCGATCAGTATGTATATTACAGTTGGGCCAGCCCAGATGTTCATCCCTCCTGTCTCGACAGGGCCACCCATGATGGCTCCTCAGGCTTTTATAGGCGGAGCCACAGTAGCAGGTGCCCCGCCTCCAGCAGTGCAGAGAGCACCTGTCATGTCACAGCCTATACCTGCCGGTCCTGTCATGTCACAGCCGCCCCACCCTGCTAATATACAGCAGCCCCTACAACAGAATATGCAAGGTGAGATCACTCAGTCCATGATCTGTCAAGTGCCAGCTGTGAGATTAGTCTGATTGCTTCGAATTTTATGTTAGTCAAACTGCTAACTTCTCCTGTGAAATGTTGATATTTTATATGCAGATTTAGACCAGATGGGTGTTATGCAACTCTACTTGGTGTCAAAGTTACTCAAATTTTGGACTGCTTAGTAATATAATATAATATAACACATATCTTTCGCTACTTTTAGTTCCTCTGATGGGCCCCGGGGCTCCCAATATAATGCAGGGAGCTGTTGTACCAAATGTTGTTCCCTACGTTGGCCCTGCCATGCAGCCGACACCTGGTGGAATTCAAGGTCAGGCTATGGTGTCCACACAGCAGTATGCACCGAGACCTCAAGTACCTGTACCGCAGGTAAACCAAACACTTTTACCCTTGATAAGTCTCAAATCAAGTTTTATGTGACAACAATGAGCTGAATTAATATAGCCGTTTCAAAACTTTAGTGATCCTTGGAACTCCGTCATCTGATGGAATTAACCATTGCTTATAGACAAGATGATAGTAGTTAAACATCAATTTGATGACACAAGTTTTAACAAGGCTAAGGTGCTGCCAAATCTCTTCTAGTGATGTCGAGTCATGTGCACCAGGGAGTTTGGGACATACATGTATATATTCCTTGTTGTCACTGTACTGAGTTATCTATGGCTAAGAATTGTCTGCTCACTGATATTGATGAGGCAACGCCTTTCTGTCTGGCAACGAGTAAAACCTGTTACTCAATAATTTATTGCAAGTATTTGGTATACCTTTAGATTTAATTCCAAAGCCTTAAAAATCAAATAAGTAAGGTGACAGTTTGTATTGAGCGTCTTGAAAGGCTTATATGACTGCTTTTACCAGATACAAAGGTATTGGCATATTTTAAAATTCCTTTGTTTTCCTAACCAAGGTAATACCGCCCACTGCTCCCGCTAACGAGCCAGGAGTACCAATAGGGGGCGCTGTGTACTACCAGTCACCAGCAAGAGAGGGAGCTACGTTCTACCCCACACAGCCAGGGACAGCTGCCACCCCTCCAGCTCCTAAACCCGGCCCTGTGTACTTTGATACACAAGCACAGAGCGGTAGCTCAGGTACGGCTCAGCCGAGAGTCAAGAATGTCATACCGATTGTCAACCCCGAGGTGAGCTAGTGTCTCTAAAACTCACTGAACATTTGTCCTTCAGACTTTTCTTGCTCTCATTTGGAGCAACCAACACTCCGTGTTTTTGTGCAGCGATACAAGACGCATATTTTTCGTTGCTCCCGATAATAGTTTATATAGTAGGGAAATCTCACTTGTCACCAAACTCTCTCAAAATGTGACAGAACAATCAGCAGTGTAAATGCACCTTCAAAGTAAAAGTACTTTTGTCACAAGAGTGAATCTCAACTTTTCTTTGTAAAATTCCAATGTAGTTTGGGTTGAGCTAAGTTTATTGGGCTGAACCCCTCCCTGGGTCGTCGATAGTGGCGTCCCAGCAACGCCCAAAATCCTGACACAACTGGTTTGAATGTGGTTGAAAATGGAATGTCACTACCGGCGACGCCAGCAGAGGAGGAGCACTTTATCTTGGAGGGGTTGAGCTTCCATCATGATTGATGATATATTTTTGATCAATCTGTTGTGGAAGCAAGTTTGAGACAGCAATGGTCAGATGATATATATAGGCCCTACGTATATCATACATCAAGTTAGAAAGATTGAGGCGCCTGACTCCATCTAGTCAGATTGAATTGCCAAATTATTATTTGCGTATCATTTCTTTTAAACATATTTAATGAATATTTTTAGGATTTACAACAAGGGGAGGAGCTAGAGAGTCTAGAAAATCAAGCTGCCATAGAAAATCAGCAATCATTAGAACAACACATTGCGCCTCCTGAAGAGTTAGCTCAGCATAGCGCTACAACCGACCAAACTGGCTCTCTTGGTGAAAATACGCAACAAAATGACAATGAAGATGAGTTTAGCGACGCCGTGCAATCTCATGATGTATCTAACAATGATAATATGGTCAGCAAACATAAAACTGAAACTGAAAAACCAATCACTGACAGGAAAACTGTGTCAAATCAACCAATAGCTGATGAGGCCAATAAATCTCATCAACCAATCGCGGCAGGTGTAACTCCTATACCTGAACCAATCACATCGCAGAAACCTTCAGCTGACAACCAAATCAGTGAGGAGAATGCTGGCAGTGACCTTTTAGAAGTAGAATTAGGCACCAAAAGTAAACTAGCCACATCTAACCTGCTAACTAAGATCAGAGATGACTCGACTAACGAGACGACGTGTCAATCTATAGCTTCCGATGAGAATCCTGAAGGCCAAGCTGAGGAGACAATTACTAATATTAGCGAACCCTATGAAGCAGCTGCCGCCCAAGCAGAGGAAGGAAAACTGCCAGCTACTAAGGTTTGTCATCAGAACTCAGTCTCAAATCTGATTCAGACTTAATTATAGTTTTATTGTTTGAGACGGGATTCTGGCTGTTGATCCATCCAGGTCCAGTTGGCTGGTCTGGGTCACAATTAGTGACATTTGCTTAGTTAAAACACTTGAATTTAAAAATTTGAAAAACCCATGACTATGACCATGACTTGACCTTGAAATCGTCATGGTCATGGGTTTTTTTTAATTTTTTTAACTTAGCCATGTTTTCACAATATTACTGCAATATTTAGTGCAATCAACTGATTTATATTTTTTTTAATATGATTAATGACAAAGTTAATTAATTTGCCTATGGAACAGAGAAAAAGTCAAAGCTCAAAGCGGTGTAGATTAGAGCTAAAAACCCAGAAGACAACTACCGATACTATACCGAGAAATACAAGGCCACCCAAAAAAGCAAAAAAACGAAAACCGTGGCCGGGTGACAAGGCTAGTGTTGCCCCATGTAATGCTGTTGTTATTATCCACAAAACGTCAGCTGATGATAAATGCATGTGTATATAAAATAAAAGACACTTTTTCAAAAAGTGTTTTCTGTGTGCCCTGTGCAGCAGGTTAGGCTATCTCTTGCTTGTGTTTTCACTTTTTCAACTGGATAGCCTACATCTAATTTTAGCTGTCTACTGAAGTTGGTGTAACATCAGAGGCAGAGGCTTCTCATATAGAAAGTAATCAAGAAAGTATATCAGAAGACTTGGAGAAATCAGAGAGTAATATACAACATAAGGGCGGTGATGCAATGGTAAGCCTACCTAGATCTTGGAATGATGCTTTGACTGCTTTTGAGTCCTAAAACTTGTGAGTTTGTTGAGCAAACTTTAACAGGAATCAATCATGGCACTTTAAAATACAATCCTAGGACCCCTCGTACACTGAGTGAGTTAGCTTCTCCTAGCAGACGGAAATATCCTTTGTCTTTCAAGGAAACATGAACCATTAAAGCAATGTGGGGTGAAGTTTAATACCCTCGAGAAGAAGCGTATCCGCAGGAGCAGGCCTGTAGTTTTAGGGAGGTAGGGAGGCACTGCCTCCCCTAGAGAGCTTAATACAATGGCCTAAAACACTGTAGTTGAATGATCCATGTCAGATTCAGCTCCTCTGTGATTTCCATTTGTTTTTTATATGCCTTAAATTGCTCGGTGAGGAGATTACTGTTGATGCTTTGTACTTGCCTCGTACATTTGCCTCTCCTATCATTTTTTCTAAACCACGGCCCTGAGGAGGCCAACACCGCATTTTTGTAGAGACTCGAGGTAGCCGATACTGTCTTAAGAATGCTTCTATAATGTGACATATTTGTGATTTTGTTTGTTAACAGCTCGGTGATGGAGACGGACCCACTAAGGCCGGAGAGACCGAATCTGCAGAGGTCGTAGGGTCAACAACAGATAAAGTAGATGAAGCAGGCGATGCTCCGCCCACAGAAAAACTGGCCAATCAGGTTACAGAGCCTCAAGCTGCCGACACGGAAGTTTAAAGTATTCTGTCTGAACTATGAACTTAACATGATAGGTCATATCATCGGTTGGAGCTCCCTCAATGTGAACATAGCTTTGTTCCAAACTAGCCCGAGTTCTGTTATTGTTGAGTTACAAGTGTAAGGGGAGGGAAACTTAGCCACCCATTATTGCCAATGTCGCATAAAATTTACTGTTTGTTGTTTTCCTCTCATAGTTTCACGCACCATTAATCTTATTTTTACAAGACTCGAACAGATTATGTTATGATATCGTTTTGCTTAGTGATTTCGGCCTGCCTCATCTTAAGTTGCTCCATAAGTATAGTTTACTTAATTATCTAGCTCGAGATCCAAACATATTTTGATCGAGGCATTAGCGGTTGACCCTATTGAGCCGCTATGGCACCCAAGCTATTATTGAAATTCCCTTTGGTTACTTGTATGTAAAGTATATTGTTTATTATCACATGGCCAGATGAGCCTCTGAATAATGTGTAACTCAGATATTCTTATCCATTACATTAAACTCATTTTTGAAATTTGATTCATACAAGTTAATACTGATATAAGAATAAATGTCCTTAAAATTAATTAAAACACTCATCTAATCGCAGATGTTGTGTCATGCTTTTTCGAAGCTGCCAACATCATCCTAAATCTGCAAATTACCCTAACACTTAAATAGGGCTACCTGAATGGGTCGGGGGAGCCACTAGTACGGGGCTTGAGTGGGGAGGGGTGTTGAACCCAAAAACGTTGCAATCCCATAAACGTTGCAACGAGGGGTTTTTTAAGCAGCGCAAACCCACAAACGTCGCAATTTCTTAAATGTTGCAAAGGCTCGAACCCACTAACGTCGCAAATGTCGCAACTCAACAGAAATGCTGAGTTGTCTTCTCATTTGATGCAATTTAGTAATTACGATGTGCTACGTGTAGTTAATGGGAGCATACAGACCATGGGAGTTGTATATTGACAATATTGTGCCTATTCCTAGAACCATGATAAAAATTATAACCTCAGAAGTCATTACTTCTGCCATATATGAGATGGTTATCAAGAATTAACACAAGTAAGGCAGATATCTGCATACATGTAAAGTAAAGGTTAAAATATATCATGTTTGGTATAGGCTAAGATTAGAGTTGTTAGGAGGCTTTTTACACTGCTTGCTATACTTGAAATGGGAAAAATTGTTTAATTGTGAATGCATGAACCGCTTCATCTCATTATAACTTATCTTTTATCTACTGAATGTGGAATTTTAACATCACTCACAAAATGCAATTTTTTCACATAGACTTTATGATAATAAAACTTAAACAGGATACTATATGGACCATTAGCATATAATAGGTGGCAATTTTACGACATTGCATTGAGTAGTAGCAATGGTGTATTCATCTCTATGCATTCCAGAGTGCTCGAGCAACTTTGAACCAGATTTTGAGCTTGGTGTTTTCAATTTTTGCTGTCTATTAAAAAATTTGAATTAACCACGACATGCTGTAAAATTTGATGCAGTTTGTAAACTCAAGGTCAATGATAAGTGGAATTGCAATTTTGCAGAATTCAATATCTCTTTGTCACTTATATTGAATAAATATGTGTTTCCCTTAATAAATCAAGTCAAATTTGGCCTCAACTACTTTCAGGACAGTACAAGAAAGTTGCATTATGGGATCTGAACTTTAAATGAAGAGATGTCTTTAAAGTGCAACTTCCTGCAATAGCATGGCAGGCAGTAGCCTGTCTTGACAAGCATCGAGAGGGGGAACAGACAGGCTAAGCAACCAGCAGATGAATCTTTTTGTAGATATCGTGCTTTGCTTGTTTAGTTATACAAGGAATCGGTATATTTTGCAGCTCAGCTATGTGCCTGGTTACCCAAAGATCCAACTTCTAAAAACAAAACCCGCATTTGTCTATCTAGCCAGCTACTGAAACAGAAGAAAATATTTTCTAACTATACATACAGTGGGCTGCCTACTACTTATTCAGTGATCTAGGGGGAGGGGGCAATGTATAAAAAAAAGAGCTGAGAAGATCTGCTGTAGCCATAGCCTATTTATTATCCATAGTGGACAGTGGTAAATAAATCTAAAATGATGGTCAGCCAGCCCCTGTATCACACATATCATATATGTACCGCACCTGCCTGTGAGAAGCTTGAAATCATACTGTGAAATTTTGAGGCTACATAGTGGAGCCTGGTAAAAAATTTTGATCGGTTATCAACAGCTTGAACATTTCTTACAATCATCAACATGAAGGTTTTGCTGATCATCTCAACCACAGCAATATGAGACTATTGCATTTTCTAGGAACAGTATTTGAACCTATAGGAGACTGAAATTGTCTCTTCCGTGCATTTGCTTTCGAACTCGGTCAAAATGGGTCAAACCATGGATCACCTTGTTCTAGTGTAGTGAACCACTTATTTTTTCACCCATTCTTGGCTCAACAACAAACAAAATATGGCACATCCTGATAGATCAGAGTAGCTGAAAGTATGCATATTTATCAAATTACATTGGGACAAATCTGGTCCTTGATTCTTGTGATCACCAAATTTTCCTGCATAAATTGCTCTCATTCTATTGGTAAGCTATTGGTGAAAGGGACCAACAACTTTCACACATTGGTTTAAGTGGACTTTTTTCTTTGTGGGTACTCTACTCTCTGAGTTGAAAATCATTTTGAGAAATTTTTGCAATTTCTTTATCAATTTATGCAGAAATATGGATCTGTAATAATATGATTGCTATCTGGTCAAAAAACACAACTTGATACTGTTTTTGAATAGAATCCCATGGGAGCTGTGTTCTAAAGGTTCCCTCTCCATATTTTGTTGAGGGAGCTCAGAGTCAGTTCCCACCAGGTCCCACTCACTCACATATTCAGGTGGAGTGGCCTAGGTTATAATCCATCAAGAGGGAGCAACTCAAAAACAAAGTTGCTCAAGTTTGATCCTGTTAGCCCTAAAGTAAGTGGTTTGGCCCCAGTTGTATCGGTTTGGAGTTTAGTTCTGTGAAATGTGTTATCCAATGTATGTGCTGTTATTGGCTGATTGGATTGGCTCCACATTCATCAACCAATCAGAGGCCCACAAAATTTAGTTGTCAATCACTATGATGAAATGCCAGCTGAGAATTCTCACAATCTCTGATTATCGATGCACAGTTCTGTGCGTCGACTCCATTGACGTCAATGTTAGGCAGGGCTGTAGTTAGGAGGAAATGGGGCAGTTCCAAAACATCACTAGGGGGGTGCTGCAACCCCCCCAAAGCTATTACGGTTTCATTAATAACAAAAGGAGATTCCAAAGGAGCTGTTTTTGGCATGAATTAATCAATTAATTGGTTTTTAGGCTACCTTATTTAGCTTTCTAAGGGAGGGAGGCACCATGATTTTATCCCTTAATAATATTATTTAAACCCAATCCGCAATGAGATGTCACCTTTTCTAACGTACTTTTTTTTTCTATGCTCTATCTGAACGGCAGTGTATTTAAACAACAAATTTTGCAACATACATGTATTTGAATGACAAATAAACAATCACTCACTCTCCCTTCCTCCCCTTAATCTACGGGCCTGTTATGTATAAGCTTAGTATGTAGCGGATCTATGTTACACCCATTCCCTTCTTAGCCAGCTGCTTGTTCCCGCAATGTTATATGTCAATATGAAGTGCTCCGGAAACATATTTCATTTCAACCATTCTACTGTTAGCTCGACTGCACAGCTGAGTACAAGAAGATGAGGCTTACTGCTATTCTCGCCTTTACAGTGGGTATGTGTTCTATTTCCTTCTATTTCATTGTCTTGTCATTAGATGATAATGTCACCTTAATTACGACTGTCGACTGTGATCGACAAGCTGAAGGGCAAGTGGATACTGTCAATTTGGAATTGTTTCCCCAGATGACCAAAAATACAAGCTAATATTTATATAAATTAATTCACATAGCGATGTGTAATCTCTGATTGTAATATTTCTGACAGCTGCTGCTGCTCTGTGTTACGGCTCTGCGCTGCCAGAGAAGGATGAGGAGAAGAGAGTCGCAGTGACAACAGCTGTGCTCGCTGCCACAGCTGCTGCCGGTGTACTGAAGAGTATCGCTGGCTTCCTCTCCGGCATCAACGGACCCGACAACGTCAAGGATGTAAGTGTACTTTCCTGTCTTATTGATGTCATTATACTATCGTATGTGGATCTCTGATGGATATAGAGTGAATTAGTTCATTAAGTTTTCATGAGTACCATCACAAAGAATATGGTGCGACAACACGAGTTTAAGGGGGCGGGTACATGTTAAGTTCTAGTGTTAAATTACAGTACCTGTACCCGAGAGAAGATAACTCTCTCTGCTTCAAATATTATCGTGTAATTTAGTTCCCAGTTGGCGATGTTGAACTGGATTCAACATGTTTGAATGATAGGTGTGTTATCACATATGTGTTGGAGGCCTAAAAAATATATCTACAAGGTTTCTTAAGCCGGTCTGAACCAAGGATTCCTATTTTACCGATTACACAGCAAGCACGCCAACCGATTGTCCCATCTCCCCGTCTCAAAAGGAACCGTTGGATGACGCTATCTTAGCAGGCTGGCGGAGAGTTTTGACAAGGTAGTTTCCTTAATCAGTTTATACTTTTCTATAAACAACATACTAATTATATTAAACTAAACAGATTTGTTCTGTTTATTACCTTCTGTAGACGGTAGTTAATGGGCGAGCTCTGAGAATTGTAGTAGATGATACTAATGGATGTGCCACAGTCACTGACAGGGATACACAGTACAAGTCAGCCAAGTGTACCGGGGACTCATCGGTAAGTGTTAAATATATAATAAATATATATAAAAACATAAATATAATATAACAAAATATAAGAGTAGGAGGTAGCTCAGTTGGTTAGAGCACCTGCCCTCTAATGCGCAAGCGTTGGAGATCCCGGGTTTGAATCCCGCTGCGGTCTATTGACTACTGGGCTCATACAATATTTATGTTTATGTTTGTATGATATAATATTTATTGTTCATATTATATTATATTTATATTATATTTGTATTTAAATTTTTTCCTTATCTACAGTTATGCATAATCGAAGTCTCTAAATGGCTTGTCTTAGTGAATGCTTAATAGTGCAATGCGACAAACTTGCACTTGCATCCTTCTGTGTACTAAAACTCCTAAGCCGCAAGCAACGATTGCATAACCTAGATAACTAAATATCATCGCATAACATTGATTTTATCAGCATGGAGACATCATCATATTTTGACTCTTTTTTGGTTATATCAAGGCCCTTGGTTATATCAGACCCTACGGTCTGCCCATATATACATATATCACAATAAAACTTGATTCATGCAGTCTTCACCATAGCCATGTCCCATGATCACATGAGTCATCCCCCACGACAAAAGAGGGGACAACTCACAATGACCTATCCTCCAGATAACGACACTATGATGACAAACAAATCTAAATGCCAACCAAACATTCTGCCTTGTTTTGTTGTAGACTGCCACAGCTGTAGCCACTGAGGAGTTGTTCACTCTTCTGATCCACCTGGGACAATTCTCAGAGGATGATCTCCATCACAGACCTAAACCTGTCACCTCGCCCCCTAGTAAGTCATAATACTCTAGGACCTAGGGCTAGAATTCAGCTAGTCTAGGGATGACTCAATCTAAACTTGTCACCTCATCCCCTAGTAAGTCATTATATCCTAGGGTCTAGGGCTAGAATTCAGCTAGTCTAGGGGTGACTTAATCTAAACCTCTCACCTCACCCATAGTAAGTCCCAATACCCTAGGACTTAAGGCCAGAGTTCAGCTTGTGTCAGGGTGATTTAATCTAACCTTACACCTCACCCCTAGTAAGTCGTTGTTACTTAGGACCTAAGGCTAGAATTCAGCTTGTCTCGGGGTGATTTAGTCTAATCCTGTCACGTAACCCCTAAAAAAGTCATAATATCCTAGGACCTAAGGCTAGACCGGGGCACAATGATCATGTGATATGGTTTTGCTATGACATCAGTCATTGATACATAGTGATCAAATTCACTATTAGCATTAGTAACATAACAAAGAATTTGATAAGATGACCCAGGTCAATTGATGAGGGGTGGGTACATGTTAAGTACTCGTACTAAATTGACTCTATTGATCACATAATTCACTTGTTGCAAGTGAGGTATTGATGTCATACTCATCTAGGGGTGATTTGATCTAAAATTTCATTTTCCGACACCTCATTACTTTCTGCGCTTCTCTTATAACATAATTTGGCCCTAACATTGATAAAGAGTTATACAGTTGAGTTTATGTCAGGAAATTAAACATTCTCCTGTTTCGATGACCCCTGACCCCTGACCCTGTGTGAGATGGCGATTTTTCAACATTGTATCTCCTCTAAGGAAAAACCGGCTTTTAGAAAATCTAATGTCTGGAGGGCGATTGATGGAGAATATGACAAAAACTATTGTGTACTTCTCTCTCGATACCTGAGTATACAATGGGTTGAATCTTATGACACCTGTTTATCACTTTGTTTATAGAGCTATGTAAGGACACTATTAGTCAGACTAAGTGTGCCTATCATATCAAGTTAGGACACTGTCACATCGGTAGTGTATACTTCCACTGGATGCACGAGAACTGCTTCAGATCCTGCGCGTAAGTATCTATATAATCATTATATGTAAGTACATAAGTACGTAAGTATCCACATGTACTGAAAGTATCTATATATATATACTGTACAATACATACATTATGTAAGTATCTCTCTCTATTATATATGTTAGTATGTAATATATACACTGCGCATAAGTGTCTCTCTCTTTTGTATATGTAATTATGTAAGTATATAGGCCTACACTGCGGGTTAGTATCTATATATATACTGTAATCTACACAAGTATCTCTCTCTATTTTACATGTAAGTATGTGAGTATATACACTGCGGCCAAGTAGCTATATGCAGTATGTAAGTATTTATCTGTATAATGTGTGTGTATATGTATTAAGTATCCATATGTAAATTGTATGTAAGTATATCTCTCTATCATCTACGTCAGTATGTACACTGCTCGTAAGTATCTATTTATATTGTACTGTACATACTCTACGTAAGTATTTATCTGTATAATGTGTGTGTATATGTATTAAGTATCCATATCTAAACTGTATGTAAGTATATCTCTATATCATCTACGTCAGTATGTACACTGTTTGTAAGTATCTATTTATACTGTACTGTACATACTCTGCGTAAGTATTTATGCATGTACTGTACATAGGTATCTATATATATAAATATACTGAAGGTGTAAGGTTCTCTCTGTTGAACATATTGTCAATGTGATACCTGGCATGAGGAGCGTATGCCAATATAAACTATCATCTTGCGTCATAAGACAGAGCATTTAATAAACATAATAATATATCACCTCCCTACATATTTGCATTTTCTTAATAACTAATCGGTTCTCAAAAAGGTTGGAGTTGCCTCGCCCTTTATCATGACTGGACAACTCCTAACTCTCTTTCAACCCACATAGACCAATTTTGCAATTAGGTTACTGTATGTTATTCATTATTTACTGTCTATTTTGTAGAGCTTGTAACACTCTTGAGACAATCTTCCCTAACAAGCCTGCAGCCCAGACAGCTCCTGTCGGCTTTTAGATCCGGTCGGCTTCTAGCTCCTGTCTTCTGTGTCAAAGTCAAGGTCAAATGGTTACGTGGTTATAATCAGACAACTTTGATAAGTTCCAAATAAAATCTGTACTTGACATAAATAACCAAACTTTTTGTCCTACAATGCAACTAATGGAAGTTTGATAGAAGAATTTTCTCTCACATATCGATATTAACTTCTTCTAAGGCTGGTCTTTGATATATTCCATTCCATGTCGTAATTAACCTGGTTATTTATCTAACGATGCAACTTGAGGAAGTTAAATTGTAGATCCTTTGCTCATAAATCAAGTTGTGTGTTCGGATTAATTGATCGATACACATAATGGTACACATAGTTTTATGCATATTTGACAATTTTAATTTGGACGTGAATGATGCTTTTGATAGAGCTGGACCTATATATGCAAATCCCGAATACTATCCTATTTGGGGTTGCTGTTAACCTGAAGAAATCATTATGAAGCTGTAACATTTTTTGCAAATTCTAAAGTCAATCTTAGCAAAAAACCATCAGAGAGTTGATGTTCAATAGCCCGTCATACTTTGAACCCCACTCCTCCCCCCCCCCCCCCCCATTACGATCACACCTGAATACAACAGGCTTGTTGGGAGAAAAGGTTGAGGCTGTTGAGACCATTTACAATAGATTTTAGCCGGATTACCCTTCGTGGCAATATTTTTATTTAAACTATGAGCTATATCAAGTAATCTGCAACTCAATGCAATGAACGTATTTTCAAAAATCAAAATAAATCATTGAAACGTTGAGGTACAAAGCTGCATTAGTACAGCCCTAGCCAATGATAGCAGCGCACATTAAATGACTGATATCGGGTGTCCCAATATTTAACTCATAGCATAACTGTAGGTCATAGTACATCAGACTTGTCAAAGTTGGGGGCGTGCCAACAATTGATAAGCGAATATTGACACTATATAGCAGTGCTAAGTCTGCTTCAAGGCTCAGATAAATACAGGAGTGGATAGCGTACCCCTAGATAAGGTTAAGCTTTGATGCATCGAGCTCAAAATTGGCCTGTCATGACAACACAGCGCCACTGCTGGAAGCTTACAAACAAAACATGTTGAGTAGTTAAAGTGCCTTTGTATGGGATGAGCAGTAATTTGATGAGCGCAAAAAATGCAGCGGCTTAACCTGCAATATAGCTGGTATCACATGGATCGAGTGAAGCAGAAGATGATACATTCAATTCACCCCTCAATTGCTTCAAGAATTGTACGAATAACCCAACAGTTCCATATAACTCAGCGCACAAACTGACCCATTCAAAGTGTGTTTTACATGCTGTTGACATTAATACCAGAAGGATGATATAATTTTGCAGACCAATTGTTAGGGGTTTATCAAAGAATATAATACACCCCTGCATTGACCTTGCATGCATTGAGATAAGCTAGTTGTTTGATGGTCGGTCGCTTGTGCCTTGGAGCTCAGGATGCTTTACTGTACTACTGAATAATCTCTACTTGCTAGTTTGTTATCGCAGTGTGCAGAAAGTCACAGGGCATCATAACATCAACTGTGGATCACAACACTATAATTATCTATACAGAATTCGTTTCCACCTGACAGATATTTGGCAGGATAGAAAGGGGAGAGAAACAGGTGAAGATCTGCTAGGGTGAGTACATCTGCAATTATACCTGCATACCTACCTACACCTAGACTACATGACTGAAAGAATAAAACATAAGCAACAATACAGCTTGTTTTAGGATTGTTACCTTTGGAGATGAAATGCAAAATTAATCTTGCTGAGGCCGGCGCTATCAACCACCTGCCGAAGATTTGTGACATGAATCTTAAAATGCGGCTACTGTACAGGCTGCCTGTCGTAACCACTCAGTCTTGTTCCCATGTCTGATGAGATTTTCCTGCAATGTATTGGTAATATAAATTGCTATTTTTGTGTTTTGGGAAGACATGTATATCATTGTTGATTTCCCAGATGCCTGTAGTACTCTTTGTATATCTCAGTTAGATGCAGTGTAAACAAACTTAGAACGCAATTTGGCATAACAAAGTTATGAGTGATCTGACAACTCTGAACTTAAAGAATGTTGTTTCTTTTCAGTAACAGATATAGCAGACAGAATGTCCTCTGATGAGATGGTCACCACTGATATCATGAATCGTGATATATCGTGGGATGAGTTTGATGCTGAGTTTGTAAGTAGATAGTCAAAGTGTGGGCTCTGATTGGCTGATGGGTGAGAAGAGCCAATGTGCTGGTTTTGATTGGCTGGTTGGTGAGAAAGAGCCAATGTGTTGGCTCTGATTGGCTGGTGGGTGAGAAAGAGCCAATGTGTGGGCTCTGATTGGCTGGTGGGTGAGAAAGAGCCAATGTGTTGGCTCTGATTGGCCGGTTGGTGAGAAAGAGCCAATGTGTGGGCTCTGATTGGCTGGTGGGTGAGAAAGAGCCAATGTGTGGGCTCTGATTGGCTGGTGGGTGAGAAAGAGCCAATGTGTGGGCTCTGATTGGCTGGTGGGTGAGAAAGAGCCAATGTGTTGGCTCTGATTGGCCGGTGGGTGAGAAAGAGCCAATGTGTGGGCTCTTATTGGCTGGTGGGTGAGAAAGAGCCAATGTGTGGGCTCTGATTGGCTGGTGGGTGAGAAAGAGCCAATGTGTGGGCTCTGATTGGCTGGTGGGTGAGAAAGAGCCAATGTGTTGGCTCTGATTGGCTCGTTGGTGAGAAAGAGCCAATGCCAGGCCAGATGGTACTTTCCTGAAGGTACCAATAAATATTATGATGAATGTTACATAATTCAGTTTCACTTTCATTATATCTCATTAGGGGCTTTCTGTGGCCAGACATTGGCTATTTTTTCCATCCAACAGCCAATCATATCAGAGCCAACACATTGACTAGTAAGTAGACAACAAACAGACAGACAAACAGTTGATGATTATGAAATATTAAAGTTGAAAATACCCACGTTTATTTAAAGTCTCGCTACCCTGTTGATGCCTTTTGAGAAACTTTGATGGTACATGGGTTTTTTTCTGTATCAGTTCGGGTTTACAGACTGTGTAACTGTTGTGGCACCGATGCATTTGAGGTGTGCTGGGAATCAAACATGGGACTTCTCAATTCTGGTTCAATCGACTAATCTATCGATATTCTAGTGCAGGAGAGGTATGCACCCAAGGGCGCTGGGGGCCGGAACATTCAACCTTTGAAAGCTTCCCCAGCGGGAATCGGGCCCACAACTCCTGTGGCACCAATAACCTGGCAGCGAATAGCAAGTGCTATCCGATTGTGTCATTTTGCAATCTTACCATCTCACCATCCCTAAAAAAGAATTTGTTGATGGCACTTATAAGCACGCCCGCTATTCTTTACTCGGGAGTTGTCTTCTCATCCATTCATTTTTATCTCACAGAGCAAGAGAAGAATGCTTGCCGTTATGGAGCCGCTGTGTATCCTCACCGATCCTGCTATCAGACTCGAGCAGCGAGCAGTAGACAGAGCTGATAAACCTTACCTACTGTTCAAGGACCAGTGTGAGTGTTCTTTAGCATGTTGGGTTTAGACAAGATTTGCCGGCCAGGGGGGATGTGCATTGGGCGGGGACCAAGAGTCTGGGCAGCTCAGACTGCATCACTTATATTTTGATTGTGGATTCGATTTTTAACACATCACTAGCTAAAGCGTTTTTGTGTCTTGCATTGGAAAAATTATAATAAATTATTGGGATTCGCTAGGCTAGACTTTTATTTGGCGCATCATCAGTTAAGTCGTTCAAACTGTGCCATGGATGACTAGTAATAGCATTCCATTGTTACCTAAGAAAGTGGTTGATACTACAATGCTACGTACCAGTTATCCAAAGCCAATTTGAGGGTTTTAACTAGCAGGTATCCCAAAAGAAGCCTTGTTTAGGGAATCCCGATCCTTTATTTTCAGTTTTTCCAAGCATAACGCATAAAGCGGAGAGAATTATCCTCTCTTGGGTACAGATACTTGGACCAAAAGTCGCACTAGCACTGTTCACACGGCCACGGGTTTTGGTTCGATACGACTTCGATTCGGACCCACTACGTTCAGTTTAATTCAATTCGATTCTTGTTTTCGATATGGATTTTGATGATTTTCGATTCAATTTATGTACTATTAGCTAATTGCACTCCTCCACTGTCTTCAGATATCACAATTTAAAAGAATGATGGATATTCATCCACTAACCACTAGTGCAATTAGCTAATAGTACATGTCAAGTTTGATTCAGTTTGTAATATATCATATAGACATAATGAACTATGTTGAGACCAAGTTTCATCAAATTCTGGCAGGTATTTATTGAATTATAGATGTCTGAAGAAAGCTTTATGTAGTGTTGTAAGCCGTTCATAATAATCACAGCAAAAGCATGAGTAATAGCTATGTGTTTTATCACGGTATAGTCTCTATTTCCACCAATTGTCTCATAAAATCCATAGCATAGTAGTTAAGATCGTGGTTAAGATCGTGGACTGTAGTGCACAAGGTCTCAGGTTCAGTCCAGGAGCCGGCAGTATTTTGACCATCACTCTAGTATTTGAGACCCGTGAATGCATTCAAGCCGGGATTCAGTTCGAAATGTCGTTGCACCGACCCAGCTTTAGTTTTGGTGGCCGTGTGAACCTACTCTGCTACTCTCTTTTTATCAAAGAGGTAGAGGGTGTTTTTCTTACTGAATGTGGGCTGTGTCAACACACAGTGGACCTCTGGTATTTTCAGTCCCGCTCAAGTACCTGGCTAGGATAAACGGTGTGCCAGTACCAAATCCGAAATGACTGCTGGCGCCGGGAATCAATCTTGGATTTTTCCTTTGTGTGATTTGTAAAGTGATTAAAACATTCAAATGTGTGAAGCTAACATTCAGCGAAATGTTCAGCCACCGCACCACTCAAAAACAGTACAACTGCAGACCACTGAGTATATATTAGATGATTTATAAATGCACAGTTTTGTCCTCGCAATTGTATTTTCTCTAAAGCTCTCAATTTGAGAAAAATTTTCCTTTTTCTACCTCATTAAAGCCACATTAATCACTATGACAACCTTTGGCCTGTTTCCAACTACGAAAATCTTAGATTGTCAGAATGATTCAATTCATCATGATCGATCGATCATTCTTGAAAGTCTCCAGCGATGATAGGTCAAATGTTTGGCTTTACAGAGAAGTAAAAAATAGTGAAGCAATCAGAATACAACTAGTTTTGACCGTGTTCAAGACCAGTTGACTCAGCAATCTTTCTTATAACTGTTATAGTGCATGATACCATCTATGATAAATCTCATGAAAAATGATTTAAAAAGTGTTACAAGACTACAAGTCATATCGGGAGTAAGAGGTAGCTAAGTTAGTCAGAGCACCTGACCTCAAACACGCAAGTGTTGGAGTTTCTCGGCACCGATCCCGAGATGCGCTGACATTCCCACAAACTGAGAGCAACTTGGCGCCGAATATGACGGCCGCTACCTTAAGGCACCTCTGTTTCTCAGTCTTCAGACAGAGAGAAATATTTGTGATTGTAACGACAGCAATCCTGATTTGTTCCTCACAAAAAGAGATGTTCAAGAATTGGGCATAAGTGATACAATAAAGATAGCGAAGGCTGACTCTAAATCTTCTACAGGTTACACTTCTCTAAATCTTCTACAGGTTACACTTTTGCTGAGATGAATGCTAGGACCAATCAAGTAGCTCGAGCTCTACATACGATGGATGTACGATATGGAGAGGGGGTGGCTATATTTATGAAGAACAAGCCTGAGTACATGTTCAGCTTCTATGGTGAGTCTAGTTTAACTTATATTTTTCTCTCTTTGCCAAGATGGAACATCTGGGGACGCCCAGACTTCATGGCTGGTCTGCAAGAAATTTCATACTGTTGCGTAGCATTTGGAGTTACCTTTCCCTGCAAAATGCACAGGATTCCACAAAACAAAAACTTAATTTCTTAGTATGAAAATTATTTTATATATATGTATATATATAAATATATATATAATATAAATTTGTCACCGAATAAGACATTTGGGACCATGCAAAACCAAAATAATAGTAAAAGCATCAAGTGAATTTGTTACAATAATTTGTTAAAAAAAACAAGGATCTTTCAACAGGGTGCTTGATTCAAAATCACCCAGTCATTAACGGAACTATATACATTCTGAGTGAGCAATATTGAATCAATTTTGTCCATTGAAACACCAAGCTGATAATTTTAGGTAATTGTGGTTTTAAACACTTCATCCATAGGTTATATAATGGTCTTGCATTACATATCCTTCCGTGTGGAACAGTTTTACAAATTTAGTTTCCTATTCATTTGAGAGGCTAGAACTGCCCTGTCATTGTTTCATACCAAGTGTATTCCTCTATATATTTCAGCAGGTTTATGATTATTTTGCATATTATGTATATTTTTTGCTATATATCTCAGCACATCTATATTTATTATGCATAGTATGTGTTTTTATAATATTATATATTTCAGCATGTCTGAAGTTGTATGTCACTGCCAGTCTACTCAACACAAACATAAGAACTAAGTCTCTGATTCACTGTGTAAAGGAGGGAGCCTGTAAATATATCATAGTGGATGATGGTAAGTCCAGAGGCTCTGATTGGTGGGTTTTTTGCATTCGCAGGATATGATTGGTTATTACTTCATGCCTTACACTGTACATGACTAGTGGTGAACATGTGGACCTAACTGTTCTAAGGCAGAGAGTTTTGCTACACATATATTATTTATGAATATCAAGTGGCTGGCCTGCTAATCACAGGCACTTTATCAGGCAGCCTAGGGTTTAAGATACCAGGTGTTTTTGCTATGAAATGTTGCTTTTAAAATGCTGTATCAAAAAACTTCATTTATAGGCCTGCTCCCCTGCGATACCTTGTGCGGAATCGTGATTTTACTTGATTTTTTCTGTATCAGTACGGTGTAGGGACTGTATACTGTTACCTTGCATAGGAGAATTTGATATCGGATGCCATTCTTGACACCACCGAGATCAGCTAGGAATCTAACACTTGACCTTATGATTTACCATACCACATCAATGAAACTTAACATTTCAGTTTCGGTGTATTTATACATCCAGAATCATGAGTTGTATGTTATTAAAATAGGACATCAAGGATGGAAAACATGACTTTCTCAAGTCTCAAGTCTTGCAGATCTTAGGTCCGAAAATCGAGTTAAGACGAGAGGATAACTCTGTTAAAAGGTGGGTGCTCTGGATCACCCGCTATCTTATTAAAATGTATCTCTCAATCATTACTGCGATCTCTTTACAGATCCTGACATGGTGTCAGCAGTGTGTGAGATCAGAGACGACCTGAGGGCTGCCGGCGTCAGGGTGTTCGTGTTTGGTAAGAGACAGCAGGGTTTTAACAGTCTATCTGATGTGGCAGATGATCAGTCTAAATCTAATATTGGAGTTTACCGGGAAGGTGAATATAATCTTATAATATAATCATGCGATTTTATAATTTCAAAAGAGTTGATATATCAATTACGTTATAACGAATTTTGAAAATAATAGGATCTAATTTATGGACAAGAGAGGTGTTATGGATTATTGAAACTAGAATTGCTCTGAAGTTTACATCTTGAAACTAAATCACCTACTTTATGATGCTGCATCAAACTCTAGCGTAACCTTTCAGCAGTTGCAGAAATGGAGCTTAGACCATGTTAGGAAAAGGAAATAACTAATGATTGATGTGAAAATTGTGGTACAGACAAGAAACTAAAAATCAGGCAACCTGATCCACCTCCGTATATTCTCAGCCTGAGTTGTCTTCCTGTTCACAAAAATGGGACAACTCGTGGTCAAGCAAAAAATTAGAGGAAAGATTGAGAAAGCGATTAGTATACAGAATCAATGAGGTGCAGAAAAAGTTAGTTTAACCTCTGAGATATCAAAATGTGTAAATAAGATGCGTTAGAATTTAAAACTGGTTCATAGGGATTTTAATATTTATAAGGTGTATTACTGAGACAGTCTGGAACCCATAAGACTGTTTTAATCTATCTCAGAACTTCTACTTCAATCAGTATTCTTGTTGTTTTTGTTTTAGATGCAGCACAGCTGATCGGGTGCCATATTTTCACTTCTGGGACAACTGGACTGCCAAAGGCTGTTAAGTGAGTAATGATTTCCCATTGCTACCATAACAATAAACAAACCAATATTATATAATATGTTCCTACCCTGCCCTCAGTCGAGATAACCGTGATGAGCCATAACTCTAGGGTAGCACATTTTGGTCACACTGATGATGTGATATACTATTGCGAGTACATCTCTGATCGATAGAGACTGAATCAATTCACTTAGAATGAACACCATCAATGGGAATCCGATGTGACGGCCCGTTGCAGATTCCATTAATCAGGGGCGGGAGCATGTTAGGTACTCATACTAAATTTACTCTAACAATCAGAGATAGACATGTTATTAGTGTAGACTCAATGTCAGAATGTATTTTGGTACCCATCAAATATTATTGTTGGGTCTTTCACACCCCACAACCAATCAGAGCCATCACATATGCTAAACACAGATGCAATGATTGATTCTCCTTTGCTAACCTGTGGCCTTTGTTTCAACACTTTTTAGGCATTAATTTCGTTTTCAACTCAACTGATGATTTACAAATTATGCCAGAAAATAAGGAAATTAATGGACCTGAAATTAGGGTGTATGGGATTATTCCAATAGAAAAAGATGATAATTGATCTTGATCAAAATATGCCGGATTGGATGTTAATGATGCCGGTCAAAGTATTCCATTGGGCTGGTTATAACAGAATGCCACAACCAACGACCTGGATTTATTTAAATGTTCCAGTGTTGCCTGGCATTTCCCAAACTGAGCCAGGCAACGCTGGAACCAGGCCGTTGGTAGTGGTATTTGATTAGCACTTGAACTTCAGCCTTGATAAAAGTAACATACACTACTCACTATTTTCAGACAACCTAGAGCTAGGATTGGTTTCACAAGCGTGTATTATACCGTAGCTAACCTCCGACCTGATGACATTTTATATGCTCCACTCCCTCTATATCATATATCTGCACTGTTCTGCTTCGCAAACATGGCACTTTATGCTGGTGAGTCAAGTTGAGCCAAGTTAAGTGAAGTGAGGTAAGTCAAGTTAACATGGTTCATTTTAAGTTTAAGACATGCTAAGTCATGTTGAGGCAAAGCTTGTAACCATGTTTACACATATCATATAAATCAAAAAGTTCAAGTTTCTAGGTGGTTTCATTTTGTAGAGATCTGCTTTGTTCAATAATGAAGGAGAATCAAGTAAATAAATTTGAATACACAGTGCACTTCAAATAATTCAAACTTCATCAATTACAATTTTGGCCTATTCAGCTATGTTTTGACTTACTTTGACGTATCTTGTTTAAACATTAATAACTTGCTTAACCACTGCTGACACAACTGTGCCTTTAAAATCTAGCTGAGATCCATCACTAATAAAAGTGTTGGATCTCAGCTAGATTTTAAAGGCACCTGATTGGTCTGTGTCAACTCTTGTCATCACTAATATCGGATGGCTGGGGAAGAAGATACTCCCTACTTTTTGAGAGCCCATATAACTCCATGTAAAGCTACTGGCTAGATGTTTTGATGGCACAACTCTCTATTTAAATTTTCGACTAGTGGCTCTGCTGGGCAAAGCACAGCTGTGTCAGCAGTGGTTTAATGTCCTCATGTATTAAGATTTTATTAATCTTCCTAGCTCTATTGCAGGTCTCACCTTTTCATTTGCGGAGAAATTTTCAAGCCAGAGGTTCTGGGCCGACTGCATTAAATACAATGCAACAGTAATACAATATATAGGTAAGAATAAGATCTCATGTATTCATGTTTTACAAATCGAGATGAAATCTGATAGTCAGGTTTCGCTGCGATAAGTCAGCTGCTCGGTGGGAAGCGGAATACATACCTTACTCTGGGATGAGATGAGATACACTACACCGTACTCAATGGAGTTTTATATGCACTTATATCAATGAATGTGCCTTATGTTCCAAATCAGTAGCTGATCTCCAGTGGCAATGTCAGCTAGAGCATGCATGTCCAACCTTTTTACAGGTTTGGCCACATTTTTTTGGGGCGCATACCAATTGGCTGCATCGCTTTTTGGGCAAATTTTACTTGAATATCCATGGGTTTGAAAGTGGTAGGGCCAGGTGGGGTGGGTGCCTTGACGCTGGGGGTATGGAGACTCCCTCAGAAAATCTTTTGAAAATTGAGGCAGTTTTTTTGGCGTTCCAACCCTATGAGGGAAGAAAACTAACTAGCAATCGGCCTCAGGAATCTTTGAGAATCAAAAGAATTTGAGGGACATCAAATCCTGTCTGATCCCTTGCGTATAGTCATTCACAGTTCTTTGTGTGCTAGTAGGAATATCAGTTGTAATAGTTGTAATACTGCGGAATTTCCGTCATACTTTTTATTTTTGAACAAGATGTGAAAATGTGTCTCAACTTTTTTTTGTCGTAAGGGTACATTTGGCCGAACAAAATGACCAATTTGGCTGAAATGGCTGATTTGGCTGGGCTAGAGCATAGTGAAAATTACCTCCCGCCCCCTCACTTTGTATCCATTATAGGCAAGGGGAAGAATTTGCTAGATAACAGGTCTGCAACAGGTGTCCTGGGGCTAAAAGGTCAACAAAGAAGGGTGGGCAAGGGGGGGGGGGTGATTCGCTGATATTGAAAGTTGTCCTGTCATTGCTGCTGGTATTATGATTACAAAGATGTTTCTGCTGACTAAGGTCCATCTCATTAATTCTCATCTCATTAAATTGTATAAATCGCAAGGCTCAATGTGGCACTGTTTGGAGCAACCCTAGCTATCGCGCCATTGTCTCCTCATTTCACAATGAGATATTGGCAGTTGAATTACACAACAGGACACAAACTGCATAGCATGTTATTGTTGAAACTAATTAAAGATCGTCAGATGATTAAACACATTATTAGTGATTTACTATTCCTTGTAACTGATGCATCTGTCTGGTGTGTTTCAGGTGAGACGTGCAGATATTTGGTAGCTAGCGCTCCGTCAAAACTGGACAAAGCACACAATGTCAGGATAGCGTATGGTAAGTTTTTGCTATGCTACACAGCTAAGTATCTGTAATTGAAATGAGCATTTAATTTTTTGAACTACAAGGAACCTGTACTCAGCTATCTATTTCCTAGACGGTCACACAACCTCGCCAAGACAGTCTAGCCCCTTTCCTGAAACTCTAAGGGTTGTCAGCACGCCTTGGTAAGGTTTAGATGATGAAACTCTGCCTTTCTTTCCGGTTGTGACATACTAGAATCAACTATATCTAGTGGTTGGGTAGCAGTTGCAAATAGATTGCCCTCGACCATACAACATTGTCTTAATTTACGTTGGTAATTGTGTTGCAGACAAACATCTTACAAAGATTAAATATTAGACAGTCTCTTATTTGAAATTGCCCTAGTATGCAATATGCATAATAGTTTGTTTAATTGTCCCGCTAGGGCAGCAACCAAATCATTGAAACAATGGATCATAATTTGGAAAGTGATGGAATGTGACTTTATATGTGCTTAACACTGAACTAAATTCTTCTCATGGAATGGGAATATCAACATAACCTTTATAGTTAGAACATCCAATACAGGGACTTATCTGACCTTGATCTGATTGGCTGTCCCTACTAGCATGTAAAATATAGCCTGGGAAGTGAGTCTTGCTTACAAAACTGAAAACAGCAATGAAATACTTTCAGTGTGAATGATTCGGGCATTTCTAGAATGCTACTAGGGACTGGCTACTTTTTGCAAACCTATTGTTTGGCAAAAAAAGCTAATTATGCTATTTCAGATATGGAGTTCAATGGTGCTTAACTTAACTTTGGTAGTTTTGAAGGGTGATAACTTTCAGACTGACCGGTATTGGTACCTACCGTTCATTCCCTCACAGATAGCTCCGATATACAATAACTTTTCTGTCATTGTTTTGTTACGAGAACATTCAAAGCTAAATACTTCAAAATTTAAATTGTGTTGTTGCATTATTATTTTTTCTAGGTAATGGTTTGCGACGAGATATATGGCCGGAATTCAAGAGCCGGTTCAATATTCGGGAGCTTATGGAGTTTTATGGTGCTACAGATGGAAACACTGCTCTATTTAACTTGACAGGGAAGCTTGGAGCATGTGGACGTCGTGCACCATCCAAAGTAAGTATAATTTGTGTATGCATGGCATACTGATATTTGATAAGTAAAATTGTCACTGCCTGCATGGTCCAAGATGGCTGATCATACACTTCCTGTGCAGAAGTTTTCAAAACAAAAAAACAATGTGGGCACAACTCTTAACCACGTTACAGGAACTGGCCGAGTCAAAAAGCCATTGATATTTAGATAAAATTGCCCATGCTACATGACTGTGTGCATATCCGTTTGCTATGCACTATATCTATCATCTCAGATGGTGCTGCTTTGGACTGTCTTAACGTTACCGGTTTGTTATATTATCCAAATATTATATTGTGATGTGGGGGGGGGGATTGCATCTTGGGCCGGCTGTTCACTTCTAAGTAACTGTTTCCACAGGGGGTTAGCTCAAGAAGAGATACCACTCATAAATGCTTGAGCTAAAAACACCTGAGATGTTTACAGGCCCGTAGTTCTAATGGAGGCAGAGAGCCACTGCCTCCCAAAGAATCTTTAAAATATTGGTCAAAAAGACTAGCCCATGACAGAATCAGCTCACTTAGGACTTTAATATCCCGCTCATATCCTTAACATACCATTGAGGGACCCAGACCCCAGAGTAGGAGCTTACCACACCCCACGGGTGTTATTTTGCAGCCTCAAGGATGTTTGCCTCCCCTTCCATTTTCTCCACACTATGACCCTGGTTTAAATAGCTATTTTCCTTTTATAGAATTTACAAGAAGGGGAGCCCAAACTTCACATCATCAGATATGACACAGAGAATGACGTCGTGTACAGGGGTACAGACGGACTCTGCAGGCCAGTAGAGGAAGGCAAACCTGGACTAATGGTAACAGAAGTCACAGAGACAACTACGTTCCCTGGATACAGCAACAAGCAGCAGACAGAGAGGAAACATATTGCTGTGAGTGTTGGTTATAAAAGTAAATAAGGTGCCTTAAGGGCGCGACCGCCGTATTTGGCGCCAAGTTGCTCTCAGTTTCCAAGCAGGTCGGATATCACCTGGGGCGTCAATTCGGGATTTGGACCCGAGACCTCCGTCGCTTGCGTGTCAGAGGGCGGGCGCTCTAACCAACTGAGCTACCTCATACTGGAGATTGACCAAGATGACCATGCGCAGTTATTTATTGGGCTGGGTCCACAATTGGAGATGGGCAACAAAAATTAAATCAAACCATGGGGTGGCTCGATCTAGGTATGCAGCTTGCAGCTACCACATCTTGAATCTAAACCACCCAAATTCTGAACAAATATTAGTGGGCACCTGAAGTTTTCACGAAAGTGAGCTTATAGCAGTCCGATATTCAACCGTTAATGTATCTAACATGCTAACTAGCATCTTGAACGCGCAGTGGTATTTTAAGCCTGAACTTTATCTACTATTTCATAAAATAGAAGAAGTATTTATTGCCAATAGTTGTCACAACCCATCTAATAAATGTCGCACTCATTATTTTGCAGGATGTTATTGTTAAAGGTGACCTTTATCTGAACACTGGTGACCTGATGATGAGAGATAGGGAATCCTACATATACTTTGTGGATAGGCTAGGTGATACCTTCAGGTTAGTATACTTGCATCTGATTGGAGGGAGAGAGCCAATGCTAGGTCATATGTAGCCAATTTGTTGGCTCTGATTGGCTGATGAGAGGGATGGGGCCAATGCTAGGTCATATATAGCCAAACTGTGCGGGGCAGCTGATTGGCTGGTTGGAAGGATATATCCAATGCTAGGTCAAATATAGCCAATTTGACGGCTCTGATTGGCTGGTTGGAGAGATCTATCAGATGCTAGGCCAGATTGCCAATATATTAGGTCTGGTGGGTTGGTGAGAGGGAGAGGGCAATACGAGGTCAAACGGTAATTTCCTAAAATAACTAATGGCATATAATGAATGTGAAAGTTATTCAGTTTAACTCTCACCAGATCACAAAAGCTACTTTTAGTGGCCTGTCACTGGCTCTCTTTCCTAACAACCAACCAATCAGATTAGAGAGAACACACTGGCACATTCTCAGAGACAATGTATGCAAAGGGAGGGAAAATAACAAACATCATCTTGTTCAGCCAATCAAGTTTCTGTGGAGTTTCATTAAACATCTTGTCTCTGGAAACCGCATTTACCAACACCACCTCCATGTACCACTAGTTAACTTCAATACAGGTTGTTTTGTAGAAATGGGCTTCGAATTTATTATGGTTGTAAGACGTCAGTATTATGTTTATTGTCATGTATCAGTTTTTAGGTGCAATAGGGTGGGCCCCTCCAGAGAAAACAAAACATTTTGGCTCAGGAGAGATTTTCCAGCTGTGTTGATGAATAAAGAATGAAACACAGTCAAAAGATCATGTCATTTCCATTAATTGCTAAGGGATATTTTGTCACAGGTGGAAAGGTGAAAATGTGTCCACACAGGAAGTAGCTAACCTTCTGTGCGACCTTGACCTTATCACAGACTGCTGTGTTTATGGAGTTAAGACTGCGTCAAAAGATGGTAGATGTGGGATGGCAGCAGTAGTCCTCAAACCTGGGCTGACCCACAACAAAGGTATGTAATGTGCCAATAGATTATATTGATGGATTAAGGGATCATATCTTACACTCCACAACTACATGGCAATTTATGTATGATTATAGGTACATAATTCTACTATTTGATTGGTTACAAAATCATGTTACAATTTTGTTGAGTTTTCATCTTGCCTGCAATAAGAGGCTATAAAAAAAGATATAGCCGTCCCGTCAAGCTTAATTATGCGTGAGCCAAGGTAAGATAACTACAAAATATGAAGCTCAACAGCCAGGCAGTTAGTAAAATTACTAAGTATAACACAGCACTGAATTATTAAACAATTGAGCCTTGTCACAGTGCTTGAGAAAATAATAATATGTGTTCCTTAGGCGTAAAAAACTCTGAATATATATATATATGTATATATGCATATATGCATATATATTACTTGATGGATCCTCAAGTTCTGTAATGCTACAGCTGACTAGATTTTGGGTTGATATTTTAATCGATTCATTTCTTTTGTGAATGTCCCTTGGTTTATATCTCCTTTGTATGGGAATGGTTTGCTGTTATTATCCAAACCAATATCAGACCAAGCTTTACTAGTCAGACATCTTCAAGATTCAAAACTTCATTTTCAATGCAGAGGTAAATTCTTCCTAAAACACAAAAACTTACAATTCTACAAAACATTTTAAGCTTTTGGGCAGGGTGTCGGGCGATCACAAACCATCAATAGCCTATCATTCACCTTCCCACCGCTCCGGCCCCACCGCTCCGGTCCCACCGCTCCGGCCCCACCGCTCCGGTCATTCATATATGATTTGGGGATATAACTTCTGCTAATTTTTTATGTGCTGTGCACCATAATCTACAATCTAATATCCCTTGTCCCATTTTTATAGATGCATTGGAGAAGATATACCAACATTGTGATCAGTTTTTGCCAGCTTATGCCCGACCAGTCTTCATCCGATTCATGCCAGAGTTACACCTGACTGGTACATACAAACATCAGAGGGTGAGTAATAAGGGGTACAGTGTACCTCTCTTTATAATTTAGGGTTTCCTAATTTACATCTGTCATTGGAGTTTGAGGATTTGAGGGGTGGGCGGCCGCTGCATCTTAACAAATTTTACCGATGTTCTCTCAATTAAATGATGTTAAATTGTTCAGTGTATTGAATCCCTCTTTATTCTTTAGATTTACGAAAATTCCCTCTGTCATTCTCTACGTAGTTAGGTATCATTTTTGCACTCTTTAGCGATCTTCAAGATACGGGTAATAATTAACTGTGGATAATCTATAAATCGTAAAGCAGATCAAGGTATTATGCCAGTTGTGTCCAGATAGGCAGCTAGACCGCTAAAAAATGTAGTACTTATCAGCTTGCATATTGGTGTCTCGTGGATGTAATTAGCATCAAAGGGTAAATATATCGGCAGTGGTTTTGTCTGGTAACAATGGTTCTGACTTTATTTTCAGTTCAACCTGCAGAAAGAAGGATATGACATCACAGTGGTTCCTGATGTTTATTATCTGGACAGGAAGGCTAGGACATACAGCCCACTCACCCCATTTATACACAAGTCTATATTAAATGGTGCTATGAAGGCTCATCTATAAGCAAGTATTCCTACTTAAATGTATGGTAGTTTATTTTGCTATATTTTTTATGAAATAATGTGATTAATCAATGCTTTGGTGGTGACTGAAATATTTGGAATTATGTTCATTATTTTTATAATTGTGATCTTTATTTTTCTACATGATTATGGATATGTTAAGAAACGATAATTAATCTATTAGCCATTGTTGATAATGAATTAATTAATAAGATGAAACAATCGCTGCATGATGTTTGTGTTTGATGTTTGTTTATTTAGACATTTCCGGTATCACTCCTAAAAAGGTTGACAAAATTGAAATGTTTACAAAAGAATTGATGGAAAAAATATTGCACTAGTTGAAAAATCTCATATAGAATTCAAAAAAGCTGTTCTGCCGTTTTACAGTGTGGCATTTGCTGGGTCGGTATTTGTCGATTACTGCTCTACGGGCGGATTTTCTATGAGTGTTAGGTCTGATTCTATTGTTCAGCGGATGGGTATTATCTGTTGAAATTTTTAAAAAGTGTTTGCTGCATAGAGACATTAAGAAGTCGGATATATAGGGTAAGGCTAGCTTGGTCAGTCTATCGTCATAGTGCTCTACGTGTGGCATCATCATGCGTGTAGCGTATCTCTGCACTTTCTCTAGTTTCTCGGCTTCGGAGATAAACTGAAACCATACTGGGCAGGCATAGGAAAGAACGGGTTTGACATTGGCAGCATAGAATGTTATCAGTCCTGCGGTGTCCATACCCATGGTCTTAAGCTGCTTCATCAGATACAGCAGATCCATGGATCAAACCTGATGCTATTTTCAGTGCCATGGAATTACCTCCGAGTTCGCACTGAGCCCAAAGGTTCAGTTCGCACTGAGCTGTGCGAGCTACATCGAGCTGGCATGGCTGAGCGGTTATCATCTAAGAATTTGACCGTTCAAGTACCGGTGAGGGTAGATTTTGTTTGAATTTTTTATCTCAGCTCATAACATGGGAATGCATGCAGATTTCTAGGGCGAGCCATGAGGTTACAAATCAGCGCGATCTATGCTGACCTAAAAATCCACATTGGAACATGGTGATTATACAATGACAAGGTTGGAAATTTACATACCATACTCATGTCAATATATTGACCAAGATTTCAAAGTACAATGCGTAAGCTATAGTTGATTGATTGATTGATTGTATTCTATCACTAACATAAAATAATATGTTGCGAGATAAGGGTGTTCATACTGAAAAGGAGCCAGCACATACAAGGAAAAATAAGATTAAACACTGATGGATGATTAAAAGAGAATATCATTTAAAATATGAATAGCATGCCTCAAAAAACAGTCTTTACCAAGGGCACTTCTGTGTTTAATTGTTCGATACCTGCCTGAGGGGCATTTAGCAAGAAAGTTGTTCATAAAGTGGTCATCGTCATGGATATATCGGAGGGCAAGTGTTTTGGTACGCTTAGTCATAAGGCTGTCGAGATCATCTACTTGGAGTTTGAGCTTTGAGGCCTGATCAAAAAACTTGCTCAAACGTTTCTTGTCTTTAGCAAAAATAGTAGTGTATAATACTGGTAAACAATAAGTGAGCAGGGAAACAATAAAACTTTTAAATAACATAGTGGCGAAGGGTATGGTGCTAAGATGTACAAAATTCCTGACAATATACATTTGCTGCTCAGCTTTACTCACAACAGACTGAATGTGTTCTTCAAAGCGCAGCTTTTGATCTAACATAATACCAAGATAAGTGACTTTGTCACACATAGTAATGCTTTCACCATTTAAAACAATAGGAGGGGTATGGGGCTTAGTTCGTTGAGTAGAAAATAATATTTCCTGAGTTTTGCTGGCATTTAATAAAAGATCATAATCAGAACATTGCTTAGAAATCCTGTCTATCTCGTTAAAGTATGAGTCTAGATCTTGTTGATTGGAAATGCAGCCAATGATACAGGTGTCATCAGCATACTTGATTATGGTAACATTGCTCAATTCAGATGTAATCCGGTCCGTATATATGGAAAACAAAAGAGGACTTAAAACGGAGCCTTGAGGTGTACCAGTGTTTGTCTTGATGGGTCGAGATAGATAGTTGGTCTTCAGTAAAATAATTTGGAGTAATTTCAGTGAAGGTGTATGACATTTGTGTTTGTATTGAGGATTAAAGCTGTTATGATGGCTCCTAGGCTTGACTGAAGGGTTAGAGTTAGGTTTAGGGTACGTAAGCCAGAGAGGATCGATAAGTTGATGGTGGGTCTCATTTGGTAAGAGTCAAAATTTACAACGATATAGATCTTGAGCTGACTGTTCCTTTGAATGCTGCTCTAGAAAGCTGTCATCGACCTTACCTAACGGGGATTAATATTGCTAAAAACTAGGATATAACATGATTATTCCTGAAAGTGAAAATAAGGTCAATAATGTGGTGTCGCAACATTTATTTACTACGTTTAACCAGCTCTATTATATTAATCCACAAAACTTAAGTTTTGTGTTTATGATAAACGCATGTGTATATCGAATCAAAGAAACCCATATTTTTGGAAAATGGAAGAAATGGCTGAATCAAAATCCTGTCTTCAACCACATATGTGTAGTAAAACCAGTTTAGGGTGTGCATATCATAATTCTATAACTTTTTTTGCCTGATATGTGCCATGAAAGCTTGAAAAAAGAAAAATTAAACAAAATTACACAACAGCTTACTTTACCCGTTCATATCCAATTTAAATCAGTCAGCTTCAGTGGACAGGCGTGGCTGAGTGGTTAGTGTGCTCTGTGCTTGAGTATGCTCGAGTGCGCTCGAGTGTGCCCGAGTGTGCCCGAGTGTGCTCAAGTGTGCCCGAGTGTACTCGAGTGTGCCCGTGAGGCCGTTATATGGCGTTTTTTTGTAAGGCATCACATGAAGAATGGGAACATATGATTTACAGCTATATTTGTTGTTAGCAGACTCTGGACCATCTGAGAACATGTTCTGGGCTCAAAGAGAATACCAGTGTGAATGAATAGAGTTGAAATGGTGTAGTTTATTGCTTACATTTCACTTGAAACCAAGAAAAATACTGCAAATACAACAGTGAGTTGTGATACATCACAATGTGTAGTTATACATTGCAGTGCGTAGTAATACATTGCAGTGTGTTTGAGAGAAAATATAACAGTGTTCTGCTATTATGAGACTCGAATTCCAGATACCCAGCAGTGGACAACTTGGGAGCTCTTCTAATTGGTCGCAAAGATACTGCAACCTTGTTGTCAGGGTCTACATAAAAAACTGTCCTTTGTAATCGCACAAGACCCGACTAATCCAGTAGGAATCCATGAAAATCTCATTCTTATGATTTTTATCGCCACCTTTAAACTCAACATATTTAATGGAGCTACAAAGTGATGATAAATCATATCCAACTCAATCACCAATCACCATACTAACCAAGAAAATCACTTCACTGGATTTTAAGGAGCAATTTGAAACACAAAATATCTCCCTCTACCCATTTTAAGAATTGAATAATTCAGTCTAAGTAGTTGATGGCTTACTTCACTCAAAAAGAATAGTTATTTAGGTTTGTAACAGATATTCTTTAGTAGACTGAGCTCTTAAACCAAGAAGCCTTAGCTGCACGGCTCAGATACAGGCAGACACAAGCGTACCCCCTCGTTCAGCTATTCATAGGGTGTGTCATTGCTGAAACTCAAGCCTATTATTACGTAGGCACAGTCATAGCCTCAGCTTTTCTTGGTCACATCAGAATATCCACATTCTGTATGCCCTTAGAATAACCTGGACCTAACAAACATAGATAGCCTGATGTCACCAAGATAGCACACAAAAAGAAACATCCTAGCTTCGATAGGGGTATGCTTGCCTCCTCCCATAAAATTAGAAAACGATGACTCTTAACAATAAATTGTAGGCTATTTGTATGTAAATGTTCTACCTACAGATCCAATGACTAAAATTCTCATTTGAAGCACCAAAAGATATTTTCAAAAAATGCTGTTTTAAAAGAGCAACACAAAAAGATCACCACAACCGTGTATAGAATAAATGAATAGTAAAATATTCGAGTAGAAAAAGAACGCTAGCACCATCTTAAGCAATTTTACGAGAATTTCAATCCCACGTTTCTTATAGCACCAGAAAAATCAAAATGGCGGCGCGCGGTAAAGACTGACTCCCTGAGTTGCAAGCATCACAAAAAGTCAGCCATTAACGTCTGCACACATTCTTATTTAATGCATAGAGTTATTGTTTTGATATAATATCTAAGTATCTCCCGACGTCACGTCACAACACAATGTCGAGGGACAGTTTAGTAACCAAAGCACACTGGTCCCATTTCAAAACCGAACTTCTGATTTCGGTTGCCAAAGTCTTTGACTTGTATATCAACTATTGGAAGCTGGTGTACTTTTGTTGTTCCTATCTGGAATATTGTGAATCCACTGGTAGGTCGATCCTGTAAAAACAAACATGTGTGTTATTGGTTAATCTCATCGGATAATGAAACGACACAAGTGTTAGTAAATAGTGATTACTTTCTATTGATCTTCGTAACAAGAATCCATAAGCTATGCTATGATTTATTGACCTTATCACACATTGCTAGCTTCCTCTAAGACCCTAATTCCAATCAAAATTAAAGGGCAATTCATTTTTAGACAGTAACTTACCGCACACCCATCAAGTAGTACATATTTCTTTCTGAGCGATTTGTTTGCGAATTCAAAGTCGTTATTGCCAAGCAGGGCTATAGCTGACTCAGTGTTTCCTGTCCTGCTGTCCTTATAGGCGACTGAGTTTGAGCAGAAGTAGGTCAGTTTCTGGGAGGCAGCGGTATATATGAGCCTTAGGAAGGATATCTGTGACTGATGAGCGTAATCAACCTGTGAGGAAAAAAAGAGAGTTATATAGTATACGTCGATGTTGAGATAGATAGTAAGAATACATGGCTGTGGTGCAATGAGTAGAGAATGGGTTTCCAATCAAGAGGTCCTGTGTCCGACTCCTGGCGGAATATGGTGATGTCAGGAAGGGCATCCAACCTCAAATGCTCTCGTGCCACATTACGATACGGTCCATAAACCCGTTTGGATGCCAGAAAAACAAACAAGCATCATCAAGGTTTCTCATACGGTATCACAGGGTACGGCGACTGTAATTGGACTCGAGTTTTTTATTGAGAATTTTTTGGTGATTAGGTGTGGCAATTGGTAATAATACTGGTTGGTTCTACAGGAGTGGCGCTTTTGTAGTCAATCTGTTTCGGCCATATCGGTTGACACACAATTATAATGCAAAGCTTGGTACTGACACATATTTATGATTCAAGATCTGAAACCTAGCTAATAAAGCCTTAATCAAGCAATTACAAAACGGACATGATTCAAAATAAATACATGGACATGAAAAATATTCTTATGTACTGTATTAAACACTCGACAAAGAAAACAAGACATACCTGGAATCCACCCTTAAGGGTAGAGAACCACATGGGTTTATTAGCTGAGGATCTCTGCCATGGTCGGGGGAGGACCATGTCGTGTCCCTTCTTAGGGTATACACAGGTCTCTCCCTCGGCTGTCATGTTACACCAGACCTGGATAGCATCATCGATCACACCAAGATTAGGGTCAATCCAGTACCAACCTACAGAACATCATAAACATGTAAACTGTAGAGATTATCTTTGCTGCAGTTCAAGTAATAATTTTGGCTGATTCAGCTGCCGCCGTGTAGAAGTTCTTTGCTCACACTTTTATTTTTCACAGTTCAATGGTTTGAAAAAGTTTTAATAAGCCTTGAGAATAAGATTTGCCATAACCAACAGTATGCACTAAACAGTAATCAAATATCCAAATGCAGCTAAAATCTTGACAGATGATCCAATGGTAATATGAAATCACTCAGATGTCTGTCATATCGTGGTCATAACACATAACAACCATTAGCAGTTACCCGACCTTGAACTGTGATCATACTTACCATCCTTGAACTCTGGGTGAGCGAGGTACAGATCCTTACATGATCTGGCTGGAGCCTCTCGAGCTCCGTTAGGGAACTGAATCTGATCTAACTCAGCCTTCAAGTCATCAATGTCCTGGAATATCTTCTCGATCACATGTCCTTTAATGGAAACAAAAAGGTTGGGATTTCTTTTGGAAATATACAAGTAATTATCCGAGTATGATAGATGTATGACCAGAGTGAAGTATGACCCAAGACAAAATATTTGATGATCTAGCTAAATAAATCCAGCATAAAGTTAGATTTTGGGTGAGTTATGATCAAGGATAAGCCATATATTTGCAGTCAAAAGAGAGAAAGTATTTATTATAAAGGCTTAAATAGCATATATGCATGTTTTGATTGGCTGTCGAGAAACAGCCAATTAGGCAATCAGAGCCATCACTTGAATTGACATCTCATCAACAAACAAACCTAGAGTAGGAGATGGTGGCATATCAAACACATTCTGTTCTGGCTCGTCAGCGACCATGTCTGTCTGTATGTCCCTTCTCCTGCGTCGGCTGCTGCCTTTGTTAGCTGAAGCTGCAGCTCTCTCCATGGCTCTCATCATAAACTCTGGGGGTACAGGGGATCCGAATCCAGCATCACCACCAGGCATTCCCTGAAAAATGCAGACACAATGTACTTTAGAGTAACATCAGCATAGAGCAGTAGAGTGTCTTCGAATTGTATTGTCCCACTGAAATTCCATCCCAAGCCTGATACCTCAGACCTCGCACCAGACAAAAAGTGTCAAAGGGTGATGATGTCTAGGCTTATTATTGAGCGGTATCATTGTCTGAATCACCTTATGAAGGCCTTGAAGCTTCAAGGCTATCAGCTGTGGAAATGGCTGTAAAAAATTAAAAACCCACTCAAGCTTTTCTGCTTGCACTGTTACTAAACTTACTGGGGCTCCAATTGGACCTGGGGCTCCGTCTCTTCCAGCATCTCCCTTTGCTCCATTGATACCTGGAGGTCCAGTAGTACCAGCTGTTCCATCAGGGCCTGGTGCTCCTGGAGCACCAAGAGGTCCAGGTTGTCCTTTAGGTCCAGACCTTCCTGGCAGACCGCTCGGTCCGCTCTGTCCCTTATCTCCCTCTGGTCCGTTTGGTCCTGGAGGTCCGAGTAGTCCAGTGTCTCCCTTGTCTCCCTTCTCTCCAGTGTCTCCTCTCTCACCAGATATACCTGGGTCTCCGATCGGTCCAGTATCTCCGGGTGGTCCTAATAGCAAAAGAACAGTAACAAAATATGTAAGCGGAACAGTTGATGAACTGTGGATATATCGCAGGGTAACTTTTAAGTCACACAAAGGAATCCTATGTCTCAATTGCTAAAGATTTCCAACAACGGAATTGATAATAAGACTTCTTTGCTGAATAAAAAAATATCAGTCATTAAAAAGTTGTGCAATTTATCCAGAAAAATCCTTCATCTAAATCGGTATATGAACACGTACCTGACATTCCTGGGTTTCCAGGATCTCCAGATTGACCAGGTTGTCCTGGTGCTCCCTGAGCTCCCTTTGTGCCAGCTATTCCTGGTCCTCCAGGTGGTCCCTGCATGCCCTGTAGTCCTGTTAAACATTAGAAAACATATTTATAAGTTGTTGCTCAGCTTGAGTGACACGCAAAGTTATCATTAATCAATCAAAACTGCCAAATTCTGATTCATCAAATTTTTCTTTATTATAGAATGTACCATTACTGGTATTAAAGCCTATTAATGACCTAAGTGTTTTATCGCCTCATTTCTATATCTTATCTAGTTTGTAGCATACCTTGTGGACCCTGTTCTCCAGACTCTCCAGGTTGTCCCGGTGGTCCCATGATACCGGGTGTTCCATCGTTACCGTGAGTCCCTCGGGGTCCTGGGGGACCAGCCTCACCAATAGGTCCTTCTTGTCCCTAATGATAAAAAATGAATATTACAGAATCGAATTTCTTCCACCATCTTCAATGCCATCTATGTTTATGTCAAAACATTACAAAGCTCAGTGAGGAAAAACATGATGGGCGATACTGTTACATCAGGCTTGTTGCACAAAATAAGTGATACTACTATCTCTGCATGATTGTCGAACAAATAAATCTGAATCATCATCAAAGAAAGCATTGCGAAATTCATCAAACTGAGTATACTTAAGGATATCAGCTTAAGATTTTCAGAGCAGTCCATTCCATTACAAATTTGTTCAAATAACTCACAGCAGGTCCTGGTGGTCCGTCTTTTCCATGTTTACCGTCTTTACCTCTGTCTCCCTTCACTCCCATCACTCCAGCAGGTCCGGGGCTTCCTGGAGCCCCAATAGGTCCGATTGGTCCCTAATAATTACAGAAGTCCTTCAATAATGTGCAACTTAAGACGTCATTCCAAAGGTTGATGGAATGACTAAGCGACTGGTAGCGGATAAGTTTTCCCTCTCTGTTTATGCAGTTACAACTCAGGATCCCATTTATCGGATAATTTTTTGTTCGGAAAAGAAGCCACTCATATAGTGTGATATTCATGTTGACAAAAGCATGGATAATAATATTATTCAGTTTTATTTGCAATCACCCCATTCAAAACTAAAACTTAAAAACCAACTCAATCTAGAAAACAAATCTTTTTGAATCGTTCTCTCTGCCACTTGTAGCGTACCTTAGATCCTGGCTCTCCAGTGTTACCCTTATCTCCGGCAGGTCCTGGTGGACCGTTAGCTCCACTTGGTCCTGGAGGTCCAGCTTGTGTTCCTGGAGCTCCTGGTTTTCCAGCCTCTCCAGCTTGTCCTGTTGATAAAGAAGCACACAATGTAATTCAAAAATAAACTGCAACGTTTAATCTCTGCTAAGAAACTCTTGCACACTATATAACACATACAATTCAGGCAAGACCTCAATGAGACAAGCTTATGTAAACAATATTTGAGTCTCATAGGTAAGGGCAGGGAGATTTGAGACAGGTTCGCTCCACTTCTGACAACAAACTTGCCAGTTTATAATGAATCTGCAAAATACGTCTACTTCAATCACATAAAGGAGATAATAAGTTCAGTCTGGAGGTGATCGATGATACTGTAGAGGCTCCTACAAAATGATAAGAATGATTTTGTTGTATTGACGTACCTGGTTGTCCAGCCTCTCCTCTGCGTCCGGGGTATCCTCTCATACCGATAGGTCCTAATGGACCTGGTAGTCCAGGCTCTCCTCTGGGTCCTGTCTGTCCGGTGTTACCGGGCATACCAGCAGGTCCAGGTGATCCAGTTTTACCTTAGAAAAATGGAATAGAATGAGATAAATGAGTTGCAACAACTGATACCCAGGTACATGTACAAAAATCTTTGTCCTCATCAACTTGGTCAACTCAGAGATCTTCAGAGCAGGCCAAAAGCTGCAGTTAGGTATTTGTTCTTTCTTCTTACAAGACTGAAAGATCCAGTTGCAAGAGAGGTCTACAAGGCAGAATATCCTTAAACATACATGCGAGTCCTCCTAAAACTGTTCTCAGATTATTTATCTTGTCTTGCAATTGTATAAGCTATCACCTTAGCCTATGAAAAAGGAAAATCGTAGCCCCAGATAAATACCACCACCGTAAAACAGTGAAATCAGTCAATTAATGATTGCGAGACAAAGCCATCAGTATAAACATGGCTGACGTCAAAAGTCACATGACCCGTGCTTACCCTTATCTCCAGCTTCTCCCTTAGATCCTGGAGGTCCGGGCATTCCCTGTTTACCCATAGTACCAGGTAATCCAGGTGCACCAGGTGGTCCTTCACTACCCTTGTTACCCATCACTCCCTGATCTCCTCGGTCTCCACGCTCCCCAGCTGGTCCCTGCGCAGGCAGAATGAGATTTTTTTTCATTGACTCCATAATTAGTTTGGAAACAAACAAATGACTGTATCCAGTCTATCTCTAGTTTTAAGCATTAGATGGTGAGACAACTCTAGAAATAATAGCCTGTGAAAACTTATCACTGACTGTTCTTAACTTAAGTTTTTTATTAGTCTCAATCTGAGTACCATAAATGTGAACTATATCTATGAATTTGATAGTTTGTTATTGAGCGATCCCATAGTGGGAATGTCATGTTGCACCGATTGTCAAAAAATTGAATTATTACGTTGCTGCAGAGAGTTTTCTCATAAAAGAGTATTGACCAAATTACCAGAAAATTTGTGGAATAATGAGAGTGACACGTACCTGGGCACCAGGGGCTCCTCTTGGTCCGAGGGGACCTCTAAGACCTGGAGGTCCCTGTGATCCCTCTACACCTCGGTCTCCCTTAGGTCCGGCCATTCCTTGTGGTCCGGATGCTCCTTCCTACAGAAGATAAACAAATCATGTGCGATTTAAAAAACAGAGAACACATTTCATCTCTAGAATATTAAGCAATCTGTAGTATTCTGAGAGTTGTATAGCTCGATTGATCTAAAAATGAGAGGCAAAGGTTCAATTCACTTCTCTACATGATAGCCCTATCCCATGTGTTGGCTCTAAATGGATTGGTGGCTTGTCCCATCTCATCCCAATCAACCAGAGCCAGAATATTGGGTAGATATCTCTCACATTTCATACCCCAATTCAACGCTTTGTAAATGACAAATTTGAGTTGATAAGATAAGGATTGCTCTAACATACCTCTCCTGGTGGTCCAGATATTCCCTGAGGTCCTGGCATACCGGGTGGTCCCTGAGCACCGACTGGTCCGTCTTTTCCTGGTGGTCCATCACCTCCACGGGTACCTGGTGAAGGAAAATGTTAATGTGATGTAGAGTGGCAAGAAATCTAACAACTTTTGTGGGTAGAGGAGTAATGTATCTGTAGGAGGCTTAAAAGGTGAAAATTGTTAACTTATACACGATTCAACTTTAGTTGCCCCATGGCTACATACCTTTAGGTCCTATTGGTCCAAGATTTCCTCTTGGTCCGGGCTGACCTGCTACTCCGATCTCTCCAGTAGGTCCTGTTGGTCCAGGTGATCCTCGGAATCCCTGTTGATCGATGAAAAATAAAATTATCTCATCTCGTATAACGTCAGAGATTACATTAATCACAATTGGAGCTAGTCTTCTATAATATCACAGTTCATCAATGTTAGCCAATCAAATCTCATGACCTAAACCCTCTGAGAGAATTATGATTTTGATCCCTTCTTGCTTTCAAATACAGGGGCAGCCAAATAATAAATAGTCATGACTTTCTTCCAGAAGCAAGTGTGAGTGATTCATGAGTACAACATGCTGATAACATTCCAACAATTCAACCTCAATTGCATTGTGGGAAACCCTTTAAAGACTACCCAAAAATTCAATGAAACTTTTTACCATGCAAATCTGACACAACTTGATCATAAGTAAATGCCTGACTTTAAAAGCTTTGATCTTTGGGTGGTCTTTAATATACCTTAAAATGGATATACTTACTCTATCTCCGACTTTACCAGAGCGTCCGGGAGGTCCAGGCATACCGTCTTTACCTGGGGGTCCACCGTCTCCCTTAGTACCGACCGGACCGGGGGCTCCGGGTACTCCGAGTCCTTGTCCCTGAGGTCCCATAGGCCCTGGTGGTCCCTGAAAAAATAGATAATATAAATTACGTTTATATTAATTTTTTAGACATATTGATGGTTGTCAAATAAATAGACAGTAATTTGCAGTCATCCAAATATAGCCTAAGTGTTAGTGGAGTGCAAGTGGGAGGTCAGAATTGTTGCGGGAGGGGACGAGTTCCTCCCACCAACAAAGCTTGTCAATACAGGCAATGTATAGCACAAGTCCGGTCCTCTCAAAAGCAGGAGTTACGTCTAGTATCTTTCTCACATGAACATTGAAAATTAGCACCTACAAAGGATTAAAATAAGTTGAAACTCACTGGGAATCCAGCCCTTCCAGGGTCTCCTGGGAATCCAGCAGCTCCAAGAGCTCCAGGTGCACCAGGGTCTCCTCGCTCTCCACCAGGCCCGATTGGACCAGGTGGTCCACCCATTCCAACTACACCAACAGGTCCTGGCTGCCCAGGGTCTCCAGGCATTCCCTATATAATAACAGCGAATGGTTATCATTTCATTGTAATTGAACAAAAGTTATTGCATCAACACCGAAATGAAGATGAGCCAAGCAACATGATAGCAGTTTTTCTTATTGTGTGAAAATTTTTAATCGGTGTCTGCCTCGTTAAAATCTTACATAATTCACACAACTCATTCTCATATGTATAAAGATTTCACACAATAAAGTAATAGTGAACTATCAGAACAAGAGAAATTAAATAAGGTTTGGAATAAGTTGGAAATCATTACGATATATAGTTTATGTATATCAGATGACAGTCACTAAGAAATTAGTGACAGCTCTGACAATATATGTCCGACTAATACTTACAGGTGCTCCACGCTCTCCAGAAGGTCCAGTCATACCATCATTACCTGGAGTTCCCTGACAAAATACAGACAGGCAATTAATTTACAACATTTAAATTAAATACATTTAAATATGTATTTTCAAACCGTTTGTTTTCATTGAATTGAAGTTTATTCCCTTGATTTAATTTCAGTTGATGTTTTTTTCACATCAGGGAGAACATCTTCGGATGATGGTTGATGCAATAAAAATATATCAACAAAACAAAAAAAAACGACGAAGGAGGAAGTATGTAAACGTTTACTGATTAAACCGTTTACTTGGTATATTAGGCTGGTGCTAACAACCACTATAGTGACTATCATGGTCTAAAGCCGTAAGATCAGATAGCAGCTAGACAAAATTCTAGACGCTTAAAGTTCAAAGTTTTGATGATCTTTAGCACACTCACTGGTGGTCCCATGTTACCCTGGAATCCGGGCTGTCCCTCGGGTCCTGGGGGTCCCTGTGGACCAGACTCTCCTGTGGGACCAGATGCTCCCTGGTTACCCTGAGGTCCTGGAGGTCCCTGTGGTCCAAGATTACCTCTCTCTCCTCTCTGTCCAGATGAACCTACAAATACAAATATACTATATTGGGCCAAATGAACCATTGTCAGAATTTATATATAAATATATATCAGCACAAACAGAAGAATCTAGTGTTTGATTAATGTAATTTGTAGCAGATATGTTCCTGCATCAGTATCAGATAATAAACTGGGGGGTCTTTATAGTGATAACTTGCTTTAGTAAAGGATCACTCTTTCTAATTGAAAGACCCCCCAGAGTAAAAAACCATTCAGCAATCGAAATGTCTATTCAAAGAACATATTTGTAATTGCTGTTAATTCGTCATAATTATCATGACACTGACTAACCACATTTTTTCCCTCCTTGAAAACTTAAATATTATTTTTATGTGTTTTTGTTGAGGCATTCATATATATAAGTATGTTTTAAACTAGCCTGTCTTGACAAGCTTTGTCAAGACAGGCTAGTTTTAAACATAATAAAATAACAACTTTTTGACCTCATAAACAAAAGAAAAAAGATTTATATATATATATATGTGCAAAAAAGAATCAATCAACGGTTTTATGTAAACAGTTATTACCTGGTGTTCCACGCTCGCCCATTCTTCCTCTGGGTCCGCCGGCTCCTTTCTCTCCTGGCTTTCCTTTACGCCCCTGCTGTCCTCGCGATCCCTTCTGTCCGAGCGGTCCGGGGTATCCAGAGAACCCTGGGATTCCCATCGGTCCCTGCAAGCAAATAGTACAGAAATTATTAGTTCTATGAACTTTAGCCAATGTTCTGACTCTGATCTGATTGGCTATCCGGTGAGAAGGAAAGCCAATGCCAGGTCACAGAGAGCACAAATTGAGTTATAATGAAAGTGAAACTGCATTATTGAACACTCACTACAGCGAATCAGAGCCAACGCATTGGCCACATGAACTACTTCTAATACATCATAACAGACTAGTAATTTATTATCAAAGAGGCTATTCGTGAGGGGGCATCTACCTTGTATAATTTGTAGGAAGAAAACTAATTTAATATCTATATCAATGAACTCCTTTCAAATAGTTTTATAAGACTTGTCATTTATTACCAAAAAAGGTATATTACCACTATCCGCAGCTCAAACAAATTTTAGATATGGTGGAAACTAGAGAGGCAGTATCCTGGGTTTTTAGGAAGTAGTTGTTCGTATAATGCACTAACCTTCTCTCCCTGAGATCCTGGTGAGCCGAACTCTCCAGGGTGACCTCGATCTCCCTTAGGTCCGCTATCTCCATCCATACCATAAGGTCCACTATCTCCTTTATTACCTCTCTCTCCGTTAGCGCCGGGGTCTCCGACTGGTCCATCTATACCGGTCAGACCGCCCTCTCCCTTATGTCCTGGGCCTCCACGATCTCCAGTGGATCCTGGATGATAAAGAGAACATTATTATCAGTAACATATAACAGGATGAGATCTGGTACAGATTTATTTGTATTCCACTGTTGAAATACCCTAGGGTTTTACATAAACAGTTGGTAAAAATACAAACGATTATCTGCTTTATGCAGTGTTCGCCTGACTGGTAGCAGACCTATTCATAATCACTGTAAGGATTGTGTAGCTGAATAGTTGATGAAAGTTGACTATAGTTGACCATAAGTTGCCGTTATCAAAGTTAACCTTCCAACACACTTCCATTGAAACACAGCTATCCACACACAGGAGGGGGACTATTTATTAGCATGAGTGTGAATTTTTGGGCCAAACTCATGCTATCATTTCGCTCAGAACATCCACTACCTCAAAATTATCCCGTAACTGTTATCTACACGATGAAACGATGTATCGTCTGAGTGTGCAAATAACAATTTACATACCTTTGTTTCCCTGAAGTCCCTGTGTACCAGTCAAACCTCTTGGTCCCTCCGGTCCTCTCTCTCCTTTGTTTCCGCTGTTACCCTTCATACCTGGGAATCCAGCCTGTCCATCAGAACCGGGCATACCTGGCATACCTGGCTTACCATCAGACCCTGCTGGTCCTGTAAAAATAGATACAAGTGTCAAAGAGATATCTGACAGAATCCTTTATGATAAACCTTTAATCCATTTAATTTATTTTATCAGCTGCATGCTTGTTTCATAATATAACTATTCCATTTCAATATTTCATCTCATGCGCAAGGCTTAAAAAATTATTGTTCCTAAACAATTTTATTAAGCGTTTTATAAATAAAATTGATTATTATTATTTTTATTTGTTAAAGTAAAAATACCCAATGTTTCTTTAGTCGCTAAAATACAGTGGTTGGTATGGACAATCAAAGTTTTTACGCCCAAGCAGTCTGCAAAATGTTACATACCTGGTGGTCCAAGACTTCCAACGGGGCCTGGTGCTCCATCAGCTCCAGCAGTACCGACAGCGCCGGGTGGACCGGGAGGTCCGAACGCTCCATGGTCTCCCTTTGGTCCTATAGGTCCCTCAACACCAGGGGCTCCTGCCAAAGTAAAAACATGATATCAAATATTGTCCCTAAATGGTACATCGATAAACTAAGGAAGCAGAAAGATAAAAGAGAGGTCACTGATTAGCTAGATGTTTATAGCATTTAAATGATATTCAGAGTCTGAGCAAATAATTCTATCAATTGCAGTCGCCGAGGTGACGAAATCCTGCTTATCTGGCGTCTGGCATAAACGCACATTTTTATCTTGTGTGAAATCTATTTTAGGAGACAAGCAAAAAATATTAATGTCGCAAATCATGAGAATCTAACACTGCAGAGGGGATCTGAATCTGAAATCTGAATCTGAAATCTGAATAATATGTCAACCAATTTACCAAACCAATATCCTCACAAGGATGATTATTTGATGCGTATTATGCACTGTATGTACATCCCAACCTTATTAGTATCATATGATATACTGTTGGATTAATAACGTATATAATATTACAATAACATATCATTATTATTAGATATCATTAAAAGTTCATACCTGGAGAGCCAGCCGGTCCGGTTGATCCTCTAGGTCCGAGGAAGCCACGGGGTCCAGGATCTCCGACAGCACCATCTGGACCTGGTGGTCCCTGGTCTCCGAGTAATCCTCTAGGTCCTGACAGCAAGAGAAGTGACCATTACAACAAGTTTATATATAGCAGAGGATTGCTTTCAGCATCAAGGAAAATATCTGCTAAATTCTGCCAAATAAATTGTTGTATATATATGATTTATAAAATGAGCATGAAAGAAGTTCATACCTTCCTGTCCGATAGATCCGGGGTCACCAGACAATCCGATGTCTCCCTTAGAACCAGGCATACCGAAAGGACCTGGGTAACCGCTCTCTCCCTTCTGTCCATTCACACCCTGCTCTCCGCGCTCTCCCTGTCCACCAGTCTTACCTCGACGACCTGGTGCTCCTGGCTGTCCGGAGTTACCTCTCATACCTGGCATACCCTGCAGGAAAAACAACGTGGTTTGCAACTATATTATGTTATATTGTATTGTATTACAGTATATCATATCAAGACAGTCTTTTTCTTTTGTCTTGTTAACTTTCTTCCGTAAAAGCAAGGCCAAGCAAAATAAATAATATGATAATCAATCACTAAGAAGACTATAAAATAAATACGTAACAATCTATGCGTGCATTATATAATATAATATATATTTATGATAATTAACCCGAAAACCCCCTCCATCTATATGATCCTGTGCAGTAGGTGCCCAACATAGTAACAGCAAGAAATAAAAAGATTTGACAGCTTACAGGTCCATGAGCTCGAATTCCAAAGATGAATAACCAACTAACCTGTTCACCGGGGCTTCCAGACTCTCCCTTAGGTCCCATTGGTCCGCCTGCTCCCATAGGACCTGACTGTCCGGTCATTCCCTGAGCACCTGGTGGACCTCTCATACTGGCCATCTGTGCCATGAGGGCAGCCCTGGCTCTCTGTGCTGATCCACTAGGTCCTTTAGTGTTGTCTCCCTGTGCCATCTAATGTAAAATTATGTGAGAAATATGAGTGACAGTGACTTTCTTATTAAGCCTGCCATGATAAGATTATGTATATTGCTTCCGGTTAAATAACTTGCCTAAACTGTGGAAATCAGGGTGTAAAATAGCTATAGACCAAAATAGAAGACTGAAAATTGAAACTGATAATCACCACACACAATAAAATTGTAGTGGGTTCCACATGTCTTTAAGTAAGGTACCGTTCAAGATTTTGAAATTTCGACGCAGGTGATTTAAATTTTGAATGTTGTAGTTACTGTTACGGTTAAGTCTTCTATGATGGCACAATTCATAAGTTAGCTGGCACATCACTATTGTTAGGGTTTTGGAATTCCACTCCAACTAGTGCCAGGCATCTCTAAATTTCATGAGATTGCACTGAGTAGTGATCGGCCTGGTCTTACTTACAGGAATAACGATGACGTGTCCGGCTGGTCCAGGCATACCGTCATTTCCGGGCATACCGTCTCTTCCAGCTGGTCCAGCGTTACCTTTAGGTCCCATTGATCCAGGTGGTCCACGTGAGCCTGGTGGTCCGGGCTCTCCCTGAAACAAAAATATTCAATTAAAAGAATTATAAACCATAACCATCAATGATGGCGTACATACTACACTCGGAAGATCATCAAACTATTTAAAAATGGAGCTTGGCTACAGTTGCTAAATTTATCATAGGTAAAAAGTTTTGTTTTACCATCAACCATGATTCAAACAGATATAAACATAACAATTAATCAACAAGATAATTATGACTATGATGATAAATTCAATGATCAACTTGTGGTTGTCTATCTGTTTTGCGAGATACAATAAAATGTGAAATGTTCCCATAGCAAATGACATCAGTTCAATCTTCACTCGCATTTGAGGCAGCATATTTTTCTCCCTATAATTCAGATTTGTGAAACATTATATATTTACATTTACATAATTAATGGATTCGATAAGATCGATAAATTAAATGACTCACAGGTACATATTCCATCCTGATTTGAGGAGATTCCCCCCGTCCAGCAACTCCGGGTCCGGCGTCTGGGAATCTCTGCTGATCTCCGCTAATGACCTCACAGTCCGGTCTATATGATATACACATATCATAGGCTGCTGACGGGTCAAACACTATCTCAAGGTCCTGGATATCTCCCTGTGTGACGAAATGAGACACATGGTTATATATCTATGGGTCACACACAAGATTGATCCGATTAACCTGCATTACAACTTGTATGTAACTGGCTTAAGAGGGAGCAACTGCAATTGTAGGTAGATGGGCACAAACTTGATCTTAGCATTCTAAGTCTAAGTCGTCATTGCGGAGAGCGTTACCCCTCTAGAGTACAGGTACAGGGACCCATGGTACTCAAGCCGCACCCTATACCCTTGCCCGCCGGAATTCCGGCTACTCTTTTTTATCAAAGAGGCAGAGGGGGATCTTTTTACTGCATGTGTGGTATTTTTAGTCCCGTTCCGCAAGGACCTGGCTAGGATGAATGGCGTGTCAGTACCAACTCAGAAATGACTGCGGGCGCTGGGGATTGATCCTGGACCTCAAAGATCACAAGTCCGCACCCTTAACCATCAGACCACTCCTGACTCCTGATCTTAGCATTATTTTTACAATTGCTTACAACTTATCGTACAAAAAGCCAAAATCTGAGCAAGCTCCCTCATTTGCTTATTCACATCATAACGCAGATGCTTTCACTATAACTGTAGTAAGTCATAAACTAATCTCAGCCTTTGTACAGGTATGGTTATGTCTCCTCCACACATCTTTGACAGCGTTGCTGACCTCACAGTTAAAAATTGCCTGGTAGCATAATATCTGAGTTACATTTCATTAGCCGATTGCCACTTACCTCAAAGAACTCATTCTCTTCGATATTTTTACCGATGAATACGACTCCGTTGACATCGATGGGAGTATCGGTTCTCTCGATGTTACGACTTCCCACCTCCTTGCATTCATCAAACAGAGTTACTGAGTTACCTTTAATACCCAGAGAGATTCGCCTCCACCTGAGAGCATGAGAATATACGGTAAATGGATGGAGAATAATACAGCGCAGGTCTATCGGACCCACTTCTGACGATCGGACCCACTTCTGACTATCGGACCCACTTCTGACTATTGGACCCACTTCTGACTATCGGACCCACTTCTGACTATCGGACCCACTTCTGACTATCGGACCAACTTCTGTCTATCGGACCCACTTCTCACTATCGGACCCACTTCTGACTATCGGACCCATTTCTGACTATCGGACCCACTTCTGACTATCGGACCCACTTCTGACTATCGGACCCATTTCTGACTATCGGACCCACTTCTGACTATCGTTTAATGCAACAATCAATATGTAATGTATCAGAACCAAGAAATAGGGTTAAGTGACGCCGGGCAGGGAGAGAAGAAATGCTTGCACCCTCAAGATTCGAGCCCACAACTGCATCACCTGGCAGTTAATAACATCTAACCCCCCAACACAGAGAGGGCTTTTCATCATAGTTAAAGAGAAATTTTCACGCAAACTCATGTTAGCTTGGCATTTTGATATAGTTAAAAAAGGGATATCTCACATATTTCGTTTGAAGATAGGGAGGTTTTAGGTGGGGTAAAGCAGTGGAATAAGTGTTAATGTTAAATATAGTGGGAGAAGTATTCTGTGAGACAAACTTACTGTCCATTGCCAAAGTTGACATTCTCCCAAACAGGATGAGTTCTTGACTTGAGGAATTCTTTCTCTTCTGCGTATATAAGTCTGACGCTGTTAGGTGACACCTGTCAAATTATAATCATGAGCGTGTGACAAACCGGAGCAGGTAAAAAACAGGTACCAAACAGGTACCAAAAAGGTACCAAACAGATACAACACTGTGTGAGTTGTGATAACATAAAACAAACATGAGCGGAAAGTCTGAAACAATTCCCACGATCCATATTAAGATTTGAATTCCTTGCAGATAGATACATCAAGTTCTCTCAAGGACCCATTGATAGTTTTAGTGGAAGTTTAACAATGATATGACATCATGTTCTGGTGGTGAATTGCATTTTCAACCGAATGATCATCTGGCTACTACTGAGCTGATAAGTTATAATTATGTTGCTGATCCACCTATATTTCTGTATTTACTTTGACCTACATAAATGGTGGTGTGTATTTACTATAATTTACGTACCCTCAATGAGAGAGCTGTAGCACCAGTTGATCCGTCAGCGATACTGAACAGAGGAACTTCTCCTGTCAGGCTGGCTTTGAATGTGACCATGATGGAAAAATCACTGCCGAAGCCACCTGTAAATCAAAAACAGATAGTTAATGCACCTCAGCATATTATAATGCTGTATATCTATGTTCAATTGAGTCTGCTGGTCTTAAACAGCCTGTTGAACTGCAGGCATTGGAAAGACATGGGTGCACTGATACCATAGGGATTTGAGGAAATTTGCTCAGGTGCTGCAGCCTTCATCTGCTAACTCATTCGTCAAATGGCTTCGAACTGATTTGATCACATCCAATGGTCTCTACATGAAACTATTGGAGTTATCAGTTCAGTTTTTAGTGTAGGGTAACTCCCAGATTCTACATTAATAACTCGTGAGTCATTTGATTTGATAAGTGAGTCAGTATAAACTATTGAATCATATGCCAATGCTAAACAGCTGCCATGTATCCAACTTAATCCATTGATTACTGTTGTAAATATCGCAGTGTGCTTGCCAAAGCCAAATTGTCTGCCAAAATTCACCCACATGCATCACAACCTTTGTAGTATTATTTATCTGGCACTTACTTGGGAATGCATCGTATGAAGGTATGTGGACTTTAGACTTTTCACTGATCCTGATTGCGGGCTCTCCTGTCCTCTCCCTACTCAAACCACAGTAATCTGTCACTAAGTCTACAGCACTGGTTCCCTCACTGGCTCGTGCTAACCAACCCAGGTTAGCTGTGCCTGCAATAATACATAATGCATTTTTATACACTTAATGCATCTGAGATCAGAATTTTAAGTTTGAATCGTGAAGTTCACTGTACCAGGGAGGGAGGGTGGGATATACCCCCCACCCTCCCACACTGTACCTTTGTTAGGGAAAATGAAGCGCAATATGTAAAGAATGCAAAGTTATACGAACTATGTTAATACTTCAGTGAGGCACATAATAAAAAGTCTCTCACCGCTGCTGCTGCCGCTGCCGCAGCTCGGTTAATTAGATTACTAAGGCCAGGTTTTTAGGAAAAGCCACATGTTATTATAACAGTGAGGGGTGTAATATCTCACAAATTAAATTAGGCTCACGTCTGTAAAATATGCTGGACTTTTATATACAGCCGCACGGCGGCATGTGTTATAATAATGCGTAAGGTCAGACGGTGTCTGTCACATAAACTGCAGAAACAAAAAACTCTTGATGCAACCAATAGGTAGGTCAAGTTTGATCCAGTTTGCCTGTATTTGGAGTTGATTCCCCCAACTATGGGCAAATGTTATATAAAATCAGTGTAAGGGGAGCAAACCTGAATGCAGAAAATTGATTTAATTTAGAGGTAACAACGTAACAGTGCAACTCTGTATTGCTCTAGAAGGGTAGAGTATTCCCACCACTCTGCACATGCCCAATAGTGAGGTTTGTGGCTAGCTAAAATTAAATTCAGCCTGTCTAGCTGAATTTAACTCTCTCTGATTTATTTTCCATGAGATATGTTCTCAAATAAAGCTATCTGAAAGATTTACATGGCAATTTGACAGCTAACTATAAGGCGTGCAAAAATCCCAAATGTTAGCATTTACTTGATTTGATGCTCATTACATAATAAAATAATTTTAAGAACTTGGTATTAAGAACTTATTATACCCTGGAGACCCTAGTCGATGTTATCATCATGATATGGATAAGGATGTTAAGTTAATGAAGGTAATGCAGGGTAAAATGTGTTATACAGTAAAATAATGCAAGTCCACCACCCTGGAATAAAATGATTAGAACAATGTTTGAAGGTCAGTGCTCAACTTACAACCACCCCTGTATTTTATACAAGAGATGCCGCATTTTAGCGCCCTGACAGCCAAAGCTTGTAAAAGATTCAATGTTAATAAATAGGACTTTGAGAGTAATGCTGCCGGGGATAGTCTCAGTTAGTCTGTCAGTAAAATGGTCAGTTAAGATCATCTCCTTACCAGCATAATCATAATCATAGTAATCGTCTAAATAATCATCAGTATTTTATTTTTATTGGTGATTGTCTCCACATAATTTTATATAAGCGCTGAGCACAACATGCAAAGTCAACGGTTTATCTACCAATCTGTTATTGCTTTGACTTCTAGCTTATCAAAGAAGCTGAAGAAAGCCTATATCGATATTTCATAGGAAAGGAAAATGATATGATGTAGTGATGATTAAAGAAAGAAAAATGTGAATCTTTGAAATTGCTCTCAATGCGGGCTATTCTAGGGTCAGCATTGTAATCAGCAGTGTTGAGATTTTATTGTTGGAATTTCCTCTATTAAAACACAGCTGCCTGCTTTTAATGATTTGAGATTATAATTTGATACAGGCTGTCAAAATGTAAAACAGCACCGTGATACATTGTCGTAAAAATCAAACGGAGGTCGACCTGATTGATTACAGATTTTATGGAAAATTGTAGATTTCGCTACAACAAGTCGAATAAGGAAATTATTTCTATTTAGGGATTTTTCCTTAATGGAAGAGAGATGTCTTGGGAAGCAAAAGCTTTTGGATTTGTGACTAATTAGTATTTATCACAAAATGAGTAAAATGATTTGAATATGATCCAAATTAAATTGATAAACCAATCCATAGGAAAGTCTAAAAGCAATAAAGATAATACAAATCCAATCATTTTCCTTGGCCTAGACCGAAGGACACATATTTCGAAAAACAGCGGCAAACATAGGTACTATCTGTTGCTCAGAATGTCGTAATAAATAGTCCAGTGAACTGAAAAGTTTGGGTTTTGTTCAACTCTGACAAAAAATAACACAAGCTGACAATTAAAGAGGACTTTGTTCGATGGTCAAGACAAAGACGCAGTATTTCACATTGGAATATGCTGTTGATATTACAATATTCTATCTCCAGATGGGAGTTATCTGGAATTCATCGACATTGTTAGATTTTCCTGCTGACAATCGAGTACCATAAAACAATTAAGAAAAAACAGAGCATAAAACCATTTTGTACGAATGGGTCTGGATGAAATTGGATCATTAGCAAATCTCAGCCAAGCCGAAGCCGAAGCCGATAAACTGATTGGTTTTGCTGTGTGTGCTGTTGAGCAGAGATTTGGGTGACCGTTGGGTATTATGTGGGTAGATTTGGGTGACCGTCGGGTATTATGTGGGTAGATTTGGGTGACCGTTGGGTATTATGTGGGTAGATTTGGCTGACCGTTGGGTATTATGTGGGTCATCACAGTGGTAGAATGTCGAGAGATGACAGAGCAAGGAAGGTGAAAAAGTGTTTATCACCACAATATATCAAAGACAATAAAAAGGCAATAGATAGAAAAGAAAGGTATTAGATGAAAAGAGCATAGCAAGGCAAACGAAAAGCTATTTATCAGCAAGAAAAGAGGCCTGAATCTGCTGAAACTCACAACCAATAACAAAAATTAGTCTTACCGTAATTGAAGAAATAATCATCTTCCTGTGCGACGACAGCCGTTAGCATAAACGCTGACAGCGCTGCCGCACACAGGTGCCAGGTTATACCTCCTGGCCACCGCATACCCCCTCCTGCTACGCTCCTGCGCCTAGACTTCTATCCACTCCTCGTAACGGCAGCACCTCAAACCCTCCAGAGAAGATATCCACCACCGATTACGAACCGTCAGAGTAGCCTAAACTATAGCGGCTCTGTGCTAACTCTGACAAGCCGTTCGACATCAGCCAGCAAGTGCCCCTTCTTCAGCTGTCTCTACACTGATGATGATCTAACAACAAGCACCTGCTACTGACGTATGGTTCCCACCCTGACACTAACAGTGTGTGTATATATGTAGTATATACTGCACTACACAGGCTAAGCTGTCATATTATTAGACAGACGGTATCCCGATATATCCTCAGTGCATCATACACCTAGACAAGGCTAGCAAGGTGCTTGTTGGATTATCACAGAGGCCACCTTGTAATAGAACTTCTGTTGTTAATAATTAAATACTTGCGAGAAAGGAAATCATTTGAATTGACTGAGGACCACGCACTATTAGTAAGGTTTTGCTACCCTATTCGACATTAAGCCCCAGTTGTTTGATGTGACTGAGGCTAGGGTTACATTTCTAGACTTTTATGACATGTGGTTTCAGTTATCACTAATGATTAACAACTGCTATGCACTGAGTACAAAAAATGCACCTTAGCTGCAGTAAAAAACCACCTGTAGAGTAGTTGACAACCAAGTTGCGGGTGGGTACACAAGCGCCGATGATAATATCAATTGCTGACATTGTGGATCTGAGGCTATCAAATATTTCAGGCTAGGTTGAAACTTGAGACGGTTTCAATGCTATGATAGCGCAACGATACGGCAGCACAGTAGCTAGATCATTCTAGGATAGGTTATTGAGAGCATTCATAGCATATGTAGACAGCGGAAGAGAATCGGAGGGAAGCCTCGACATCATAAGACAATGTGATGACGCCATGTCATAGAATGATATAACTTAAGCTGAATCACAGGAAATGTTTTCCGATTGGTGGATCTTCCTTTTTAAGTTCAGTTGTTAGATGAAAGCTTATATGAAACAATGAGCTGTGACAATAGTTATACTAAGATATCGATGCTGAGATGAAGAAAGGACGCCAAGTTTCTGTCCACATGTTTCTTGTAATTTCCGCAATCAATATATTACTGATTGAGTGAACGTCACTAATTAAATTTGGGTGGTCCATTTTGCATGTTTCATTTCAGTTTTCCTTGAATGAACATGTGGCTTCTTTGGTAGGATGGTCTGGTCTATTTAAGATACAGGTGCTATGTACTGAAGGTTACCTTCTACAAATATACTTTGGCTATCCTGTGACCAAGTTACTTTTGACAAGCCACTCATGACAGCTCTCAAGTTGAAACTATTTCCCAGCGCAAAGAAAAATATCACACAAGTTTCAACAACTGTAGTTATAGCTACGGAATTTGCAATTAATTTGTGAATGTGAGATATTTCGAATTCAGGATAATTCAGATTATCCGACCTCAAAAACAATATCAGACACAAGTGTTCTAATTAAGTCCGTATGCAGCCTGCCATTATTACAATTTTCCAGGATTAAGAAAGAAGAAAACAACCAAAACTAGGGAATTTCTGCAAATGTTTTGTGAGTCATACCATACTGACTTATCAACCAAAAAATAAGTATAACCTCCACATATAGAGGTGAACCTCAACAGAGAATCTGCACATGAGGCTTAGTTTATGTGCTCAAGAGGCTAGAAGAGATATTATTGTGGAATTCCATTATCAAACGTTCCATTATTTTGATAATAGGATGCCACAAACTCTGCAGTGATACCCCTTTGGCTAATAGTAGTCAAACCTGCACACAAGGAGAGATGGGCCTTGACACAAAACCTTCTGCCTTAGAGTGGATGAAGACCTTCTTGGCCTAAAACCATTTGCAGTTTAAAGCCCTCTTTCAGTTATTGGCAGCTTGCTGCACACTGGAAGGGTCCGCACTACCAGCATGCATTACCTTCTGCTGGATATACAGAGTCATCAGTAATAGGATCAGCGGACACCTTGTGACCCCCTTTAGGGCCACCCTAAATCTTTGGTTTTTTTTACTGGACAGACAATCTTCTTGTCACAGTTTAATTTTACTCACCTGTAGATCGCCGACGGAAGTAAGTCTCACTTTGCTCTCTACGTGCTCCTTCTCTGTCTATAGATAAATATGAAATCATGAAACTAACTAGTTTAAATCTAAATTAGTTCAAAAACTTTTATAATATATCAAGTTATCTTTCCAGTAAGTGTTGTGCTGTTTAAAAAATTCTAATAATTCTCTTTGTTTTCATCTTTAATTCCTCTTGTTTACAAGTTTAATAGTGCCTCATTGTGAGGAAGGAAGGGCTCAAATATTGATCAAGACTACGAAGAGCATACAGTACCTCGCCAGGTGGTACATCAGTACCTCGCCAGGTGGTACATCAGGACCTCAACGATTTTTGTCCCCCTTCTACTCATCTAAACTACGCCCCTGTATTGGACATCTTCACACTACTTACATTTAGCCGCACCAGATATCCCACTCAAAACTTCAGTAAATTTTCCAGATGATCCATCCTTAGCCTCAGTTCTCAGAGCAAAGTAATATTTAGTATTGGCTTCGAGGCCGGCCAGCCAATAGCCCGTCACATCAGCTGGGATAGTTATAGAACTCCAGGCTTTGGGGTCACCATATAGGTCATCTGTTGTTGAGCTATATCTCAGTGTGTAGGATGCTGTAATAGACGGTTTTCTAAGCTCTTATTTATGCCTCAATTTGGAGTTGTCCTCTCTCCAGATTGGTACTTTTAACCCACGCCGCATAGGAAAAACCTGCTGAAAGAGCGATATCTTGAAAACCGCTTATGTAAGGATACAAATGATTTTTGATTCAGAATCTGCACCATTGAAAACCCTATCAGACAGGATTTCCAAATCATTGGAGGCTTGAATGTTGACAAATCTTAATTTTAGTGACGAAACTCATGAAAAATTCTGCCAAATTGTCCGCAAAACAGGCAGAAAATGCTATAATTGACTATCCAAATACTAAAATTATTTCCCGAACCATGTCCATGTGAGTTTTCAGCGCTGCAGATTCTGAATCAAAAATAATTTTTATCCAATTATAAGTGGTTATCAAGATAACCCTCTTTTCAGCACGTTTTTCCTATGCGGCGTGGGTTAAAAGTACCAAACTGGAGAGAGGACAACTCTGAATTGAGGCCTAAATCAGAGCTCAGAAAACTGTCTATTCGAGTGATTAAAGTAATCATCATCAACTGTGGCTTACAAATTACGTATCATATACCACAGAACAACATAAATTATTTTTTTGTCAGAACAACATCGGAACGTTTTACAGCGTTATCCTGGAGTAACAGTTTCTAATTTCGAAATTCAGGTTCTACACAGACTGTTTTCTACAAAACTTGTCCAATCACACGTAGCTGCATGTAACTTATGTGGATATGGCAATAAAGTAACAATTAGCAATTAGACAAAGTTATTGCAATTTTGGTTGAATAGGCCATATTTTTGTTACGGGGTAATGAAGAAAACAGGAAATCACTACAGCGCAACAGGTTTTGCTTTGAGTATTTTAAGATGATACCAGCCAAGTAATTATTTTGTTTAATTGGGCATTTTACATTTTAACTACTCATCAAACATCTGCATAATTGTAACATGCATTGTCATCTACAATTTTGTTGAGTATATTTTTGCCAAACAAAGAAGGGTCATATATTATATTACAGTCACAAGACTGCTTTTGCAACACATGTGCATTTATATTAAACCATACCTTTACTCTAACCCTATTTTTGCATACAAGACAACTTCACTATTTTCACAAGCAGAGTATGCGCACCAGCAACGTTTTTTTCCACAACTTTAACAGTTAGTGATAGCAATACAAACAAGTCACATACCGATATCCAGTGAGCCAGTAGTGGGCGGACGAGCCCATGTTAGTCTGGCTGAGTTTGCCTCTGATACAACACGGAACCAGGCCGGTGCAGCAGATATGTCAAATACTGAAAATAGGTAAAAACATGGAGCAATTATGAGACGTTATAACAAAATTGAAGGCTTCTCTGCCCTCCTGAGAAGGCAGGGCACCTTATAGAGATGGGGGTAAATCAAATGTGCTCAGATACGGGGATACCATAGAGGAGGAAAATATTCTTGAAATAGAGAAAATTAGCTAGCAAACTCAGCATCTTTACTTTATAAAAGTTCCAAACTTTGCAAGTGAACTTTCCGAGCATCGAGTATAGATCCGGCAAATGGTAGCTTAGGTTCAATACAGGTGGCAAATGGGTGATATCAGGTTTCTAGATAAGTTTACTCAAATCCCAATTGGAGTTCAAGGGGAAAAAAATGCATAACAGGGAATTATTTTTAATTGATAGTGGAGAATAGGAAACATAAACTGATACAGCATATGCTGTTGTGTAAGAATCACAATATTTGGCTGACCCGCATGATGCCCTAAATACTCATACTGAGAATGTGATACATCCTAGAAACTAGAATGCACCCTAGATGTGAGAGGTCTAAACTGTTAAAACTGAATCTGGCACAAAGGGGCTATTAACAGTGATACTTTGATCTCAGCTAATAGGCCGAGAAGCGAAAAACAACACTGACCTTGAGTGTTATAGAATGATATGAGGTCACTCAGTAGTCTGGGGTGTCGTACTCTGCACTCATATTGTTGGTTGGTGGCAGATGATGTAACTGTCATAGTGTTCTGTATTTCACCACCAGTGATAGAATATGTGCTGTCTATCTCTCTACGACAATACATAAGGGCAGTAGATTAAAAAAATGATAGGGGAGATTATAGACATTCTCTTTTTTAAGGGGGGGGGGGTAGACAGGCACAAGGATCTTGGACCAACAGGACTTGTATTTATACTTTTGATACTACATAATCTTCGATGTACTCTGCTTAATTAATAATGACGTTAATTTAGACAATGAATGTGTGTCCCTTCACAGGCAAACCCATATGCATTCAGATTTCGCTTAATTTATTTTTTCCCTTAATTAGGACAAAGCATGTAGGTCTAATGAGGTTTGAATTAAGCGGAGTGTACTGCACATACTAGATATATACCCCTGAGATTTCATATTTATGTTTAATTTCATCGCAGTAATGCATGGGGAACAATCACAAAACCAGATGCAACAAAATTTTTATGATATTAAACGAGAAAATTATTTTGTTATCCAAACATCTGGAATGGCTAGCTGGGAAGTTGGCATGCATGAATTTTTCTAAGGAAAATTTAGATACAAATTATACCTAAAGTTCCATAGATTTGGCATCAAAAAGATTATCGATTGCAAACACCTATGGCACGCAATGGACCACAATGCCAATCATAGAATGAACTCTATAACCCATAACAAACCTCGCATTCTGAAACCACAGGACTTGTGTGTTAGCATCAATTCCTTGACTTGAGCAAGTAAGAGAGATACGGGTACCGCTTGTCACCAACCCTGAAGGTTTAGCTGTTATCACTGGATAACCTGCATAACGGGAGGCTACAAAAACCGGAATGCCTTAATCATCACATGCCAGCAAAGGTGGGAGGGGTGGGGTTGAGGGTTGCTACCGTCATACAAAGGAGAAGAGCTTAGAAATGTAGATTAGCAATGTAAGCAAGCAAAGATTGCACATTATCCTCAACGATAAAATGTTCCTAACCGTGCGAGCAGTAGCTGGAAACTAAGACTTACTTCAGCAGCTCTATTTTTGTATGTTTGTTTGTCAAAAACAACAAAGATTGTTACACTGAAATAAGTTAAGTAAACAGAGGATATCATACCTTGTACTCCTCTCCCTCCTGTTATCTCTGTAGTCTCTGTGATGATGACTTCTCCTCCCCTGCTACCTCCGCCCACCTGACCTCCTCCCTCACCGCCTGTTCCGGTCCTCTCAGTGATTATTGTCCTCTCAACTTCATTCCCTCCTCCTCCACCAGAGCTGGTTCGACCACCAGCAAGACCTACACTTACACCAGAGTTACCGCCACCTCTTGCCTGACCTCCTGAATTTATTTCACCTCCCTGTCCTGAACCAGAACCCCTTCCTCCGCTGCGGGAGATAGAACCAGTCTGAGAACCACCTGAATTAGATCCAGCGGTTGTGATGACCGTTCTTCCTCCTCCGCCAATTTCAACTCCCCCAACTCCAATTTCTCTACCGCCATTTCCACTGATTCCGTTGTCTCTACCTCCGATGCCACCAGCTCCAATCTCTATACCACCATTTCCCCCAACTTCGATGCCACCACCAGTTCTTGTAGTTATCACAGTCCTACCACCACCACTGCTGACTCCCCCGTCAGTGATGACGATCCCCTGACCGCCAGTATTAGCTCCACCTCTGTCTGGTTGAGGAGGTAGTGATACTCTCTCAGTGAATGAACCCCCATCACCAGTACTGCCTGTAAATCCTCCCACTGGTCCAAGCTCAATCTCTATGGCAGTATTAGCGGGAGCCATTGAAAGTTTGCTCTGCTGTCCAGCTACCAAAATGAAATATTACAGTCATAGAACATGAGTACATTTAAGGACGGAGAGCATGCCAAATCATTTCTCTCGAAAACCCGATATCATTCCCATACAACAATAATGTATATTACGTATCTAGGGCCATGCAATATTAAACAGAGATAATAGAAACTATAAATCCCCATGGAAAACAGAATGTTCAAGCCTTAAGATCATGTCTCAAGCACAGTGCACTTCCAAAGCTTCTTTGATTCAAACAAGTATGTGTAGGCCGTAGGGGTACAAACTCTGAGTGCATGAAAGTCGGCTAAAATTTTTATCACTTTTGTACACATATTTTTTGACAATTAAGACAAAAGCAAGCAATAAGGCGTTGAAGATAAGGCTATTTTTGTACTATTTGACCCTGACCTTACCAGTTATCCATTCTGTTTGTAGTGACCCGACATCTGTATCCATGACAACTTGGACTTGATAGACAACACCAGGATCCAGATCATCTAACTCAACATTCCCTGCACCTGATCAGAAAGGAGTAGAAATGGTAACTACAGAGTTAAGACTTAGCTCAAATATAATGTGACTGTGATAAGGTAACCCATGTGGAATGTGCTTGATGACATATCAGGTTAAATGTCGTGGCTAGGTCTTTTAGAGGGGAGAGGGAATGAGTGTTTTTGGGAGAGGAGCTAGCTCAGAGGAGGAGCCGGACATTTGAAATGTTATCTATCAGAGTCTTGCAAGGTAAAACAAATAATGCTTTATCATAGACAGTAGACAAATTAATTACAAATCTTCGCCCCTCACATGAGAAAAAAACAAGGATGTTCCTACAATGCATGTTTCAGGGTTCAAATCAGATTAGATCTGGCTTTAGGGAGTACAGGTAATGAAAAAGTACCAATTGATGTATAATTTGTGGGTTCGCAACAGAGAGCAAAGTGGCCATATGCTACACAACACTTGAGTATGTCTTTGAGCTTCAAGTTCACAAGGTCATGGACAAGTTTCTTACCTCCACTAGGGAAGTATCTGGTGTTGATGAAAGCATTTCTCGCATCACTACTCTGGTAGTATACAGTGTATGAGCGGAGAGTGAAGGGAGGATTGGACCATCTCAGTCTCAGAGTCTGAAATCAATGTAAATTTAGAGAAAAACTATCAACAGTATTCAATAGGTTTTAAGAAAAAGTTTGAGCTGTGCACAGGAACAGATGCTAACAGACATACATGCATGTAGCCAATGTGTTGGTGCTGATCAGAGTCAACACATTCGCTACCATGTATGTAGCTTATAGTGTTAAGCTCCACCTGACCTATCTACCTTGTGATGAAGTATGACATAACAATATAAACTAATTTCTTACAGACAAAAGTCCAGGAGATTATCATTGCGATTTTTAAAGATTTCTTCTCCTTACTTTTGCAGTAGAGGACAACTTCTACTAGCTTATGGCACTATTCATTCAAGTTATAGTGAATATTACCGTGTCACTCTGCTGATCTACTCTGACAGTAAATCCTCTATAAATATCAGTGGGCGGGTCTGGAGCACCAGCTGTGGGCGGAGCTTCAGCAGATCTATAATCCACCCAGGGAGTCTGTGATTCCGCTCTGTGCTTCATCCGTACTTGCTGAAAATAAATTTAAAATCACCATACAAATCAAATAAAGATTATTAAGAATTATCATGATGATATGATAATATAGAGCCAGAATCACTTCAAGTTGGTACCACAATTAAAGCCAATACAGAGACAATGACAAGACTGCATGGTACCCGTGTGGCAATGTAACAAATCAATTTTTACATAGCTCTGAGTTTGGTATGAAATTAGTCATTTTAGGTTTTAGGTTTCAGATTTTACACTATTATGATGAAAACAAGTTTTTAATGATGATTCGATTGGACGATCAACTTTGATTCAATGTCTGCAAATCAAGTTGCCTCTTCTTTATAGCAAGCTGCTGGCGGCTAGAGGAAATTTAGCTCAGTATTAAACCAAATTTGACGAACTTGAGCCAGGCAAGGGGTTATAACTATTAATCCTCGTTCTAGGGATTGGTATTTAGGAAATATCAGAACATGACAAACTTAATAAGGCTATAAATACCTGTACTCTTATCATGTAGTGTGTTGCCGGTTTAAGATTGGTTATCATAGCCCCAGTACTTCCAAACACTTTGGTTCTGTAGATCGGGCCGCCACCTGCAGCGCCCCACTCAACATAATACTCAGGAATCACATCTAAAAACTGATCACTCGCTGGCGGTACCTCCCAATCTAACTCGATCTGAAAGCAAATAGCAATGGGGTATTATTTAACCAAAAAGGTTAGGAGTAATGAATACTCGACATGAAAAATACACAATTTTATCTATCCAGGCAAGAAGCATACCCATACTGACAAATAAACACGGTCTCTGATAACAGAATTAAACCAGTATAATTACAATTTAATTGCGCAGTGGCCAGGGAATAGCAGAGTTTTGTCTTCAGTACTTAAAAATGCCAACCAAGCGATCTCATCTGTTCTATCGCTGACAAAAAAATTGATGAACTAATAGTTTAAGTTCTCAAGCTGTGTCGGGGTAGCTGGTAGTAGCATTATATTACCAACCACTTAGTTGAAAATGTAATGCTACTAAGAGCATCCCGGAACAGTTTAAGAGGTTATCCTATTTTAATAAATCGACCAAATGAACAGTCAATCAATCAACCAATCAATAAATTAACCAATCAATCGATCAATCAGTCTACCAATCAAGACCACTTTAATGATTCTACCTGTTGAGGGTTTTCTTCACTTGGTTTGAGTTCCAGATTGAATCTAAATACATTATCAAAGTAGGTATCAAAATAGGGCGTGGCTAAACCCTCTCGTCCATCAGCAAGAATCTCCACCCATCTTAGTTCTAAGTCTCTGAAATCATCTACAATAAAAGCAAACAAATACATATGCTATCAATTCAAATTAAGTTTGGTAGAAAGTCACTACGAGAAAAATTACTTCAGAAATTGTCTCCCCACCCAACACTTTATTAAAGTGTTAACATAAAACAAAGACATTTATTAGCTCAAATCACTATTTTGTTATTCTCGTACGAGTAGTTGAACATTGTAATGTGACATTGAATCGCTATCCTCCTATTGCTTGGTACTTCTGGATAAATAGGAGCCTATTTTTTGGGGTTGTCTCCCAATTGTGAATGTATAGCCTCTGTGGCCTAATGGATAAGGCATCTGCGTCCTAAGCAGGGGATTGCGGGTTCAAGTCCCGCCAGAGGTTTTGCTTTTTTATACATTCTCATAAATTCTAGATAGGTACATTCCATTCCAATATTATGTGTACATATAATTTTGAGTTGTGTCCCAATCGTGACCATATTGCTTCTGTGGCCTAGGCACGGGAATAGTCCCGCCAGAGGTTTGTCTTTACATAATTGTTAATTGATCTATTCAAATTATTGATAACCCAAAGAGAGTGTGTCTGATAAACAAATTTCTATTCCATTTGACTGCAACTTGACAACATTCTTCATCCGAATCGGTGCATTCAATCTCTTCGAACTCCTGGAAACCACAGGAGTAATGTTCAGTCAAGTTTATTTTCCATTTGCAACTTTTCTGCAATATGATGGCAATAAAAGCAAATTATTCACCTACCAACAATGGTGATCTGGTTCTGATTGAGTGCGATCTCTCTAGTACCTAGTATTCCTTCTATACCATACTCTTTATAATCTAATCTATAGCCGACTACATCTTCAGAGCTGTGTAAGCCCTCCAAAAACTTCCACTCTATCAGATATTTCTGTAAAAAAATGGAGGAGATAAACTCCAAGAGTAATTATAGGATTTCAAAATACGTAAATAAGGAGAGACTTAAAAAACAATCACCTGGTTTTCAAGTAAGTACCCCGCAGTTATTGGCATTAGTATGCTGGATATCTGAGAACTCTGGGTGTCAATCACCTGTTCTCTCGAGCGTACCCTCCCCCCCCCCCCCCCCCCCCCCCCGATATATGACAAGTCAATACAAGACTAGTAGCCGATATTAAATTAATCACATTCAAAAAATTTGATTAGATGGCAATAGATAGATTAGAAATCACTACAGCCTGCAACTCCAAATGCTTGCAATAAAAAAAAAGGTAAAATATGATAACAGACAATCAAGACAGCATACGCTCACATATCGATAAATGTAAATCTTATACTCACACTAAGTGTCTCTTCATCCACGGTGACCTTGAAGCTGACAGAATAACTGTAACTCTGTGACCCTCTGACCCCGTCTCCCTGTAACTCTACTGTACTCATATCTGCAATTTTACAAAGCAAGATGAAATAAATGTCATTGCTCAATTTGCAAATGGCTGAGATCCAGAAACAAAGCTCGAAACTTCAGACAGTCCATTAGGTGGGCGTGGTTTACTAACGCAGAACAATCTGCTATAAAATCAATATTTCATGACCATCTACCATTGTCTCAGTTCTTATGGTTTAGCTAGCGGTAAACAATTTATATTGTTGTTTGGAGAAACTTCTGGGTGGAGATATGCTGCCGATATTTTGGTGGAAGTTGAAAACAAGGATGTGTGTGAGTGCATAGTTTATTTAGGAAACTGTCCATTATAGGCACATTTGAGAAATACAGCAAGTTTGGTCATAGCAAAGCAAGATAACCAAGGCTGATCTTATTATAAACACAATTATTTATGTAATGGTAGAATATGACTGCAAGCATTAATTGATCCATACCTTCAGATATCACATCCTCTTTCAGCTTCATGCTATTTTTCCTCAGAACAGCACAGACAGAAGCTCCGCCCTTCAACACAACCTTGACCTGCTCACCATAGACTGAGTTCTGTCCTTGTAAGGGCAAGTTGTGGTCGATAAAAGTATCAGGAAGGCTGTGATGACGTCCCGTAATGTTTCCAACAGCAAACTGGTCTTCTGTGATAGAGTCTAGAATAAAATTATTTCATAAGGATACTTCTCTTTGTGAAACACAGAATTTCTTACTTTTTATTGCCATTGCCAGCTTAACAAGGTTCAATATTTTATATATTGATTAACTGAGACGATGAATATAATAGTTGTTCTCTTTTCATCAATGAGCAGCCAACTGCCAGTATATTCAAAGCCACAAATATTAGCTAGCAGGCTTTCAGGCAAGGGAGATCATTGCTTTCAGAAATTAAAAAAGAATTCATGCTAACGCATATAAGTTAATAATATGAGTAGATTGAGAACTTACCCTGATCTATTGTAGACACATTATGCGGGTCGTACACAACCCCACCCTCACAATCTCCCTCTATAATCAGTAACTGCTCAACTTGAGGTAGATTAACATTCACTTTAGTTGGATAGAGAGCATTGGGCTGTGATAACTCCACATATCCTACAACATCAGCAGAACACAAACCCGGTCAATGCAGTGCCAGATTTTGATTAGCAAGAAGACAGTTAATCATAAAAAAACTTCCATAAGTTGTTACCCTAACAGTTGTGATTCTATTTTAAAAATAATGCCAGACATGCTTGATGCCTTCAAACAATCCTGCGGATTACCAACTACTTAAACTGATGATCAACTGAAAGCCAATTTTGCTGTTTGCCAACTATACAAAGTTGCATTACCTCACAGCAAAAAAAGTCCATAACCCTTTAATTTAAATTTGTCATGGCTTACCAGAAAGTGATTGCACTTACCAAACTCGACTTCATCAAACATGAATCTAGCCTTGAGTACTATTTTATCCATGTGGATGATATTAGCTGCAGCTCTGGGTCGGAGTTTGGCATCAAACAGTACTATAGATCGCCCTATTAGATTCTCCATATCCTGCTTTGTGTATGTCCACATGTATCTGCCTTCACCTGCAAAAATAAAAAATAAACATGTAAATATATAACCTTCTCCGACAGTCAAACAGTATTCATGTGATCATGAAAAACACAGTGGCCGGAGAGACAAGGCAATATAAGCATATATATGTTGAATGTTCTACCACTGTAGGAGTAGGAGGTAGCTCAGTTGGTTAGAGCGCCTGCCCTTTAACGCGCAAGCGTTGGAGGTCCTGGGTTCGAATCCCGCTGCAGTCTACTGACTACTGGGCTCATATGACGCGCTAGGTGTGCTCCGACCTGCCAGCAAACTGAGAGCAACTTGGCACCGAAAACGGCGGCCGCGCCCTTAAGGCACTGATATTTCTCAGTCCTCGGACGGAGACAACACTTGCGATTTTAACCCACATTTCAACCAACTGAATCACAGATAAAGGAGGGGAGTGTGAGCGATTAGAGTTTTGACAAACTGCATTATTCGAATAGAGATGAGTGTCTAACTACAGGTAAGTAAATACTTATAGCAAAGAGTCACCAGCCATCGATTTTTTTTTACATCTTTTACTCATATAAAGGTTTAAATTCCAAAAGAATGTATGTTTCCAGGTTTCCGCACAGACATCGTGAATTTTACTTTTGGGGCAACAGGAATCACTTTATGTCATTCCAATCTACGGAGATTATTCATGATAACTTGCGCATTAGGATCCAACAAATATCAGGCAAACCAGATCTATTTTACGACCAAATATTTCGAGTTTTTCAAAATGTAATATCGTAGTATCCAAGCAAAATCGTACAAACCTTTCTTGTGTCCTATGTTTATAGGGCCTAGATCTGAGCTAAGATCAGCGATGACATCACTGAATTTCTGCTCTGTGATCGGTAGACTAGGATTATATATCTCCCTATAGACGGCCCACTCCCAGTTCTCTGGTGTGGAGGTAACTCCAAAGTGTACATCTGTGATTATCTAAGATAAAATAGAGAAATATGATAAAGGAAAAGTTCGTCATTTTGATGAGGCTTGATTCAGTGAAATTCATTGCTAGCTTAAATTTTCTCACCACTGTATTGAAACTTGCTAGTGAAATTAATATTAGCTAACATTAAGTCAAGCCATACTTTTATATATTTACTCTTCTCATATAATACCATGTAAACTGATCGGGGATTTGTCATTTCAAACTGCACAGAGTAAGGTTGTATCGATAAGTGACGGGTTACAAAGTTCAATAAATCCAAAAAGGATAAGAATGCAATTAACAACATTACTACAGGCAGTGTTTCAGTTGACCTTTAGTTGAAAACTTTAAACTTGGCAATATGGCGCTAAATCTCTATGCCCGAACGTCGACCGGCAGGTAATCGGACCACCACTGACCTGCACTTCACTAGTTTGTGGGTTAGAAGTCAATCTAACTTGACCTTCCACTCCGCCCTGATCATCAAATACAAACTCCGCCTCTGCGCTCTCTGTGACAGGAGGTAGAATAGTAGCACATATCCTCTTACTGTGATCTGACATACTTCTAAGCAGGAGAGATCTGAATGGAGAGTTAAAACATTTATTGTATATATATATATATATACATATATATATAAATTATTAAAGTATACTACAGGTACCCATAGTACGCATAATTGCCGCCATGCTTATCCAGTGCAGAGTTGGAAAATTTACCTCAAAATTCAGCTGATGACAACTAATTTAACAAATCAAGCAATTTTTGCTGGCATTCTTCCACAGCATTTCAACAGTGATATCCCTTCAACTCTGTTAAACACTCGGACTTGTCTCCTTTTTGATCAAGGGAAGTAAGTCCATGAATTCCAGGTAATTTGTGATAATTGATACACCATATAATTTTCACAAGTTATGTAGGATAACGCAGCAAGTCTAACCAAAACCAGTCAGCACTCAGTATTGAATGCAAAATTTGAAAAAGCCGTAAATTCTATGAACCTGCAGATATACTATTTGTCCTGAAGTCAAAAGGCTGTGCACAAACCTAAAAACAGATTTAATAATTTAGCCAGGGAAATAAATGAAATTACATAGTCTGCAATCAAGATTCCTAGTTCATAACAGTTGGACTTCCAAACTTGGCCGGCAGTACAACTCATAGGATAAATATGTATGAAAACCTTTTCCGCTACGGGAGTCAAATGATTTTCTTTCATGACATTGCTACCACTTATGACGCGTACGAAGCAAAACAGAAACCCACAAGAAACCCACAAGAAACCCACAAGAAACCCACAAGAAACCCACAAGAAACCCACAAGAAACCCACAAGAAACCCACAAGAAATCTGGTTCCAGATATCCATGGTCAAACTCACCTTCCCACTAAGCTGTATCTGCCCTCTAACATTATACGAGTAGCTCTGAATGTCTGTATGCTGTCATCTTTAAGATATCCATGTACCCAGCCTAATGTTCCCGCGTGGAATCTGAAAATAGAAATAATATTTTATTAGGTCAAACAACAAACCACATACATACATACATACACCACATACAGTTACGATGAGGCACCTAATTGTTGCTGACGTAACTATGTTTAAAAGTGTAGTAGCAGTGATGCTATCATTTATATTCTGACCAAGGTGCAAGGCATGAGTCAAATTAAACTCTGCTTAATTCAGGACATTTTTCATACTTTAAGCCTTGTACCCACCAATGTGCTTTTTTAATCTCAGGAATTTCTAAGATTTTGCACTGGCAATCATTAAAGAATTTGTGGGTACCACAAAATGCAGCACAACATTGCACAACATATCGCACGAAAGTAGAATCAATTCTACTATCGTGCAAAGGTATTTGTGAACGCACGATCTCTGTGTATTTTGTACCCATCAATCACAGCAATGCACAAGTGGTCGTGTATGATCCCAGATGAGATCCTGGGACAGTTATGCAGTTGATGGGTACCAGGCTTTACATTGCGTCATGTAGCGCCGAGGGCAAAGTTATTTATCAAGGTTAGATATCCTAGCACCATAAGGGTACGATTAATCAAAAAGTGAGTGTTTCTAAATTAAAAAGCTCGCCCAACCTGCAACATGGAAAAGTTAGATTGAAATAGTAAAGACCACCGTGTGGAGCTGTCGTGATGTGACGGTGCATAGATACTATTTATCTCAGGGTTGACCTGAAGCAGTGAGGTTATGCACTGTACATCGGTCTTGACAGATGTGAGGGTTGAGGGTCATGTATTTCGAGTACTTCTCAATGTGTACGAACGCCTATCTATCATCAAAACGTGTAATCAATATGAAATCGAGTATCAACTTGTTAAATTAGGTTGATAATTTGCACTTACACTAATAATTCATGAAAATTATAAAAAAAAAAGTTCTGAAATTATGACCTGCATAATCCTGAAACTCGTAACATAATCAGTTTCCTAAATAATAATAAACATTCATCTACGAAAAAGTTGGTGGTTTTTGCAAGCAGAATTGGATGAGGTTATCATTAAATCGTCAGTAAGTAATATTGTATCGCAATGGTCCGCAATTACAAACAAGTTGTGATTGGACATGTTATGTATACAGAGATGTAGTTTGATTAGTCAGCTATTAAAAGGGCCGCAGTTTAAATATTGACAAGGGGTGACAAAAATCCTTGTGGATGTGAAGTAATAGCAGGTTTGGTACTGTAGCTTATCCTATAGGGTCATGGGCACAGTATCTAGACCCTAGGGTATAAAATAGCAAATGGAAGTCCCAAAGGATTCTGACATTGAGTGTTAAATTACAGTGTTTTCAAGCCACCTTTATTTAGCATTCTAGGGGAGACAGTGCTCAACCCGCGCCTTCTCAAGAACTACGGGCTATAATATACAGTACTGATTGACCTTGGGCATGCTTATCAGCAAATCAATTTTGACAGATAAAATTTTAAAATTAAATCCTAGTTGTCAACGTTGTATCATCGTTACGTAAAGAATTTATTGCAATAAACTTGACCATGATAAATTAATTAGACAATGACAAAGGTTATCAGGGGTCTGATTTTTTAAGGGTGGGAACAATAAGAGAGAACAGATTTAGAACAATCATTGTTATAGCTGTTTGCATAAGAGTACTACAAGGTGGTTTTTGAGAGTAAGGTGCCCTGGCAAAAAAAATAAGAGATCTGTGCTGATTATTAATTGTGCAAAAAGTGCACATACTTTGTCATTAGAATGACTCAGAAAGAACATTGAACAATTTAAGATTGATATGAGGCTATGCAACACACTGTATGAGGCTAGGTTTTTTAAGGTGGCTATAAGACAGCTGGAACTTTGCGGGAGGAGGGAGGGGGCTCATGAAACACCTGATTGACAAAGCCAAATGTTACAGCACTCAATCAAGTGACACAATGCTGCAGGTTCTGAGTTGTCTCAAAATAATTTGGGTCAGTGCATCACATATTCAGAGCTGTCTCTCACTCTCTGGTTGCATACACAAACTGTTTCCCCGTAATGTTTGTTTTTTGAGTAATCTGTCAGAATGCCAAGAAAGAAACTAATCTGTGCCAGTAATATTTGGGCCCAAGTCACATTGTATAGGAAATATCCGGGCCCAAAAGTTCACATAGCCGATAGCACGTGTCATTTTGGAACAGATACAAACTAATTAAGATTTTACTATACATAGTAATTCATGTTATATTACATTTCATAATCTTTGTATAAAAAACATGGACCCAATTTTTATAACAGACCTACTTAGTACTGATGCTCAGTACAGATCAATTTACTACTCTGAGATGCCAGAATTAGTGTTTTGTGAGAATACAGCAAATATTTGAGCTGTTCTGAAAAAAGGGTCATAGAGTGCCCTGAATCCCTCTATTGAGGTTCATCCAAGGAATCGAGAATGCATCCTAAAAGCCCATGGAGTGTGCAGCAACCTGCCATAAACTTAGTCAGTCGACCAAGAATCAATGCCTTGTAGATTAAAAATAACCTGATAAATTAGGGATAACATACATCTTTGGCAAATATTATTTTAGAAGATGCAGACGACAGTGTGAGCTTTTGGATGTATCGGAAACTGTTTGATAAAAAATATTTGGATATATCAAAGGGTCTTATAAATAGCCACATCCCACGGGATGGAGCATGTCATTTATGCTTTCAGTTTAATCAGCAGACCAGGGTACACTGGGAGGCCGATAAACCACAGTTCTCAGTGGACTGGATTGCCCTCCACAGTTGTGTGGTACAGACCTATACACTAACCGACTGCGCCACACTCTACACCTTGCCAGGACAGGACTATCATTTACTCAATTTAAATTTAGAATCAACTTGATTTAAATTTCATTTAAATTAATCTGATCTTTAAGCACTTTCAGCCATCCCTGTTCTTAACTCACAGGGGTCCGAGTGACAGGTCGCTACAGTCCGGAGCTGCTGCATCTTCTACTGGTAATGATCGTATCTCCCAGTTGTATGGCGGGTCTTCTTTACTCATACCTGACATGTTCACAGTAATCTGTACATACTGCTGGTTAACCTCAAGAAACTCGATATAGCCTGAGATCCCACTGTGACTGAAGGATGCTGAGGCTATGTAAGGATCTGAAAATAATGTGCAAAATGAAACAAAATAACACTATATAACCACTATTACCAAAAAATAATGTATGGAATAAAAGAAGAAAAATACATAGACCTGCTGCTTTTGATGGGGGCCGAGAAGGGGCCGAGAAGGGGCCGAGAAGGGGCCGAAAGGGGGCCGAAAGGGGGCTGAAAGGGGGCCAAAAGGGGGCCGAGAGGGGGCGGAGAAGGGGGCCGAGAGGGGGCCGAGAGGGGGCCGAGAGGGGGCCGAGAGGGGGCCGAGAGGGGGCGGGGTTCATTCCACACCTGAGATACTGGCCTTTTCTCGAATGCCTAATTTTTGTTTTGGGACTTTGAGTTAATGCTTCCTACATAGATACTTCCTACATATAATAATGAGCCGCAGGACAAGGTGAATTTTTTGTTATGTTCACATGTAATGTCTTAGATGAGCTGTTATCAAATCCAGTCAAATAATTATTGGGGTGTATTATAGCTGGTTCGAAATCATCCATTATGTCGTATTAGTCTTGAATATTATAAATAATGTGCAGGGTGGTTCCCCTTGAAATAGGAAATACCCATATACTTAATAAAATATACATATACATATACATATACTTAATAAAAAAATATATTCATATTTATTTAGCCAGCTCAGCTTAGCCAAATGGCTGAAACCGTCATTTCGTTGCTTTCCGATATCATAGGAGTGTTTGATAGTGGAATGCCACAAACTCTCGCATGCAGCCAGGAAATACCGGATAGACATATTACATGCAAAGACATCAACAACCTACACAAGTAATCCCCTCAAAATGTAATCTCCCAGACAATTTTGAGACATTTCTGGCAGTTATTCAACATTTTCACAGCATTTTTTCAACTGTTCTGACAATAACTTAAGTAAAATATTTATATATCACATATAAACAAATCATCAAAAGGATTGAAAGTTTACACCTGTCATATAATATCAGGTTATCTGTCATAGTAATTATGAGAATAGGAAATAGTGCCCTTTTTTATACCCAGGTTTTTTCCTTGCCATGTAAACATATTAATTGGTTTAACTTCGTTTTCATTTACTTATGCCTATCTTATTGACCTTGGAAAAGTACACATTAATGAGAAAAGGCTTCATTTTTTATCAAGGATTTGCTAAAATCTCTGATTGATATAGGAAATGTATGCTACAATTGAAAAATCCTGCCCTCTTGTTACTAACGTTTTTTTTTAGCAAATTCTTCAACTTATGAGATGATTTAGTTTTCATAAAGACAGCCTTGTTGTGTTTGGAACTTGTGCATAGACCTTGTAAAATCGTATTTATATTATTTCAAAAGGATTTTTGATCATCATCGGATGCAGCGAGGGGTTCCCAAAAATATAGAACTGTATTTGAGTCCGAATCACACCATTTTCTGAGTAACTGGATTTTATTGCACTGCACTGCTAATTGATTAATGTAAAAGCTATAAAATACAAATTAGAGAACAACCATAAACCTTAAAGTCCAGTCTTCCTGAAACCATCTGCTCATGTAATTGTATTTGTGAATGGCTGAACTCTTGGGTAATGAAGTGTATAACATGTTAGAAGAATATAGCTACTTTGAGCATACCAGACTCTGACCCTCCCCCCCCCCCCACCGGCAGAAGAGAAAGAGATCTACCAATCAGGAGCATAACAAGGTTGTCCCCTTGAAATTAAATTGTGGAACTTTTACAATTTAATTTTGACCGATCCTAACATACCTGTATGTCAAGATTGATCGAGATGATGATTTTGGGCCAGGATGCCTAAATCTGCAGACATTTTCATTGTAAGTATCCTGACCAGTTTTCATAGCTTGGGAAAGTGACAAAATTAAGTTGTCAAAAAATGGTAGCCTTGGCGTAAATTTCGATTGGAGGAGAGGCGCTTCCAGCTTTCAGCCTCAGTTCCAATGGATCACTTGTAACAGGGATTCCCATGTGAGAACATACCTCGCTTAGCCTGTGTATCCTGACAGAGAATCAATGCCACCAGTAGGAAGACCGCTTCACCACCCCTATGCATGGTTCCGCTCAATAAGCAGTCATGAAGCTATAGCTTTAGATGTCCTTGAGATATTCCTTTCGTTCACTGTAGGCCACCTACGAGAAAGAGCAACCAGAATGTTATGTTCTGTTTGTTTAAAAACAATGTGTAAATATGATGCATATCAGTGTTAATATGTAGACTATGTATGATAATATTAAAGGTCTGGAAAGTGAGGTCAATGTTAGTAAAGAATGAATCTTTCTACCATCAGAATAAGAACGCCTGCAAGATGTGACAACTAAACTTTCTAAGCTTCTTATCAATAAAGCATGCCTATTGTTTGCACATTTTAAAGTATAGTTCAAGCTTCTGAAATGAAAGTTGCAGGTTTGAATTGATATGACTGCCCGCTCATTGTGGTGATGGAGGGGAGCTTGCACAGGATAACATAAAGTTGCCACCATCCCCCACCCTATATATACACTCATTTCATGCTAATAAAAAGTTAATAAAATGCTCGTAAAATAAATTAGTCACATTAAGCGATATTAGATGGCTTGCAAACTGCTTCCAAAAATAATATATAACATGAGCACCAGTACTTGCCTGTCTATGACTGTTATATCCAAGTAGTGGGCGCGGTTAGATCCTGGAGAAGAACTACAGCTCTCTAATAACCAGGCACTCTCTACTGACCACTGAACATTCCAGCGTACGTACGAGATAACTTCAAACCTATCAGTGACCAGCAACTGTCGGATAATAAAAATATGTAACCGAGAAGCCAAATAGTTGCTGCCTGGTCAATGATAGTGGGCTGCTAAGCTAAATTATAATGTGTACCAGTATAGCCTACAAATTAGTGAGCTATTGATATCCATATCAGAGCATTCAGACAGCATATGCAGATATTAGATGAGTTATTTAGGAGCCTGTTGCGGAAAACAAACAACCCTCTGTCTAATAAGAAAGGCAGGGGCTGTCAATCAGACCACAGAGTTAATTTTGTAATCTTTATATTCTTAGTGTCTGTTACAACACTGGACGAAGTGGAAATAAAATATCTTTGCTGGTATAATTACCTTTGATGCTACGATACAGTTGAATTTTAATGCAATCATTACAAATAACTCCATGTAGCAAATGTTTGGCCCTCCTTGGATTTAGATTTCTTTTTAATTTATCTTAGCCTTTTATAGCCAGCATGTACTGCACTAACAATTTTTATTTGTAACAGAATTCAACAACATGCAAATTTAGAAGTTCTAAATGACTGGCTGATGGACAGGCATTGTAGTTCCCCGCCACTTTCGGCGCAGAAGCAGAATCTAGTGAAAACTATTGAAAACAACAATTTCACACAATAACCACTTCATTTTTAAGGTATTGTTGAAACTGAAAAATTATTGTAGGCTACTTGCAATAAAATTTGGGTTACAAACGAATAATAATACACAAAAACAATGAGTAGGTATTGTACTTACTCACACTCGCTCTCTGGAGTTTCAACCACCTGACCTCTCCTGTCAAACAGAGCTACAGACACACACTAGCGCATACCTGTCAGTGTCTATATATCCAGTGTGTCATTCATCTACTCTGTATCAGTGTCATACATTACTCACAGAGTGCCATATAATGTGTCACTCTGTGATTGGACGATTATTTCATCCTTGGATTTTCTGTTGGATTCCATTTGGAATATCTAAAAATGGGAACCATTTCCAATTGTAACCAGACGCATGATGTTTTTCCTGAGTTAATTGGGCTGTTTTGGTAAACGTTTTTTTCTCTACTCTAGCCAATGGATCAAAGTATTTGGCAATTGAAGATAAAAGGGCAGGGCGTATGGCATCGATATACCTCTTGATAATGCAGCCATCGAACGAGCTGAAAAACAACATAGGGTGTTTGGGGTCTGTGACCCATCATTCAATAACCTATTCAATTGAAACCAATGTCGCAATCCTCCCATAGAGTGTTCAATTGATATTATTATACAACTTTCCAATGAGATCCGTCATGATTGCTTTCCTTGTCATAAGGTTTAGCCAGGCCATGTTTCAAAATACTTGTTAGAATGCCGCACATATAACTTGAATTAATAGGAGACAGGTAAATTTTTCCAGAGCTGTTGAGGCGTATATAACCCTCAGTTGCAACACGGAAATCCAATTTTCTGGTCGCCTAGATCAGGACATTCACTGTGGTTTGTTATAAGGAGTTGTCTGCTCATTGATAATGAGAGAACAACTACCACATCAACTGTTTACAACCAACTGAAACTGAAGCTCTGGACTTGTAATAGAGGAGAGGTCAAAAACTGTACAACTCAGTCAACTTCTGTTACAGTAATATTGTCTCGTATGATATCTGCAGTATTGTAATCATATTTCACAACCTCATATATATGAGACATTTATTTACCTAACATACCACTTAGTTAAACAAGGAGTAACCTGTTGCTCCTTGGTTTAACGCATTGCCAAGATCTATAAATGATCCACTCTTACCACTTATTTATTTGCTGCTCATTTTTCTCTTGATTATTTTTTGCGGCATATTACTACTCATCATGATGATGGCATGATGATGACAGAAAGTTCATATACAGTTGAATTGAAACATAAAACAGCAGTGAACATTGGACACTTTAGCTTAAGTTTATCAACCAGTTCCTTTGCAGCATGAGCTTTCACAGTATCATATTGCCACAAGGATAACAACCAGCAAGCAATCAACTTCACAAAATCACGCACAGTGTCAGATCTGTATATGAAAACATTTTAAAAACCAAAATATTTGGCTGCTCAGTAATCATTAATAGTATTAGACTTGTGAGCATAGCACTGCAGTTGTGATGAGGGACCACTGTCTGCTATATACTTAAAACAAGTTTGTCCCCTCTGTGGTGGCGGAGGGATATTGCACAATTCAGGTATTGATCAGTCCAGAGGGTACAAATTTGTGCTGCTGAGTACACTGCAGTATTGGTTAGCAGTTATTTGCCAAATCCTTTCTGACATGTGGTAATGCATCTGAATTATGGTAGTGTTCGTTGCCAAGTGCATTAATAAAGTCATCGCCCATAGCGCTACACCATCAATTATTTTATTTCTATATCTAAGTCATGCAGCATGGAGAGGGACAGGGGGGCGGGGAACAATACTGGATGTCAATACCACACTAACTACTTCACCATTATAAACATTGTAGTAGGAGGTAGCTCAGTTGGTTAGAGAACCTCATCTACGTCTCTGTGACCCAGCCTGCAAACAGAGAGAAAATGACCGCTAAATAAGGCGGCCGCGTACTAAAGGCCGCTTTATCTCTCAGTCTTCAAACTCACACAGAAACTTATGGTTTAAACAACACTAATAATAACAGAGAATCTCTGTTTGAAGCAGGATGTTTGTCTCGTTTGCTTTAACCCACATTGCTTGATGTATAGCCCTATAAAGTAAATACCATCATCATCAATATTACTGTGACTACTAAAATACTACATACTTCAATCCTACATTCACAGTCCTCCTCTGTGTCTCTGTGACAGAGCGTACAGACCTGTTCTATGCTATGCGTGATGATTTCTCATCGTCTAACTCTAAACATACTCGATAATGATGCATGCAAGCATGTATATTGTGATTGTAAAATGTCTGCTGAAGATACTGACATTGTAGATAGAACCAGCAATCAATATATTGTACCATGTCAGCAACAGGGTTAACAGGGTTTCACTAATGATGGGGTACCTGGCTAAACTTTGGGGAGGGGACTTATAGCAGTGAGCTAATGGTAGGGATAGAACTTTCCTGGTTTGGTATTGAATCGTGACTTTAGACAACTGGTTGGGGAAAGAACGTATTAAGTTTTTGAGGTCGGTTAGGGTAAATGACCAGCGACGGTCAAATCAGGAGTTTGCACCAACGGGCACCACTGAGGATCGAACCCATGACCTTGCGGTCAAGATTCCGGCGCTCTACCAACTGAGATATCCCTGATCCCTGACCCATGATAGAGTTCCTTGATGGAGTTGCTTTATTGGTACTTCATCACTGAACTCCTTCTATTGAGTTTGACCAAGGAGGTCTGAATTGGTCTGATGGAAGATTGTTGCTCAAATCCCAAACAAACTTTCACTGGGCCACAAGCCCATAACTCATAGCTGCAGTCATGTATGTGTGTAAACAATCATCCATGAACACCCCACTTTTTTCAATTACTTACTTGGTACTTGAAGGTTAATCGCCAACTTCTGCTGTGAGAAAAGGTTGTGGCAATATGTCATCTCGTCTGTCCGTCTCCGTTCCGGGTCTGCAACGTAGGGTCGGTAGATCACAATTATTGATATATAGTTCTATATGTTCAGCAGCAAACATAAATTCGAACATTTTTCAACCATCTGGAAAGACTGACAACATGGAACCATTCTCCCTGATGGAACTAATGTTTATCAACACTCTCTATTCTCATTCTGCGCATGCTCAGCTCTGGGCATGAGCTTATCTCTGCAAAATTGAGCCTCGGAATTCCGAAGCCATCTGATTGGCTACCTGCTCTGGTGGCACGCTGCCATATGCGTGCGGATTTGTTAGTAAGAGTTATCTTCTATTGTCACTATTAGCTAAATTTGATTAGCAGTTTATGCAGGGGGTATCCCATTCCCTCTTTCCAAAGTTGCAATCAGAACCCAAACTAAACTCATTGTTCTTGCACATGCGCAAATTCAAGTCACGCATGATGCATACTTAGCCTTACGACACCCACTTTGTGGTAATGATAGCCTAGTTTATCAGTGATCTACATGCCCAGTCAGATCACGAGAGTCAGTATGCTCTATTCTTGTGAATTGGTGTGAGCAAGTTTACCTGCATGTTTAAAATTTACTCGAACCTTTTACCTTTAAATTTTCTGACCAATCAAATTAAGGCTAGAAATCATTGAACCAATCATGACTAACCTAACATCAAGAATATTTTCAAAGATAAAATAATTTGACTCGCTGGGGTAATAATGTTTGTACAACTGCAAAAGCTTGCTGCAGCACAATTCTGACATTCTTGTTTTTGTCTGATGATATTTGTGAGAAATGATCTTCAAAGTAAAGAGGAAAGTTGTCAGTCAAATCAACATTGGTTACTGCTAGATCTTTCAATTTGACATGTGAGTTTATATACATACGAATTTAGATGAGACAGATTTACAACTCAACTAGCCTGTCTTAACAAGCTACAGTAACAGTACAGGCTACAACCAAGGAGTAACAGCTTGCTTGCTACAACTCAACCAAACTAGAGCTTGGAGTTTGTTATTCATTGATTCGAAACAAAGTTGTTATTCATTGCCATTATTATTCTCTTATTTGTTTGATTATCAATGAATATTATGATACCCCATAACTTGCTATCCAAGCCCAGGATAATCATAGTAGGATTTTAAGAATCCCAAGGCTTAAATTTCTTAGTCAGGCCATGGAGAATGGTCAGACCATTGTGGTCAGACAAATAAACCACATTAATTAAAAGAGGAGATTGTTTTGTTTTAATACATCATCATTTGCCTCAAGTTTAGTTGGGGATGCTCAAATTAAACAATAATCAATCCAAAATCTGTAGATCGCTTCACTATTCAAAGACCACTATGCCAAGGGATCCAACTCCCGGCACAGCATATCCGCTCCTAGCCAAGCAGGAATGCAAAGTAGGGAACTACGACCTCAAAATGCTTGGCTGTAACCTTACCAGGGTTAAACAAATACACTCTTTCTGTGATGAGCCAGGGAGTAATAATTTTTTACTCCTTGCATGAGCCCTTTGAAAAAGTTAATCGGAAAACCATTGATTGGATGTGATGGATATGAACATTCTTATTATCAATATGGGTTAACTTTCCGATTTCATTGTTCACTGTTTGGAAGGGAACCCATCTCTTAGGACCTATGTCTAGGTAAATTTAAACTGAAGAAAGTTTAAGATGGATCCATGCTATGTGACAAGAAAGGACACCTGAGTATTTGAAAACTTGAAGACACCATTTCCTAGTGATTATTGCACTCGTGTAGGCCTTTGATCCCAGGGATGGTTTGAACTATATGACTTTACAGGGAGATACTTTCTGTTGGTCAGTATAATTTGTACTGTAAGCGTCAGGGGCAAGAGTGGTGTAATCCGATGGCATGTGATTTACAGCAGTTAGAGCTAATGCTCCTGAGAGAAAAATCTGCTCAATTCTGTGCCTCAACAATGTTACCTGATGTTGGTGTGAACGACCATTCTGTGTACCACTTAGGCCGAGATGTGTGGTATTGACCCAGCGCAGCATGTCAGTCTATTCTCAGACAAGCAGTTTAAAGTGGGTATATTGATATAGGATAATGAACATAGAGATTCAAAGAATCATGGTGTGCTATGATCACTGTAGGCCACTCTAGAAACTTTTTCTGTGGTCTCGATTAACATAAAATGAGAATCTGCGCAAGTTTTTAGTGGACATTAATGCCCATCATTGACCACTATAAGTGCCCATACATGCCTGAAGGCGCTGCGCGGGTAGAAGATTTTTTCCAGCTTCCCGTTAGTAGCACTCACTCCGGACAGTGGTGATAAATGATAAAATGCGTTGAAGGACAATTTGTCAAATGACCTGCAGTCACCCAACCTTGAGGTAGATGAATTTGTCATTTAAGGAGCCCTCACATCAGGATTAATGAGCAATAAAAAAAGAGTTCATGTAGCATTACGCTATATATGAGATGGTTGATAGGTTTTTATTTAATGCAGCGACCTATGTGTTGTTACACCTGAGCTCTTCAGTAAACATCATGAGGATTTCAGATTGATCGTCAGCTTTTGAAACTCATAGTGCTCTCCAGTACAATGTATTCCCATCGCAGTTCACCCTGGGGGTGAAATTCTGGAATGAGATTATTTAAATCAGTTATTATTGATTAATATTTTTATAATTCGAATGGTTTCAAACATGGTGTTAATACTTACGCTTAGGTTGAGATGAGTAAAGAAGCATCGTGTAACGATGTATCATGGTGCCAGGAGATGCCTTGCTTCCCAGCAGCATATATCAGGATATCAGTTAAAAAAAAAACTTGGTTAGCTCATGCTACAATAAATGTCTTAATTTGGAAACTTTGCTGTTTCATCAAGGGAAAATTGGTCTTTTAATTGTTAGGTTATGCAGGGGATTCGAAAAGGAAAGGGAGGAAAAATGAAGCATACGGCACAATGTTGTACGTAATCCGCCGCTTGGAGAAGCAGGCAGGCACGAATATGAGCTACTAAAATTAAAAATAGTTGAACTTCAAAAGCAATACGATACAGCGAGGCATAACATTTGTAGCTTGAAATTTGTATCGCATTAGCATTTTGCTGCGTCTATACCTGGCTGGCCAGTATCTCTGTGGGTAGTACAGTGTTAGGCCTATTATTATTAGCCAGCACACAGCGGCTTTTAATTTAAGAATGTAAATATTTACACATCTTACAGCAGGTTCGTTTGCCAGTCCATTACTCTATAATAATGCTGGACCTCAAAAAACCCTCTATCAAAAGTGTTATTATTAGCTTAGGACAATAAAAAGCCTGTGGAGTGCCTTGCATTACTATACATGTCAAATCAGCCAATATGGGGGTTAGTGTTTGTATGTGGTTACAGGGCCGTAGTCGAGAAAAAATTGTAGGGGATGCAAAAGTCTTTGGCGAGCCTGAAGTATCACCAGGAGGGTGCTTTAAGCTCATTTAATTACCAAATGGAAATCCCGGAGGAGCCGATTCTGACATGGATTACTCAATCATAGCGTTTTTAGGCCACTGTATTTAGCTTTCGAGGGGGGGGGGTGTCGTCCTGTCTCCTCTAGAACTACAGGCATGAATTACATGGGAATTCTGGCTCGCTTGTATGGCCGGATTTCATATTAGACATTGTTTGAACAAGGCACTGATAAAAAAGCCAAACCATTCATAGGTAATCAATAAAATGACCAATAGGTACTCAGCGAGCGGCCATTATCAGCGGATATATATATATCACACAGCTGCGAGGCCTCAGTACTTTACTCGCTATTCAATCGTCCATTTGGATCATGCAAAACTGCAGCACTTGTATAGGTCTACACCCCAGGCGATTATTGGATTAGCTGTCCCACCTAATTTTTGCATAATTCTGATACAACAAGGAGTACATCTTGGAGTGGGCAGCATATATTGTTAGCTATGGATAAGTTTCTTTCAGGTTGGTAACTTGCACCATTTTTGCTTGCTTGATGCAGACTCAAGGCTCATTGTGCAGCGAAAGGTCAAATATATGGCAAATGAAACTGGTCATGCCTATGGAATCCCCTAGGGTTTCCACGTCAAACCGTCAAACCGTCAAACCTCAAATTAGATGCATTAGCTCATATTAACAGTACCAACAAAGTGCATCAGTACTGAATTTTCAAGGTCATGTCTAGCCATGATAAAGTGGTCAGGAAAGAGGCATTGATTTTATTAACAATTATCTGATCTATTTATAAATTTACATTTTATAAGACAAAAGATGAATAATTTAGAAGGACTTGAGACATTTAAGGCTATTCTGTTCTTGAGGGACGAGGGTTTAGCATTATTCCCCTGTCATAACCTAAGCTAAAATCAACCAGCTGCAGTCGGTCATTAAGGGATTAAAGAATAGACAAAGGAATTGTTCCAAGATTAGATAATTGTCCTGATCGCTTACTGAGCCAAACACTTAGCACTCAATTTATGTCAACACAAAAGAGCAATTCAGTTGTCTTTATTGCTGGAGATACTGAGTTAAAAATTTTTCCTGAATGACGTCAAAACCTCAGACTCAATATAAACATCTAAAATATTTGGGTATTTTATTATTTATGTTTCACTGAGAAAATCCGACTCCTCCTTGGCCAACTGCATTAGATAGCCAGTGGCAGAGGTTGGGTTACAAGGTTCTGTCATAGGCTCTATTTTGAACTAAAAAGACCAGCCATGACTCAAAAAACCCCTCTCATTTACCCCTGGTTTATCAATTATTTAGGTAGAATAGCTGAATTATTGAACACGATTTATTCAAACTTTGAACAGAATACAAATCCCTGTAAGACCACCTAAGATTAAGGGGGTCTTGGTTTGGGTCAATGGACTCCTGATGAGAGGTTCAACCTAAGTTCAATTCAAAGTGAAGCTTCTACTATGGCTCATATATTTGAAATATAAATTCTTGTGCGTGCTCCAAGAGGTAGAGGTAAGGTTGCATGTCGAACCCATCCACTATCAACCAGTGGATAGTGGTACACCAAACCCAGACCACTAGGTTGCTCTACCACACAGGTTAGGACTGCACGCAACCTGGTATAATGAATATTTGTGGCATACAGGCAATGTCAGTGGCTCAGACTAGCACTTAAAAGATTAATCTATGACCACTGCGATAATTACAAATTCCCACATTGGTCAGTGAGTGTTAACAACTTTCACAACAAAGTCTGCAGATAGTCTCTTGTCTATGTTTACACTCTTTCCTTTCCTCTATCAATGGGACAAAGTTTTACAAGTAAACTTTAGGCGTGACAGCAAAAATTTGATTGAAATTATGCTGTTGGGAGATCTGTTAGTCCGCGTCTGATCACACTCTACTTTCATTGACAGACGTACAAAGAGCGATGAGCTTAAGCTCAGATGGAGTGTGTGAGTCCACTACTTCACCTAACTGGACTCAGGGCTGTGATGATGGATCCGGAGACTTTAAGGGTGACATCACTGTATTAGATAGCATTACCCGATACGATGACAGCGCAGTCAAGATGGAACCTGTGCAGAGAGCCGTCAAAGTAGAACCAGATTGCATTGTGTCATCTACGGCAGCAGGTAGGTCCCTAGAGGAGTAAATATTAGCTAGAGGTTAGTTTGGCTAGTTTGGGAGTGACTTAATATTAGCTAGAGGTTAGTTTGGCTAGTTTGGGAGTGACTTAATGTAAGCTAGCACTAGTTTCGTACTAACTAAGGAGCGAGTTTGTACAATCCATTGAGGTTAGCTAACAATGAATTTCACTATTTTGAGCCGAAGATGGCCGGCCAAGTTTTCCTCCTACTTGACTTGTCCTCTAGGGTAGCTGGCTCTATTATATGCCTTGTCATGTCAGTCATGGAAGTTTGCAAAAGAGTGCCGGGTAAAATATGCCTTCTCCTTGCTCTGGGACTGGTCTTATCTATGAGACGGTCATCTCTATGGTTTCATCCGCGTCAAGCTATTAGTTTTAAAAAAGGGTAAGTCATAGCGCAAGTCTTGTTCTTAGATCTTAGAGACATCCCATGGTTGGGGGCGTGTGCTCAATCTTTAATCAGCCCATTCAAAAAATTGATGGAGCAAATTGCGGGCTACCGTACAGGTCCTCTGTCCAGCACATCATAATCATTGTCTATTATTCTGAAATGATTTCACATTTCTTGTTGACAAGGTAAGGCATTCTCCTTCTATCAATTTTCAGGTCTCCTGTTTCTGTCAATGAACAATTATTGAAACCAACCTACTCAAATTCTTATAAAATTTCTGTTTACAAAGTGCAGACTTCCCAGATTTGAATGAATGAATAACATTCAATTAGAACAAATTGGCCATGTTTTTGCAATAAACGTTGTACCATTGATCTGTGCACGCACACTTTTCAGTTGAATGAAGTGTAGGTAGATGTTTAGAGGCTAAAGTACTAACAGTTGGGGATAGATAAGGGATCACCCACACACAGATAGTGATTGCATAGACATGACACAGACATACACATGGTTTTGTTTGTTCATGTGAGGTGGCCCATCAGCTGATAAAACACTTATCTGCTCTCCACAATTTTACATGTCTAGGGGTGGGCAAACAAAAGGTTCCTAGAAATATGCCACTTGATATAAATGTGAGGCCTGCATTTTTCATTGACATAGAGAGTGAACTTGGAAAGCCAGTAGTTACTGCAGCGTGCAAAATCAGGTTTCTAGTCTGGTATCAGTCCAATATCTGTTATCTGATAGGTTATGGTCTGATAACATATACAAGCCATTATCGAAGTAATAGTATGATAAGATTACTTGTGCCTGGCATGTTGAGTTGATATTTTCTGTTGACTGGCTCAGCCCTAGGTTTTTCAAGATCGGATGACTTTCAGGTCAGCGTATACTGGTTCAGGCTGAGATTATGTTCACTGACCGGTATTATAGGCCACAATGTAACCAAATAATTTATTGATTAATTTGCAGGGTGGCATTCCTGTTATCAAAGATTATAAATAGTCATTGCTGTTATCATGATATCATAATCATGCAATGCAAAAAGTGGGCTTGTTTTTGGCGTTATTTACGATAATAACTTGTCATAAATAGTTAGGACAATGACTGGATAAGGTAGCCTTTATACATATATTATCTTAACTCCAATGACCTTGTGGTGGGTTCAATCCTCATCTGAGGGTGAAATATTTTATGATTACTTTGTGCTTCCTATAACCTTAAAAAATAGATAACAGTTTGCCGAACAACTGATACATGACTGCAAAAATGAAATTTGATTCCCAAATAAATTAAAAAAATCTCAACAGTAGTGAAACTCTTGCAAGGTGCTTGTAAAAGCTGTGACAGTGTGTTTTGCAGGCTTGAGTGCTTCGTCCGGCATATACAACTTGAAAAACGGTTTAAATTTTACATGATAGCAGTTGAGACATTTGTGTATGAAAAATCATGTATAATTTTAGTCAGACAGTATACTTCATCATCATCCTAGACTAGGCCTATTAAAATGCCAATGAACTTTTAGCAAGAATAAGGTTTGTTGATTGGCAAGCTCTTAGAAGCTATCGAAGCTGCAAATTATTAAGCCCCAAAAAGCCATAGACCTGGGAATAGCACGCTATACCCGAGCATCCCATGTCCTACCCTAACTGCTGGTACTTGCATTCCACAGCTTGGGTAGCTTGGTGGAAGGGGTCTGGTTGGTAGGGGGATGCCAATGCCAGCAGAAGACGCAAAACTGCCTGCATCCAAAAAATGAATCTAATTTAGGTCAAGTGATATAGGTCAAACTCTGTAATCTATAATTAAATGCCATAGCTGTCATTGAATACCAGGGCTGTTAGAGTGATCATCATTACTATAAAAATGACATAATGATGGCCTTGAACGCCCCATGCAACTGATCTTGGGGTGATGTTAGGTCCTATGACAGTGTAGTAGTATTTGTATATCACACATAACTTTGTAATAGAAGATGACATATAATGCTAATATAATATATATATAGCATATAGTATTTATTTGTTTATGGTAAGCATAAAAGCTATACTGCTCTGATCACATGTAGTTGTCTCGTGTTGTCTTGATGGAAATATCACCAGATGCTGTTGACTTGATCATACCATGTGGACCTTGGCTCCATACTGCCTTTCTTATCTCAGACTAAAGATGATATATTCTATTATCGTACACAACTTGTCCTACCGTGTTGAGATATTTTATCTTGTGTAAAATGTCACATGCGGGCATGATCGTACCATATCATAATATAAGGTTGTACGCTGAACTCTTCGTAAACAACCCGAGAAACTTGTTGCAAAGTGCTTCCTTGGATTTCAGACGAAACTCCTCCAAACCAACTTGTTACTGATATCTGCCTTTGGTGCTCAGCTCTGTCCCCCCCCCACCTTGTGTGAGTGTCTGACTATCACTTCACTGATGCAGGTCTACCTCACAAATGAGAGAAGTTACAGGGCTAGTAACTAGCTATGTCACAGACATACTAGGGGGTGTGGTCATTCCCCTCTGAGTAATAAGCTGACCCTTGGCAGCGCATGTTAAAATAGTTCCCACCATGCAATTAACCTTGGCTTTCTCCTATTGAATCGTTCTCACAATGCAGTTTGGACCTGGCGTCCACCTGTTGAAAATGGTTCCCAATGCATCTTAATCCTGGCATGTTCCATGGGTCCATTGATCTAGGTTCCCAGATAGCTGTAAAATTGTGCTACGGGATATTCTCTGATTTATCAGTACATGTGCACCCATACACTAAAAATCTCACTCTCAAGTCTCCATGAACAATCTGGAATGAATCAGACGACCATTTTTATTGGGCAGGTATAATATTTAATATGTTACCTGCACTCTTTACAAACTCTATAAGACAAACATTCAATGGCTTCAGCATTTTTATCGATCTGTCAGGGCACTCCAAGGTCAGTCTTATCCGTTTTTTTGGTAATATTATACCAATTCCCATCATAATATTATACAGGGTACTTAGTTACTGTACATATGAATAGCCCTTTAGAGTGTGAGTGCAGTATTTAATCCATCTTGTTGACAGTACGCAAACACCTACTCAAGATTGATTTTCAGTAATTCATTCATGTAGATGATCTTTTTAAGCCACTGGTTGGACAGAACTCCCTGCGGAATGCTCTAAAAATCCAGGCACAAACGCTATCCAGTTAGCCGGATCAGAGCTTTTGAATATTATTTACAAAAATGTGTGTAGATTATTTAGGCCTGATGCCATTTTCCAATCTTGCAAATACTTCATCATGGGAACTTCTCTGAAATCTCTGTACCTGCCACCTTACCGAACTGTTGTGCCACAGGGAGCCTGTTCTCTGACTATCAAACAAGAGCAAAATAAACATAAATACTAAATGTATTTAGTTTTTTTTGAAGAGCAGTGATCTAAATATTTGCAATTATATACATATTTTTGCAGATGTTGAGAAAGGGCCAAAGGTGAAGAAAGCAAAGTTACTTCCTCCGTGTAGAATATGTGGTGAGAAAGCCAGCGGTCTGCACTATGGTGTCAACACATGTGAAGCATGCAAGGTAAGATACTACTGGTCTGGGTTCAGACCATAGACTTAATATACTACTTAATAGTATATTAAGTCTATGGTTCAGACTTGGTATGCACTATGCATTATATACCATGAACTTAGTATGTTGTATGGAGTCAACGCATGTAAAGCATGTAAGGTAATAATACTTCCAGACTTAGTCTAGGGTAGTCTTAGTCTGCACATGGTATTAGGCCGACGCGCTATGCACTATGTAATGCACTGTGCATTATGCATAGTTAATTATGTATAGTGCATAATGTACTGTGCATTATGCACTATACATAATGCACTATGCATTATGCCCCATAAATTATGGACTATGCATTATGCACTCATGACTGTGCACTTTGTAGGTAGTATAAAGTCAATGCATGTGAAGCATGCAAGGTAATACTACTACCAGACTTGGTCTGGGGTAGTTATAACGCTCAATTCTGTGCTGGTAGTGGCATCTCCTTGTCAAGTCGCTCCCAACATCCTGAGAAGCGTATGGGGCAGAGGCTCGTTCCAGGGGATTTTGTGGCGCTATCAGGGTGCAAAGTGAAGAAAAACAAACGTTTCAGTAAACTCTGAAGCATATCAGTTGCACCAATGTTGGGAGTTTATGAGCACGAATGACTCCTTGGCCTATTTGTTTGTTTGGTACGGTGGCTGATAACGGCATGTCACTAAATAGACAGTTTTCTGAGTTCTGATTCAGGTCTCAATTCGGAGTTGTCCTCTCTCCAGGGTTATCTTGAAAACCGCTTATAAAAGGACCAAAACCACAATATTTACATTTGTACTGAGATTGAGAGGGAGGTCACATTATTCTGAGACTTCGCGTTGTCTGAGTAAAGCTTGAGCAAATTTGTCCACCCATTACGGAGGTGCTCCCCTTCACTGATAATCTGCTGGCGTTTACAGGCAGTTTTCGGAAATGGGGCACTTGTGAATGCAGGGAGTTTGAATAAAACTCCATCTAGCCCTATGTTATTAGGATGAAAGTTAAGCCATCAGATCTATACTGCACTGCATTAATTCATCACAACTCATCCTGTAGGCCTACGCATAAGCTCTCCATGACTGTGCTAAAATATCCGCTATTCATAAAATACCATAAAACAGATATTACTTGCTTGCTGTGGGAAATTGTTCAGAATTTCTTTTGTTCAAATTGGATACAAAATGGAAATTCTCGAGTGCTAAGCCAACTCAGTGACACCATTGACTTTAGTACATTAAGTATTAATCTTGACACCCTCTTCTCTTGTATCAGTATCCTAGTCAAGGCTTGTGATTCATATAGTAAAACAAAAACACTCATTCCATTGGCAAGCTCTTACAGTGGACAACCACTGCTTCTTCAATTTAAGTGCAAACATCACCGACAATGTTTTGTCCTTGGCAAACATACTTAAATCTGCTTGTATCAGTTTTTGTAGATATTTTGATTAGATATAGCAATAACCAACTTGGGTTTCTATATTCAAGTCACTGACAGGAAGCGTCAAAATGCCCCCCCCCCCCCCCATTACAAATTCAGAGGAACAGAGATGTTTATGACAAGATGTTATAGACTAAAAATATTTTAACTGTAAGCATTGCACTGTCGATCGGGAACTCGCTATCCACACATTGCGTTTTTTGTGCTATCTTTGGCATGCTAGTTGCAACACATGATATATTATGTTGAAAATGCCAACGACCCCTCAATCGCATTTTTTCCTACTTACTGTAGTTTTTGGCAATGCATAGTTCTAACCCCAAATGCTGTTATACCAAACCTCAGTACATTCAAACTAGCTGAGTCAAATTACTGATCTACCAAACCATTCATTACCTATGATAATCATTATCTGTGACCATTCTCCCTGCTGTGACACTGCTTGAACTAAGGCCCAGTTTGTAAATAAACGACACAGTGGCATATCTCATGACATGTGATTAACCTCTCGGCAAGGCTACCTGTTATTATATAACAATTTTAAGAAGTCTATAGTTCCAAGGAATCTTGTGACATAATCACCTCACTGTTATGACATCACTAGGTTATATATTTAGGCCTCCCTGTGACATCATAAGTAGATAGCTATCTAGCCCCTGGATGAGCTTAGATCAAGGTATGATCCAACTTGCCTGCATTTGCAGTTGCCCCCTTTGAAAGGATGCCGTATTTGACAGTGGATCACCAGTAGAAATTGAACAACTGGTAAGCGGGCAAATTTGATCATACCTGATCTAGGCTCAGACACAAAGTCATGTCAAGGGATGTCAAGGTCACGTGGGATGTTAAATAGCGTTAACTGTCGCGTTATCACGCCGCAGCAGACAAGTGGATGGGGATACCTGGTAGTATCATTTCATTATCAACCACATTCCCAACATGGGAAATAGAAAGTGGTTGACAATGAAATGCTACTACCAGCCATTCGACGGCGCTTAAGCTAGGAATGGGGTGTTTGCGCCATGGAGTATATAAGTGTTGTGTATGTCAGTTTTGTAATCAGAGAACATTGACATATACCTGGCTGATGTTCATGTCTATGATTTATATTTAGCAAAATTAGGATCATTTATAACAAGTTTGATCCAGTTTGCCTGCTTGCTGGTTGCTCCCCTTCCAATTGTCTGCCGCGTCGTGAACTGTGGAGGGGAGCAACTCCGAATGCTGACAAATGGACCAAACTAGGATCACTACACATGCTGGATACTCCTCTACATTGCACGTTGTGTTTCACCAACCTGTAAACAATAATTAAACAGAAGATTGCCTGCTAAACTTTGTAAAGAGATGTTTTGAGGTATATTAAGATAGTTAACGATCTTCTAACTTGCAAAGACGTTGCGTTAACACCAAATTAGGGTGTCACGTCAGTTAACGCTTTTTAACTTCCCACATGAGTGGCTTCCGGAATAAACGCTGAGATGTTAACACTCAGGAATTATCACTCTGTCATTAAATGTTCCGCTAATAGGCCTTGTTTTGAGTTCCAGACATATCCAGTCCTTTCTTGTCCTAAACTCCCAATCAGATTTGTGTTTGTGCTTATTGAATTCTTAATATCCTAAAGAACGAAGAATTGTCTTCTCATGGCCCAAAGGATTTTCCTTATAATCCCATGTAGTTTAGTTTAGTTTAGAGAATGGAGAAGTGTGGTAATCGTCCTATCTTAATAAGGGTATCCGTGCCAATGGTATTAAAAATCATCCAATTAATATTCTATAATCCCACTCATTTCTCTGCCTGTAGGGATTTTTCAGACGAAGCCTATCCAGGGGAGACAATTTCCAATGTGCGGAGACAGGAGACTGTGAGATCATACCAGGACGGAGGAATAACTGTGCAGCCTGTCGATATCAGAAATGTCTCACAGAGGGCATGTCTAAAAATGGTAAGACTTCTCATCTATAGAAAATCGATAGACGATTATCAGGATTGATCTAGATCGAGTTTGATACACCTCTCCTGCATTTCAGTTGCCGTCCTCCTGCTGGTCGAGCCACAGCCAGTCGCGGAGAGAACAACTCCGATTGCAAGCAAATGGACCAAACTTGTTCCATGATTGATCCAGTTTGCTTGAATTTTGATTTGCTCCCATCCAATCTAGTATGCTGCCTCTGCGGGCTCGAGGGGGAGCAACTCTAAATACATGTAATTCGGCTGGGGAGATTTGATGTTAATAGGTAGCAGTACTCAAGGTAGGTCAATTTTGATAGAATGAATAAGGTGATGAAATGTTTATCGCCTTGTTTTGATTGATAAAGCTAGTTGTGCTATCAATGATACTGTCACCTAGACATGCATTCCCTCCAGCGGCGGTTGAGGTTTAGCTGTGTTGAGTCTGTGTGTTTAGACTTACATTTACTTACAATCTAAAGTGCAGCCCAACCTACAAAATAACTGTTTTTAGCTCTCAATCAGTAATTAGGCTTAAAATCTATAAATACAAACTTTGATTATTGATTCTTTACACTGTAATCTGTCTCAGATTGAGTTCAATCAATACCATTGATTTGTCAGAGGTCGATGACTGATTCTAACAGAAGAATGTTTGCCTCAATCAATCATTGCATTGTGACTGAACCCAAAATAAAGTTTGCACTAAATAAGATTAATTCTGTCTGCATAGGCCTAATAAGTTACCTTGCCTGCGGATATTTTATGTGAGGTAACCATAGACTTAATATACTATATATATATACTATATATTAAGTCTATGGAGGTAACTGACAACCTTGGCAAAGTAGATTATTAATATGCTCGACCAGAGGTAACCTTTACCAAAGGTCTAATAGATGTATTTAAACTGTCGAAATGTAAATTTTAATAAAGTCTGTATTTTTCATTGATTTTAAGTATTAATAAAATCAATAATGAATTTAGTATCAGAAGGACTCAGTTTAGAAACCTATTACTTTTCGATACACGACATCTGACACTTTTATGTGCCCTGTTTTAAATAAGAGTTATCTCCTCCTGTCGAACACAAATTTATCATGGCTTATCATGTAGCCTGTGCTAATTTTGCAGAAATAATGTTTCCAAAATAGCTGTATTTGTTTTGTGAGAGGAAATATTAGATGGCCCTGGTTGACTAGATCTGTCTGATATCATTAGTGGCTCCAAGCTGCTGGTTGTTCCTGTTTCTACTGATACGTTTTTATTTGGATTCCTTGGGTTCCTCAGTAAAGTGCTAATCTTCAGTGTTGCATCGTATCCAAGCTTCTGCGTAGGATTGGGATTTTTATCAGTGGGTAGACCATCCACAAAATGAACACTGCATACTCTCGAATTACTGTCTGGGACCCACAAAGTTTTATCAGCTTCGCTTTTTTGTCGATTGATCAAGGTGACCCAATTCTTCCACTTTAGGTTATCAGTCGGAAATTTAAAATGTGTAAATGGTAGACATCCACACAATCCTGTAAAAGATAATATTGAAGTAAAAAAATCGTCAATGTTTTATTTAAATGATTTTGATATTTTATATAAATCTTTATAAATTTATCAAACCTTGCTCGGTAATCTTCAAATTTCATGCATTGTAACCTATAGCTCAGATCAGACTAACAATAATAAAGAAGATAAATGGTGCAGCAGTAGCCTTGTCACGTGGCCACGGGTTTTGGACCAAAAAGACAAAACCCATGGCTGCATGAAAAGGCTAGTGCAGCAGTATTTGCAATTACCACTTCTGAACTTTCAGACGTGTATATGCGTGATTTAATATCAAAATCTGTTATGTTTTGGTTCATTACTTATAATGCTTGGAATAATCATGAGGAAAATAAAAACTGATCTTACCCTTATTTTGTCCAGTGTGTTTTTTACATGGCTGCTTCTTGATGTTAGATAATTTCCGCGAGTGATTAGTGCAGCCCATAGCTGCACAACTAGCTGCTGGCATTATTTATCTTCTTATCTTTTGAACTTATTTGACTTTGTATGCGATGACTATAAATGCTTTTGTATAATGACTGTTTTCGGATAAAACCGAATGTCTTATACTTATGAATGAATCAGCTGATCTTGTGGTTGGGGACATCCCTCTTTTGTTTACTGTTTCCGAACAGTTTATACATAGTGATTTGTGGTTGCATAATGAATGCTATAAATCATCCTTTGATGTATGCGGTAGTAGAGCTATTGACAGTGATCAGAGTGCACAATACACTGTTGCATTCAATAACTTTATCATGCATGCTCAGATTTTTTTGTCCTGCAGATATGTGAAAGTTCTTATGATGAGGTATAACTTACTTGCAGGGCTGGACCCTTACCCTACCCCAATGGATGTTATTTCTGCAAATTTAGCACAGGCTACATGATAAGCCATGATAAATTTGTGTTCGACAGGAGGAGATAACTCTTATTTAAAACAGGGCACATAAAAGTGTCAGATGTCGTGTATTTGTATCAATTAGCGCTTTACCTTCCTCAAGGTGTCTGGTCAATGCCAAGGAGGGAAGCTTGGCCCTAGACCTAGTCTGATCTAGTTTGCATGCATCTGGAATTGCTTCCCCTTCCCTCGCCCAACGGGGGGGGGGGGGGCACTCATCAGCTGCAGACTTTTAAATGCAGGCAGCCTTGATCAAATAGGCCTGCCTTTACTGTGTCCAGCTTTTGTTATGAGTCCGTAATATTTGTGGTGAAAATAGGCTCTTGCAAGCGTTGTCTTTGCTATATCTGCTTGTTTTGTTTTTTTAAATTAGGACCACATGGCCACACACACATCCCTTGTAAATTTATTTATCCTAAAGCAGCCTTCATCTTCAGTTTTCTTTTGTTTTACTTTCAATGGTTTTTTATACCCAATTAAATTAAACTACTTGCTACCACTGTGATTGAAGACATTATTGGGATAAATAATGTGAGGGACATACATAAATCTTATCTCAACATATATATATTGATATGCGCAATAGTAACCAACACTTAAAATATTCTAAAATTGTATTGCAACAATTTCTGTTTTATAGCCATTAAGATAGGCAGATATACACATGAGAAGCGAACTCAAGATATACGTGAAGTAAGAAATATACAACCAAACAAACGTCCTTCACTCACTCAGGTATAGTTCATCCTTTAAGATCCTGGAGGGGTATATGTTAACTAAGGTTCAGTTTAGGTAATCAGCCATGTCTTTCTGTTTGCTAGCGCTCAATTTTGGCTAGCAGAGGTAGGAGTGAAAAAATGCAAATCTTTTTTTGGCGCTTGCAAAATGGATGACTTTCCTTCCTGTGAACACTTTACTCCAACAGGGTATTTCAAAATGACCATCGCAAATGTATCAAACTGATTTAAATACATACGCCACTCATTTGGATAAAGTAGAATCTCCCTTTGCTGGAATATTGGCATGGTTGTTTGAGGGAGGACAACTCCAAAATGTATGATAAAAGTTGATTTGTTTGTTTCCACATGAGTTTCATGCTTATACCAAAGATCCCTTGGTCCTGCACTGATGTCAAAACATGATTAGCTGTTACTTAAATCTATATACGGACCACACACAGACAAACCAGGGACCACACACAGACAAACCAGTCACAATGAAGATCTGACATTATTATTATCTGGTTTCCAGGAATTTAAACCAGACATTTCACAAATAGAAGTATTGGAGCCTTCAGATAGCCCGAGTACATCGTCTGACTGTACGAGCCTGCTGGCAGTATGTCGGGCTAACAAGCGGGCACACGACCATCTGCACAGTATAGAGCAGAGGAACCTCCCCTCCGTACAGGAGCAGAAGGTCGCCTTCTCCATGTCACTAGTGGATGAGATGCAAAAGTGAGTCTATACTTATACAAATTTGATAACTACCCGGCATTTCCAGCGTGGAAGTTTCACTATATTGAGTGTTGAACCTAAGGTTGTTGCAAAAACATGTAAATTCATCCTTGTTTCTAGTAGACCAGTATTTTTACGATGTACAGAAAGTTAGATTCGGCAGAGACTATCTCCCGTTTTTAGACCTATGCCAGCTAGGAAGTTGAATGTGATTGCTCTCACGGTTCGAGTGAGGATTATACTGATAAAATTGAAAACGTTCTTGAGAAAATCCATTACATCCACGCAATGAATCATGGGAAATCATGTTGAAACATTCTCCCAGTCTGTCTGTGCGTGTTTAACCTATTAACTTATTCTTTTTATGATATAGATATGTACAGAGACTATCAGAAGCTTTAGTACACATGAAGTATTTCTTCGCTGCCAAACCACCAGAGTGCCTCAATCACCTTGTACAGAATAGACTGGTCAGTAACATAATGTAATATATAATAATAATATTATATTAAATTAGAAAAATAATGTATTAGAATATATTATATAGAACCGAATCATGAGTAACATCATTTATTATATTGGCAGGAATAAGATCACTATGTACCTTTAAAAAATGACGAGGCAGTCGCCGTCATTGACTTACTACTACTGTGTGTAAACCTGTTGAAGGTAATTGTACTCGCTTCAGTAAATATATCATTAGACCACCATAAACACATCTCGTACATGGAAAGATGTTCTTGGTTGAAATTTGCTATCATTTGAATCCATGATACATACAAGGTCACGCCTTAGGTCAAGGAAATTAAGGATTGGATCATCTCATTGATTGTTTTGATTGTGTCCCTTCAGTTTGTTGTGATATCGGTGCGATTTCTGAGAATGATTGGTTTTGAAGTGGAATATTGTGCATAGTTACAGTCAATTAATTGCAACATTTTTATGTCTGCTCTTACAATTCTGAACTTCATTGTTGCATGGTCTGATAATGTTATGTCAGAGACTATAGATCACATCCAAAGTTTATAGGTATTATCCATAGTCTCATGTAATATTATAAGATTTAATCAAGTATGGAATTGTATTTGAAGTTGTCTGAACATATTCGAAGGTTAATGACTTGATAGCCATTTATTGCAGTGAAACCGACTTGATTCTAATAATTCAGTCATTCCAGACCTCAATGCAATGTTATGTCACTGAATTCAGACTTTGGGCAAGATTTGGTCGTCCCCATAGGTCTGAATATAAGTGCACAAAGTTGTAAATCTATGCAACTAGTGTCAGACAACTCCAAAATGCATTTTCATCTTATTATTATTTGGTTATACATCGTTACATTGTCAGATGACAGCAATTCAAATTAAGTAATCCCACAATGAGAGGATCCCATCCATCCTTCATCTCTCCGACTTCTGTGATTACCTTGATCAGCTCACAGACAGCAACAAATACCAGTTGCAAACATATTTCCACATTACAAATCACAAAGACATGTTTACAGGTAACAGGCTAGTATCCTCTCTCACTCCATCTGACATTTTTGACTTATTTGTAGAATGAGAGTAAACTAGAGACGGAGCTGCTTGGAGAAGAAGTGATGCCTAATAAGGAATATGTCAAGGTCATGGCAGAGACAGGTCTAGACTTGGATCAGAGGCGGGAACTTATCCAACATTGGTTTGTATAAAATCATGGTCTGAAACCAGAGACTACTATGAAAACAATAAGTTCTACAACGCCAAAATTTGATTCAGAATTTGCGTTGAGATTGACAACAGCTGTTGACCCAATCAAGTGAATGTCGCTATACTGGCTTTCACATGATTGATTGCTGAACTATGCCCAGATTAAATTCGTAAATCCGAAGTTCCACTACTCCTGTCTTGGCGATTAGAGCAAAATATGCTGCTATGAAAGTGAGGACGATGAGGATGAAATCTTCAATATCTTATTGTAGCGGAGGTTACCTCCCCTACAAAAAAAGAGGGGAGTTAACCTGTGTGACAATAAGATTTTTTCTTTCGGTCAAATACAACCTATTGAATAAGTATGTAAATGTTATTATGAGATCTTGTCCTCTCTGTAAAGTTTGACTGGGAGGAGACAACTCTTAATTATAGCTTAATTTGCCTTAAGCGTCACTGGTTTTCTCCAAATCGATCCTCATTGATCTATTTAATGTGTAGATAATCATGACCACATTAAAATCTAGTTTCAAGTAAATGAAGTTTCCTGAAACCTTCACATCAAACCGGGCAATTCTCTCTCTTGAAAAAATATGATCATGTTGCTCTGCAATACTGAACGCTAGATAGTTACAGAGTCACCCACTTATGTGTTATTCACTTATAACTGATTGCAGGGCAGAAGGAATAGAAGAAACATTCATAGTTGTAGCTCAGTTTGCTAAATGCACTCCAGGCTTTAAAAGCCTCTCACTGGATGATCAGATCACACTAATCAAAGGTAGGTGATGGTAAAAGCTCAGCTTCAATCTACAATTTACAAATTTAAATCTTCAGGTATCATGTAAAATTTCATACATCTAAAATTATAAATATTTAAATTTACATGCAAATATGTAAAATTACAAGCAGGTTGTAATTCTAAACGACATTGCATTCTGGGAGTGTAAAAATCATATGATATTAAGAGTTGTCTCCCTTTGAAAGCTGTCAACCCAACATAGAGGACATGGACATCTGAGTATTGCACTAGAAAGTATGATATTGGATATTAAATTATTGCGTATGCTGGAATAGTAACTTTTGTCGAGCCTTCATAAGGTGATAAGTGTCCCTAAAGTATATCACACTAAGTACAAGTTACAAGCTCTGTTGATGAGTTAAACGAGGGACGATTACCATGTTAGCTCATTGTCTGGATTCTTAAATTGGCCCAGACATGCAAGGAGTAGTAGTAACAAGCTTACATTGACAGTCTACTAAATAGATAGATAGTAAGTTATTTTTGAAACCAGTTTGCACTGGTTAAAATTCAACCAATCAAAGTGCTGAGGAGCAAATGACTTGAATTACCATTGTTTCTTTTTATAAGGCTGTAGCTCTAAGGTAGGATTGATCAGAACTTCAAATCATATGTCTGCATTTAGAGTTGCTCCCCCTCTTGACGGTGGTAGCTAATTACGAGTTTGACGGGAATGGCTCTTATTTCTATCCCTTGCTTGTTACTCCACCCTTATTGAGGTGACACATAAATTTCTGATTAAAAAGCTGTACGCATTTGATGACTGGCCCAGACAAAACCCCACACCCCCATCACCTTGGTTAGACAACATTGACACCATGTTATTTGTACTAGTAAAAGAAAGCATGTAGAGGCGAGACAATGCTAATGCTTGAATTTAGTGAGAATCTGTGGTTTAGAATGCAACCAAGAATTGTAAGGGGTGTTGTCTAAATAGTCCCATATTCAGTCACCTGTAGGGCGCACTCAGGGACACTGATAGTTCTGTGGTAAGAAGGCTTTAATTATAATTCGCATCAACCAGCAGTGCTGGTTACAAAAATCACTAGTTAGTAGTTGTAGTTTCACTAGTATTTAGTCATAATGAACCAAGGAGTAAGTCTACTGGGCTATGTGGTTTTCCAGAGACAGCTGAATAAACTAGAGGCCTTGTATTAGGTCTACATACTGAGCTATACATCCATAAAAGATGTGATGTCGTGGCTGTGAGCGTTTACCCCAGTAAATGTCTATTCTTTGTTCTTTTTAATTAAGAAATGGGTATTCAGTACCAAATATAAGCATTTAATGCCATTACATGGTCAATCGGGCAACGGCTATGCGTAAACTACTTCCAAAGGGAGGCAAATCCTAATTTTAAAAGCATACCACATTCCCAGAATACACTGCCATTTCAACCTTTGATAGCCTTTTTGGTCTGTGAGCACAATATTTCCGTCATCTTGCATTCTTATTGTAAGGAGCAATAATGTTTAGATTTATTTAAATTCATACTATTTCTGTTCTACTCAAAAAACAATACTAGTCTAGTTTGCATGCCAGACGATTATCAGACTAGTTTTTTTATATTATTATGGTTTGATCTCTTTTAGCCACCAGATCGCAGCTGTTGTTCACAGCCTCACATAAGAGGTTTGACACAAAGCATCGCTGCTTCATCGGAAGGTTTAACAGAGTGGAGAGCTATCAAGATATTGTCAAGGTGAGAACGATATATATTTAATTGCGAGTCCTTTCACCTAACACAAATCATGTGTCACAATTCCTATGTCCTTTGACTTATAGTTAGCAATAGAATACAACAGAAAATTCACGAAAAATGTTGTCATTAGTTCTTAAAATAAGAACGACTGAGATAATGTGTAGGTTATTTGTATTATTATTACAAGGTGTGTGGTGTGTGTTTATATTTAATTTATATAACTCTATCGTGGTTACCAGCATGGTAGAATTATTTGGCATACTCTTGAAAATGGCAGAGCTTCCAGATTTCATCAAAAATATTGTTGTCAATTTGTATATATTGTAGATTTACAACAACAAGCTGTTTGTGGATATGATGATTGATCTGGCTGGGAAATTTATGAAGATCAGACTGACTGATATTGAGTGGTTACTCGTCCTCACCCTTATCATGACTCATCCATGTGAGTCATTTATGATAAAAATAATGGTCATAACAATGAAAATCAAATTGTGTTTGTAATTATCTCACCTTGCCTTTGTAGAAGACAACTCCCAATTTATTAATTTAACCGCTCTTACGATTGATTTTTTACAGCAACAGACACAATCACTTTTGTCTTCTATAAGAATAAGCCGCACACAGTTTACCTTTATTCTGTTATGTGCACTGACAAGTATTGCCTTCACATTACAAGATAGTAGATAAGTAGCTGTTATTTTTTCCTGACTGTCGCCAAACCCTCATTTAAAAAAAAAAGTCCCTTTGGTACAAATGATCTCAATGGTATCTATGGATATATTTGATTGGTCAATATCAATAAAGTTGGTCCTTATGATATATGATGTTGATATGTTGCGTCAACCGCTCAGGAGTTATGCATGTGGAAAACGTTAAGCGCTATATAAATAAACTCATCATTGTTTAAATAATGCATGATGACATATTATGGTAATGGTATCTATGGAGATATTAAATGGGTTGATATTAAGATTTATTTGTGTATATAATATATAAAATATGATTACAGCGGAGGAGATTTATTCGCAGTTGTCTCCCTCGGCTCGTAAACAGCTGAAGATTATGCACAATCAGCAGCTGAGGATTTTAGAGTTCTATCTGAAGTTGAATCATCCTGACGATCCGGAGCTCGCAATCAGGATACATCAAACATGTGAAGGTATGTCTAACTCATCTCCTAATCCTAATTCTGGGAGTAACATTGTTATTGTACTCCAATGTATTCTGGAAATAAAATTGTTATGGTTCAACAATGCATTCTGGGTGGTACATTGTTATGGGACTACATATGGGAGTAACATTGATATTGCACTACGATGCATTCTGGGAGTAACCATGACAGATTCTACATCAAATCTTGGTGATACCTTGATACGTTACTACAGAGCATTCTGGGATAAATCAGGATGGCAGATATTCGTTTTCTCAGCTGATTTAAGGTCATGCCTCGCCTAGTTGTGCATGACAAGCTCGCTTTGATATTATTTTATCATCATTGAAACATACTTAAAGTCTTGCTAAAAAGGGGCAGAGGAAGTTGACTCTGACATTTTTATACCTATTTTTCAACTGCCATTATTAATTTGCAATACAAAATACATCATTCATTGGCTGCCCTGGTGTTTCTTGTATAATATAATGTCATATTTATGGCCTGAGCAGAGCTGCTATCTCTTTTCAGCCAACCTTTAAATGACCTTCAATATAAAAATGTGTCCTTTGTGCCATTTGTCTGAGTTCTGTGAAGAGACCAATATTGAAATATACATAAATAGTCTGAATTAGCGTTGTCACGCAGCCAATTGGAAGTCTTATTATGGACCAACAGAAAAGTTGATTTCTTTGAAATTGAAATAAAGAATAATCAACGTTCAAATTTGTGGCTGATAAAAAGTAAAAGCTAACTTTTGATACCAAAATTAATAGTCCAAGGCCAACAAAAAACATCAGTGAGCCGCGTGTCATGGCTAACTCTGATCTCAGTTATCTCCCCCACATCTGTTACAAAACCATTTTACTTTGACTTATCTCCCTCGTATATTGTTATAATTTATAAGAGATGCGGGTAGCGGATATGTACCACGCCCGACTGGTGAGCCAGCTGTGTAAGATATGGGAGAAGTACTACTGCTTTCCTCCTCTCTTCGAGGAAATCATCCTCGCTAACTTTGACGGCAAGAGGCGAATCTTTCCTCGCATGTCGGTACGATCCACCATTTTGTCAGCTGACTGACGACGTTGTTGTCTTCTCTCCTCTCTCTCTACCTATCCGTTTGAGTTTCCGTGTGACGCTTTGCTTCTATCTGTTTGTAGTGATAACCTGCTTACCTCACACCTGCTGTTAATCATGAACACTTTCACTTTAAGTTATTTACTCCGTAGGCGTCACTATGCTTCAACTCACACCGCCATCAACACTGAATCAAGTTTGATCTAATTTGCATGCACTCCAAGTTCCCACCAGCTGTGTACCAGTAGAATGGAAGTGATCTGAAATGCAGGCTGATTGGATAGAACCTGATTTACATCAACACTCAGTTTGTGGCCGTCCTAAACCATTTCCTCTTACCCTTACTCAAACTAGAGATGACTCAGATGTGAATAAATAGTATGATCACTTACTCCTGAGCTGTCTTCTATCACATGTCAGTGTTTCCTAAATGAATATTTATGAGTGACCTAATTGGCTGAATTCAAACTGGTTCTATCATCTTGGCGTCACTACTCTACGAGCCTGGGTTGTCTTTAAGGATATGTTTTGCTATATACCATGGGTATTGTTTGGTCTGCTCAGAAACAATGGGATGGCTGTACTTAATTAAAGGTTTACTGGACTGGTCCTCTTTTTTAATCACTCTTTCTATTATTTCTATCTCTCAAGCTTATTAACACAGACAAGTGGCACAATGTTTATGTTACTGTTCTAGCTTCTTGTATAGTTGTTTTGTGCACATTTAACTTCTAACCTTGTCATTTTGCATGAATTTCCAACCTCCAGAGATGCGGGAGCTAGACCACACCCACAAGCATATATCAGCTGAGATTCAGGAAATCTGGGCTGACTATTACAACTTTCCAATACTGTTCAGCGAAATTATGAGAGTTGACTTTAAAGTCAGAATTATACCTCGCATCACGGTACGGAAATAATAGCTGCCCAAATCCCTCTGAAACACCTCTAAGAAACCTCTGATAAACCTCTATGATAACCCTTTGATGAGCCCTTGATGAAAGTAATACGTTCAAGCCACTCCCTGTTAAACCACCACCCTTGGGTGCTTGCTGACCAAAAGTGCATCGGGGATAATACTCTCTGTTTAAACAACTGCTGCCACAAAGGGAAATGCGCACTGTAAATTGAAATTGTATAGGTCAAAGATATCCAGTTGAGGCTTTGATCTCAGAATTTTCACCTATTGGGCATATATATTACACAATTCAGTTATCAAAATCAGGGAATAAATTCAATGAACTAGGTGAAATATGACTTTTACCTAAGTTTTAATAGTTGGAACAATGACATCATCACTGATTTTTGTGATCAGTTTCTGCAGAAAATTTGTCCAATAAGTCAATGGACAGTTAATTTCCCTGAGTGGCAGCAGAAGTTAAAGGTTTCTGTTGTAGCAAATATACGTTTGTGTGATTTAACCCTCTCTATCCTTCTAAACGCTTACTATATTGGTTTTTAAAAATATGTGTAGAATGCTTTTCAGTCTCTAATGGACCAAACTGTTCACGTTTATTTATAGTCTAGTCAATGTATTGGCTCTGATTGGCAGATTGGTGGGCGAATCAGAGCCTAAGCATTGGCCACAAATAGTTCTTTAAAATACAATTAAAACATTTCACTCTCGAAATAACTTTGTTTGAACACTTTATCTCTTGGATTGTGTACTTTGGTAAATTACCAGAATGTTTCATTGGGATCTACTGTTTGTTTAACAGTTGAACGACCTAAACGAGTCTCTCACTTGAATATTCAGATGCAAATCTAAGCTTTGGTGTCTTTTCTCAGAAGCAATATTGAAATTTTAAAACGTTGTTTTGCTTTTTTCCAGCCTAAGATCCCTGCAGCATCAACAACTCAGGAGACGGGTGACACTGTCACACCTTCAACCTCACGCCATTCTGTTAGACACTGGAAGAAATCTAAGATTGCTCAAATATTGGAAAGCTCAGAGTGTATCAATGTAAGTGTTGTTTATACCACTGTGTACTCCCGAGTGATTAGAAGTATAAACAGTGTTAATGTTGTGCTCTCATTTAGAAATTACCTCTCATTAAAAATGCCCTCATCATTTAGAATCATCTTCTCATTTGGAATTGTCCTCCCTCTCGTTGTATGTCCAAGGCTAAGCAATGTTTTCTACCTTAATTGAGGTGTAAGGGTGCGCGCTCCTTACAGGAGATTTGTCAGAAACTCATCTCAGCAGTGTGTTATCACCTTATAAACAACTGATGTCTACATCATCATATTCATGATTTCTGATGGAAATGTAGTAATTCTCTTGTAAGCAGTACTAGCCCATATTGTGACACTTGGATTTCCTTCAAATATTATTATTATGAATAGTTCCAATGTATAATGATGGATAAACTGCAAAATTTAAAATTCTTCTTGGAGGGCCTCATGACACGTCATAATCTCTATGTCTTATATGATGATATTTTTATTATTTATCAGAAACTGATGTCAGCAGCAGTGGCTCGATCCAGAGATCATAACGTTCTGCCCCCTAGTGAGATGAGACAAGGAGACCACGCCTCCTCTGAGATGGATCCCGGAGGCCACGCCCCTCCTCAAAACAATCCACAACAGCATCACCAGGTAAAGTGAAGACTCTCTGTCTCTCAGTCAGTCGGTCGGTCTGTCTGTCACTGCATGCTATGGTGGAGAGTTATCTATCTATCAACAGGTTTTTGTGCTGAGCAAGAGTTGCACTAACTTTTATTTGAATGAAACATGACGGAGACTGAAAATAATTCATTGAGTAGAGTTATAGTTATCAAGTTTGGTAATTCAAATGTAAATGACCTTTTTAAGGATATCAAATTTAACTTATCTTTCTTCTTTCCTTTTCCTGTTTTTTTCTCATCACCATTCAGAAAATATTCCGCTATTGAAATAAAGTTAAAAAGAAATTGCTTGAATGTTGAATGAATAAAATTTGAGTTCCATTTTGTTTTATTATAGAGTCATGGCAAGGTTCAGAACATGGGCGTACATTCTGCTGATACAAACCAAGGTAGCCTCAGTTCCAAACTTAACACATGTTACGGGGTGTCATTCGGAGACCGTCTTTCCCCCGTTGTTGATAATAGTGAGTACAACGCTCTTGGCTATGATTGGCGGTCTCAGTAAACATTGCATTGTTGTTACCTTTACCGCATAGAGAGTACGGCATCAAGGAATTCAATTATTCGGCTTTTGATTACCAACATTAATGAGCAGCAATGACATTCTGTAAAACGGTAAAATTATGGCCAAATATTGGAATTAGGAGAGTGTAATCAATGTGCGCCCAGAGGTCACACTGTCTAAATGTCTGAATGAAAGGGATATTTAGTAAGAAGCTTACACTCACAATCTCATGGTTATTCTTATTTACAGCCGAGCCACTGTCTAAGAGTTTGGTGTTAGCCAGCGACTGGCAGTTTAATTTTCTTGATGATATTTCTGGGTCATCGCCATCTGACCTCCAATCACCGACAATAGAACCAGGTATAAATCCCATCTACTCTAACACCCAACATTCTCCACAAGAACTGATGACATCACTACCTTCAGGTCTGACATCACCTCTGGATATGACATCATCACATAATCTGATGATGCAAACACAACAGAGTAATACTATGATGATGGGTGCCAATTCACAACACAATCTACCGACCACACAAAATTTGATGATGACTACACAAAATATGATGATGTCATCAGCAGCATCTCAGGGATTGATGTCATTTCCTGATATGCTTTCACAAGATTTGATTACATCGTCAGTTCACCTTCATCAACAAAATCCACGACTGTTACCGGCTGGTGCCTTTTTGAATCCATACCACAGACCGATATTCACTCCCCCAACCCTGCCCTCCACAGGGGAGCCTATCAGGTCACCCCTCACAGCCCCTACCAGGGGCAAAGATGATAGCTTTTTTCTTAAGTCTGAAAATGACTGAAGTTTAAAAGACACTATTTTTTTGCTCATCCTCATGAATGTATTTGTGTAGCCTGTCTTGATAAGCTTTGTTGTGCTGTAGGGGGGGGGGGGGGGAGACACAACACCCCACAACAAAGCTTGTCAAGATAGGCTAGTATTTGTGTAACCAAAGAGACGTTCTGTAGCAAATTTACTGAAGCCGAATGACCTCTATTATTATTACTTTGAAAAGTCTGAATGAAAACTGCTGAACCTAATCAAACTAAGCAATAAGTTTTTTCGTAATTCATATTTTTTTTCCTTTTTCCCTCACCAGTATTTTGCAATCACATGCACATTCTTACATAATCTGTACAATTTTCTTTTGTCAATGGTCCGAATGAGAGAAATGACATTGATTCTAACCGAAGCTCGCCGGTTGTAACCCGAAGCTCGCCGGTTGTAACCCGAAGCTCGCCGGTTGTAACCCGAAGCTACATAATTTCTGTAACTGTCTTTCCCTCAATACTGATATCATTTTTCTGGTCTTTGTCATTGTGACGTTAGTGTCTTTTTCACTGGGACACTATACTATGTCACGGTGACGATTGTCAATGTCACTGCGTCACTGGTATATGTCACTGCGTCACTGGTATATGTCACTGTGTCACTAGTCAAACTGGTTTTTGGCACTTACATATTATGTGTCCCTTTTCTGCACATTGTTAATAGTGAGGTGTTTATCTTTATGCAATTTCACATGCCATAAAAATTGATTAGACTCAGTTGTAGCCGCTACTGATGCGCCAACTATTAACTAATTATTAATTCTATAATTAAGTTGATTCTCAAATAAAATATAGTTTTATACAAATGAAATAGCAATGTTTTGCAATAAGTAATCAGCTGAAAACGGTGTGTTAATAAAATATCACATGTGAAAGTGGCACCAAAAAACCATAAAATCCATATGGAGAACATATTGATATCAACTCTCAATTCTTCAAATTATTTGTGTGAGGTGGAAGCAAGCAAGCAAGCAAGCAGTCTTTAACTCCTTTTGTGGAAGCAATCAATTCACGTGAATACAATTATATTAGATATACCTCCTATTGAAAATGATATTGACGATAAATGCTTTTCATTGAAAGAATATCCTTGCTTTTTCTGGGGAGTCAAATTGCTATCTTTGTATTTTGATCATACGGGTTACATAAAGGAAATGGCCATGAATCATATAGCTGTCTTCAAAGGCAGATAAGCTTCCATTCCCTCACTTCGTGATATCTTATCGCTCATGGTGGATCAAGGATTTAAATGTGTTTGCCTTTTTTGAATCAGTAAAATATAATCTGAGTTGTCTAGATTTAGCTATTCTAGCACCAAATTGAAGTTTTTGATATGGAAGCTTGGAAAGCTCCATTTAAAAGGTAATATTGTTTTAGTGTCTTGTGGTTAAGAAAACAGGCAGCCTCGCTTTACAGCCTTATTTCCGTATCTTGTGCTGTCCAGGTACGTCGTCCCCCTGCTGTGATTATTCATATGCCCCCCCCCACAGAACTGTCCCCAATCCTTCTGCACCAAACATCTGCACCAGAGTACAGTTGTTTTGTTGAGCACTAAGCTGGCTTGCTCTATTATGCCTTTATCTGCTTCCTGTTCATTTTGTATTTTGCCGTTATCGCTCGCTTGCTAACCAAAGTACAACTAACAACTGCCAAGATAAAATTCAACTGACTAATAATGTAATCATATAACAAAACCTAATGCTATTTCGATTTAATGGATGACGTAAAAAGGGACAATATATGTATATATATATATATATATATATATATATATATATTGGAAATTGATGTCTATTGCTGTTATTTTTATTCGTGCTGATTGATTTTGCTGTATTGCAATCAGACAGGAATAATCAGGTCTAAATTAGATAATACAGTAAACTAGTTATTGTTTTGGATAAACACTCGACAAACCTCCACATCAATTTTTATTTGTATTTGTGTAACCAAAGAGACGTTCTGTAGCAAATTTACTGAAGCCGAATGACCTCTATTATTATTACTTTGAAAAGTCTGAATGAAAACTGCTGAACCTAATCAAACTAAGCAATAAGTTCTTTCGTAATTCATTTTTTTTTCCTTTTTCCCTCACCAGTATTTTGCAATCACATGCACATTCTTACATAATCTGTACAATTTTCTTTTGTCGATGGTCCGAATGATAGAAATGACGTTGATTCTAACCGAAGCTCGCCGGTTGTAACCCGAAGCTACATAATTTGTGTAACTGTCTTTCCCTCAATACTGATATCATTTTTCTGGTCTTTGTCATTGTGACGTTAGTGTCTTTTTCACTGGGACACTATACTATGTCACAGTGACGATTGTCAATGTCACTGCGTCACTGGTATATGTCACTGCGTCACTGGTATATGTCACTGTGTCACTAGTCAAACTGGTTTTTGGCACTTACATATTATGTGTCCCTTTTCTGCACATTGTTAATAGTGAGGTGTTTATCTTTATGCAATTTCACATGCCATAAAAATTGATTAGACTCAGTTGTAGCCGCTACTGATGCGCCAACTATTAACTAATTATTAATTCTATAATTAAGTTGATTCTCAAATAAAATATAGTTTTATACAAATGAAATAGCAATGTTTTGCAATAAGTAATCAGCTGAAAACGGTGTGTTAATAAAATATCACATGTGAAAGTGGCACCAAAAAACCATAAAATCCATATGGAGAACATATTGATATCAACTCTCAATTCTTCAAATTATTTGTGTGAGGTGGAAGCAAGCAAGCAAGCAGTCTTTAACTCCTTTTGTGGAAGCAATCAATTCACGTGAATACAATTATATTAGATATACCTCCTATTGAAAATGATATTGACGATAAATGCTTTTCATTGAAAGAATATCCTTGCTTTTTCTGGGGAGTCAAATTGCTATCTTTGTATTTTGATCATACGGGTTACATGAAGGAAATGGCCTTGAATCATATCGTTGTCTTCAAAGGCAGATAAGCTTCCATTCCCTCACTTCGTGATATCTTATCGCTCATGGTGGATCAAGGATTTAAATGTGTTTGCCTTTTTTGAATCGGTAAAATATAATCTGAGTTGTCTAGATTTAGCTATTCTAGCACCAAATTGAAGTTTTTGATATGGAAGCTTGGAAAGCTCCATTTAAAAGGTAATATTGTTTTAGTGTCTTGTGGTTAAGAAAATGGGCAGCGTCGCTTTACAGCCTTATTTCCGTATCTTGTGCTGTCCAGGTAAATCATCCCCCTGCTGTGATTATTCATATGCCCCCCCCCCCCCCCCACAGAACTGCCCCCAATCCTTCTGCACCAAACATCTGCACCAGGGTGCAGTTGTTATGTTGGTGAGCACTATGCTGGCTAGCTCTTTTATGCTTTTATCTGCTTCCTGTTCATTTTGTATTTTGCCGTTATCGCTCGCTTGCTAACCTAGGTACAACTAACAAATGCCAAGATAAAATTCAACTGACTAATAATGTAATCATATGACAAAACCTAATGCTATTTCGATTTAATGGATGACGTAAAAAGGGACAATATATGTGTATATATATATATATATTGGAAATTGATGTCTATTGCTGTTATTTTTATTCGTGATGATTGATTTTGCTGTATTGTAATCAGACGGGGATAATTATGTCTAAATTAGATAATACAGTCAACTAGTTATTGTTTTGGATAAACACTCGACATACCTCCACATCAATTTTTATCACACAGAGAGATAACATACAATTTTTTGTAATTCTTTATTGGTAGTAAATTTCAGTTTTAAGTTTTAAATCATTGATAGATCATTATTGAACTACTGCTGCCACTCAGAGTAATATGTGCTCTTTGAATTCTGTATAGCGCAAAACTTACTAATTAACTGATTGTCAAAATCAGTTTATAAAACTAACTCACTCGGCGATGACGTCATTATTTTCTACTAGTAAGACGGTAACTATGTCACTATGTACGCTAGATGGTTTCTGTCATACCCTGATTATGACGATCAGTCTGTGCAAATTAATTGCGCATAATATTGCACCCTCATTTCGTTAGTTTTGAGCTTTACAGGATTTAATAAGAAAACATTTGCCTAAGTGGCAGCAGTAGTGTAAGGTTTGATAGCTGTTCACAATTCACACAAAGAAATGGGGATTAATCTGATATTTGAAATATATTGAGATAATTGGTTGTTGTAAAACCAGGCCAATTATTATATTATGATATTACGTCAGCATTCTTTACACACATGCTCCATGACAGAAGACTGAGTGTTCCCAACAACTTATACCAATTAATTGTTATAAACAGGTTTACTTTGAGCAGACAGCACAGAGCAGTTTTTTATCTCCTCTGTAGGGGGGACAATGACCGATTGTACCATCTCCTGAACAGTCAGGCTTCACAAAGTGAAATAGTGCTCCCAAAGATGTTTGTTGTTGACCTTGTACCTTGACCTTGTACATACTCTGGATTAATATCCACACATTCATAGGTTCCTTGGTGATTATAGTTCTGATATAGCTTCACTCATAAGATATCCTATAAGAATAAAGAATGTTTAGACCCCTTTAAATTGAGACCAATAAAACATGATTAAGTTGAGTTGCTCGGCTCTTATTGCTTCGAAAATACTAATGAATATTTGTTGACCATAAACTTATACTGACCGTAATACTCTATATTCCATCCAGAAGGGCAGCTCTTCTTGGCTGGTAGCATCATCAGTGCAGAATGGGCTGAGAAGCATCGCGCGCAGGGTATATTTTGGAATGCTGCTGCCTGTGGGTACGGACCGAAGTCTCGGGATACACATTCAGCTCCCGTTATGATAGACCCACCGTGTGGAGGTCTATAACAATCTGTGTCTGGGTCAAGAGGCAGACATTGGTAGTTAGTTCCTCCCCCTGTACTGGCATAATGTCCCCCAGCTGCAAATCCTGTTAAAAGAATAAACTACTATTATTCAGAGTCTCAAATGACCTTCTGGGTTAATTATCTTATCTCATATGCAACAAGAAATGAAGTATAATGTAGCTCATGATTCATGAAAGGTTAAAGTAACATTTGAACACATTCAATTTCTCCAAATAATGGATCATGATATTGTGAGGTTTTTATTGGCATCACATTCACAACTACTTTCAACCAAGATGGAACACTCAAGTCATAATCATCTCATTATCTACATAATCTACAGAAGAATCTGGGAAGAAAACGGCCTTAGTGATGTCAAATGTTGTCAAGTGATAGACTCTTCTACTTTAAAACTTCAAAGCATTAAAATTAAAAAAATTGATTAATATTTTAATGCTTTGAGGTTTTAAGGTAGAAGAGTCTATTGCATCTCATGAATACTATGTTGTAGTCGGAAACAAAAGTACCTATGATTAAAAAATTTGTCGCTACTTAAAACATTATCTTAAACAACCATCTCAAACAAATTGCAGGTCACTGGGACATATGACATACAGAAATATCATTACAAATTACTAATACTACCATTACTAATATCGTCAGGTTTTGTAATCAGATCAAAGATTTTCCTCATTGTTTTACTATTTCTTTGGGAAGCAGTGACATAAATGTTATAAAACAACTACTCATAAGCTACTAACATTTGTTTCATTTTACTTAAACCCTGTATCGGTCAGAGCTAATATGTTTATAGAAAGTAGGCATGCCCAATGAATATAAAAATAATTACCTTCATAGATCAGGGTAGAATTCCCTTGGCATGATTTTCTGCCCCACCGTGTATACACAGAGCCACTTCCATGACCACCAGATGATCCTGGTTCTCCATGCAGTCCGGATACTCCAGGTGCACCTTTTTCACCGGGTGGACCTTCTACTCCTGCAGCACCTGGCAGGCCTACAAGACAGTGGAACATTATTATGCATGGATCTTGTTGATAGCTGAAGATTCAACACTGTGTTTGCTCACATATTTGGACCAACAGAATGACTGAAAAGACAACAAAAAAAATGAAAAAGTGAAATCAATTCTGTTAGAAACATTCTGTTATAGAAGTTAACCTACCATCTCTCCCATCATGCCCTCTCAGTAGCGCTTTCAGATCTAAAAGAGGAGAAAAATACGCCTTTATAGGAGTCATGATGCAAATGAAGCTCGTTCATGAAAATGATATTTGGTTTGTTTGAGTTTGATTGTATGTGGCATACATTCGGCTTCGAGGAAATACTTCAGAGCTGAGAGGTGCCATTTAAACATCATATGGTCTAAACAGGAAAAACTCATGATGCCAGAAACGGGCATCAATTCTCACCTTGTAAAGTTAAACCTGAGATGACATAATCTGTGACATCTCGGTTGGAACCTTGTTCCTTTTCTGCAATACGACCTCCAACCTTCAGCCCTTCCTTTTCATCAAGGACAAGCTTGAAAAAAACAAAGTAAATCAGTAAAACAGGTCAAGGGGAGAGGGGTAGACTAAGGCTTCACTTTGGGTTTGAATGAGCGTAACCTCATTGTCAGCCACACTGCAGCCTGGTACTATGAAAGGCAGATAGAGCAGTGAGTCATTTGATTGCGCCTCAGCATATAGCTGTGAACTACAGCATTGTAGTTGTCCTACCACTTTTCTCTACATTGATGCCTTCGTATGATCAGCACTAATTTCGAAAATATTATCTTATCTGATATTAACATCAAACAGAAAAACTTGGTCACGTTGACATTATTAAAGGCTACCCATTATGATGTCACAGTGACCAAGATGTGCAAATACGAAAAACAAGCATAAGAAATAAGAAACCAGCTCTTCTTGGTGACCGTGACATCATAATGCAGAGTGTGAGAGTCACTCTTTCCATCATTGATAATTCATGCCAAGAAGAGAATTGAATTCTTTTTACCATGCAAATCTGACAAAACTTTATCATAAGTAACTGCCTGACTATAATATGCTTTGGTCTTTAAATAGTCTTTGGCAAAGAGAACACAATTAACACATTATGTGACCTTCTTAACACAACAAGGATAACCAGTAGATAAAATATCATTTCCTCACTCGGCTCAAGGTCAGTATACAATCACAGCATAACATTGCTTGTAGCTTAACTCTGAAATGAAATTCCCTCTGTACCCTAGTAACAGTGCCACAATTTAGATTGATTGACCATTTTAGGAAGGATCATGATGGTCTTTGTCCTGTTTTAAATGCGGGAGGGTAGAGTGGTATTAGACTTTTATCCCAGAGACAGGCCGTTGATGTTTATTGTCCACTATAACTCATAGAAGATGGATAAGAATGCCCAAAAGTATTTGAATTTCAGGATAGTTCTAGCTTTGTGATTTTTTAGAGGGTTTTCGAGTCTGTTTATGTTTGTCAAAATAGGTACCGAGAGGCCAAGTTAAACCCCTCAATTGATCGAACTCAGGACTTCATTATTTGGTTCTTTTTATGTCAGTCATTTAGGTATTAGAAAAAAAGGAGGAATGAACGAATGTTGGAATCTTTTACAATTATGTGTACACAACAAGCCCTTAGATGTGTTGTTTCAATTCTCAGTTATATCTATACTCCGTTCCCACATAAGGTGCTGGGGGCTGGAATTATCAACCATGAAAGCTCCCCCTATGGGATTCGAACCAACAACTCTTGCGGCACCTATTGCCTGGCAGGGAAGAGCGAGTGTGCTAACGGATTGCCGATAGCTCATTCCACTTCACCATTGCCACCCTATGCAACACAGCGTATGTGTTAGGGATGTTGGCCTTACATGGCCCATTGCTGGTGAGTTTTTAGCTGTCTTTCCAGCCTGTCAGCATGTCTTTACATGTTTCCACCAATGAACTAAACCTCCAGGAAGAACAACTGCAGTCATATGACCAATTGAGGTGTGTGCAGTTGGTTCAGAGTTGTCCTCTCAAAAACACACTAAATTGGAAACATAATTCCATGATAGCCCAAGTTCTTTTGTAGCAATTAGGGGTGGGTTACACTGAATACACTGACTCACTAGAAAATAACCGCAATTCTGTGAATATGCTTAGTGATGAGGCTTGATGGCCATGGTGTTGACACCAAATATTCTCATAACTGATGGTTTATTTCACTAAACTGAGACATGGAACTATAGAGAAGATGCTCATTGACAGTTGAGGTGCCATCCTTTGCAGATATACAATGCTTAAACCTCAAAAATAATGCAGAGAAAAGTCATTAAAATGTTAATTTTTCACTCTATAAATCCTGGAATCTCTATGCAGAACCCATAATTGATCAATCTAAAAACATGTGGCTATGGGCTATATTGCAAAGAACATATACCTTGCAGGTAAATACATTGAACATTCACATTTTGATTGTAAAATGATGAAAAACTTATTAAAATCAGCATATACAAGCAAGATATGCTGAGGAATGTGTCATCTGACTCTAAATCATGGAATGTTGGACAGGCAGTTGAAGGTATGAGTCCTGTTATCCCTCATAACCATGTTTCATCATAAACAATTACTCCTAGTGATAGCAATTTCATTTTTTACTGATCACTCTCTAATTTCAAGTGACCATTATTTATGCATGCACATCATTTTTCAATTTTTCGGAATTAGCCAATCAGCAGCCAGCTTAACTATGAGTTGTTCTTCCTGGAGGTTTAGTTCATTGTTTCCACATTATATTTACTTACTGCGTTGAGAAGTTTATTGAGTACAGCAGTCAGTAGCTCAGTGTGTTTCATGTTCTTATCTAATTTCTCAGTCAGTTTCATGACCTGAGCTTTTATGTCATTTTCTCCTGCAGCATCTGGGGTGTAAGAGGTCACAAGCTGTGCCAGCAGGAACAAAAGCACCAGCATAGAGAAATATAAGAAAACTTCAACTTAGTTCCTTCAATTACAATGTTTTCTAGAATAAATTGAGATACATTGTTTATCAACTATACGCTTTAAGTATCGGTAGGTACGAAAAACCGATCCACGAACTCACAAGCTACGAACCTTTAAAAAACCGAACCTTCAATGTGTCTGATAACATAATTTCGGCCAATGATGTTCTTTGTAATAAAAAGTCAAAACTTTGATGAACAGTTATCCTCTCTTGCACTTTGGCAAATGGTAGAGGACAACTCCAATCCCAGCAGAGAGTTTGGGACATATGAGCAGGGAGAGTGGGAAGGGAACAGGGAGGGGAGCAGGGAGTTTGTCCCCGACTGAACAAAGAAGGGGATTTTGTTCTAGAAGAGACACCAGGCTAGATCATGGCCAGAACGATTTCCAGATTGAGACAGAGGTTCCGGAGAGCCACCAAGTTCAAACTTAGTGATTATTACCATGGTGGTGCGACTGATCCGGGATAATTGATTGATTATGCACAAATGCACGCAGTGATGCTTTTACTTACTAAATGATGCTTGCAAATACTCTGTTTATGTGATCATTGCACTGTTTGAGTGATAAGGTGATCCAATCAGATAACATATCATATGCGCATTCAAATAAAGGTAATGGTTCAGAGAAGAGACTGTTGATGGTGTTTACACGTGTATTCAATGAACTTATTTGTATATTATGGTGCCTGAAAAAGCGGCAAAATGAGAGGCAGAAAAAAAGGCTTGAGAGAATAGTAATGGCTCAGGTGGATTAATACTGAAGTGTGAGCATTCATGGCTGTGAATACACGTGTGATGGTAGACCATCGGGGACATAAAGCAGTTCCTATCCAAACGTAGTGGCAATGTACGTTGTTAATGACAGTAAGCTAACTATCAAGCCATCACTGTTGCATAACAGCTATCACTAGGATTGTGCTGTGACTTCTGGTACTGCGTAACTAAAAAAACAGAAAATATCACATTCAAATTCAAAGAGAAGTGTTTGATATCATATGTCATGATATTATCAGTTAAAATCTAAAACTCACTTTTTGCTCACTGCGCTCTACTCATAGCTTTAGGGCAGCATGAGGCAAGCTCCCGGTTTCTTCATTGCCGGTTAGTATTATTTGCTTTTTTTATGGCTAGATGGTGACTGGTGAAGCTCACACCACATTACATTGTCAATCATGCTCGACTGGGATAAAATGAATAATACACCAATTAATTTTGGTACATACCTGACCCAACTTGCAGCTTAATTACTATGTAGTTGTTTTACACGAGGCCGTTTCAGAAGACTAGGATATTATCATTATCAGTTTATTCCGGGCCACCACAGCTTGAACCTGACTTCGTTACACAGCTATAGTACAGCATGTTAGTCTGACCATCGGACCAAAATAATTTTGTATTCTGTGGTACGAGTCAGAGAAATCAATAGCTGAGGTTGTAATGAGTAAGGGCCCGCATGGATATCTACAAACACAAGATTTCTTATGTTAGTTATTACAGAATATGCAGTTAATATATTGTATTTGCCTAACCACTTTCATACTAGTAGGATCATTTCATAGATGATGAAGCCTGATCAAGCTAATGTAAATTTCAGAGAGGCAGCACTGATCTGATATCTCTTAGAGTAGCACAAAATGCTGTATGTAAGACCTAACAGTTAACAGTTATAGTTATATATATAGTAAATAAGCTCAATTTTTTATAGAAGAATTTTAATGTATATTAGAGGTCCTACTTTCCCCCTCATGCTTTGTTTGAAACCAAAGAACAGCCATGAACTTTCAAAACAATATTTCAAGATAGGCCAACACCCATAGTACATACTTGTTAACTCTATTGAGAGGTGATGATTCAGGAGGCAGCCTTCTGCTCCTCCTGTGACGAGTCAAAGGGGCTCCAATTTACTAAACTGTGACCATTTCTTATAAATAAGTGTGGTGTGTCCTCCATTACAGCCTTCTGTAGTAGCTCCACATACTTCCATCATTTTCAAACTTGCAGGAATATATATATATAGTCAAACCATTCCTCTCTCCAATGCAAAAGTTCATTTGGATTCATGATGACTAATTTGACAATGACATCTAATTGGTGTGTACCAAACTGTGCCATCTTGCTCCATACTGCTTGCAGATCGACTCTGTGATACGATTGATTGATTGGTGCACATGCCCAAAGTGATCTTGCTCTCCATAATTTTTCATCAAGTGACCTTGAGCTAGTGCACCTAGTTAGGATGCAATGAGCTCTATTAAAAGTCAAAGTTTGATGTCTGTTATATTATTGGTCACTTATCAAAAACATGACATTTCATTGGCTACTGACAATTTAAACTTTGAGCAAATTGATTTAAGCAGGAGAGGATAATCCTGAGTTCGGTTTTTAGAGGGTTCGTAGTTCGTGAGTTCGTGGTTCGGTTTTTCGTACCTACCCTTTAAGTAAAAGGCAAAAGTTTATTGATCATTATGTGCATGAAACACAATACTGCCTTCAAGTAGATAACATATTTAGGCCAGCAGCAGCACCTCACTATTGTTTCATTGTGTGTAAGGATGATGAACAGAGAAAATTAATAGCAAATAATCAAATGATATTAATTATTGTTTGGATTTTTGAAGTGGTACTATTCCATAAGTGGGGCAATAAATAATGTTTTGCTAAAATTATTTCTGATGCATATTCTACAATATTTCTGCAGAACTAACTTGCAAAAGTTACTTGGCAACATTTAGCCAATCAAAATGGATAATTTTGATGATTAGCCAATGACAGTGCAGAGCATTTTAGTTTATAAAAGATGGCCGCCAACCATGAGTCTTGCTGCATCAATTTCCACAACACAGAGCATATGATAAAATCCACTGATTAAATTGTCACAGCAGCAACTGGACAATGCTCTGAGCAAAGCTGAGGATTGGGTTTTGCTAGACAAACAGCCTGAGCAGCAGGAAGCTACTGAATTACTCTGGATCAGAGAGATAAGCTACCATCATAATGCATATGATCAATGAACTAAACCTTAGTTCATTGATATGATCATGGGATATATGTTGTGATAGAATGGAGAATGATGACAATAGAAATGAACATTCTTTCTATGCTCACAAAATCTGCTATCTGAGATTTGCATAACAAAACTAGTAGCTGCACAGAAAGCCCACACCAGGAAAAATGTGAGTGTTAAGATGAATGATTGTGATAGTTTAGTTCACTTTCAGGTTTCAATGTTTTTGTTTACTACAAGTACATTTATTTGTTTATTTCATGAACATACTAGTGTCTCTTCTAGTACTAGTAGCCTATCCTCATCCCAGGTGTTTAAATGTGATGGTAGGTTATCAATATTATTAGAAAATCAATAATTTAAAAGGATTGGGTTTACGTAAAAAAAATAGGTCTATGTAATTGTTGACCTTACTTTCAGCAAGGAGTAACTTCGCTACTACAGCAATCCAGTCCCACTAGCATTAAAAGGCTGATGAGTAACTGGCATGCTTTAAATGTAGTGATTTGGACCACAGTCCTTCTGTAGTTGGTGCAAGTCCAGTGGTCGAGTGCCCCAGTGGTCAAGGCCTAAGAGAGAAAAGGCCTCGACCACTGGGGCTGGGGCACTTGACCACTGGACTTGCACCAACTACAGAAGGACTGTGGTCCAAATCACTACATTTAAAGCATGCCAGTTACTCATCAGCCTTTTAATGCTAGTGGGACTGGATTGCTGTTACTACTAGCAAGGCGTAACACTGCTGTTAGCATTATTAGTAGTGTTAATGTGTTGTGATCGCAGTGTTATCAAACTATCATTTATGTATTTAGAATGAAGATACATCTAGTAGTGATGATGACAACGGAAACAAGGCGACAGCTTGGTTACTCTTTACTGTTCAGTGTTTATGAATTTCAGATGCTCGATTCGTTTTGTTTTCAGCTGGCTTGTACCAAGCGGCTCAAGCTAATGAAATAGAGAGCTTACTATTATATATTTGAAAACTCTGATGATGTGGCAAGAGAAGCACACTACCATCAAATACTATTCCAGGAAGACTTATGAAAGGTGAAGGATAGTTCAAAACCTTGAAAACTCTAGAGGAGTAAATAGTTTGCTGGAGGAGATGTTCACCATTTCACACACTCCTAAGACAGGTGACATCCAAGCCTTACTTCATTTAGACTCTCACCTCAGCTTGCCAAAAGTTAGTGCTAGCTAACATTAAGTCACCCATAAAACTAGCTAAACTAAGCCGATTATTACTCCTCTAGGGTAACTATAGGTTATTTCTGTAGTGTTATATCTATTTCAGCATCTATGTTTTATTTAAAGAAGAGTCTGCTTGTAAAATATGTGTTTATATATCTACTTGCTTGTAATACGAATAACATATTCCTCCAACAGATTTGTTTTGCAAGATTTTTAACTTAACTGCTAGATGTGATGTGAGATAAAATCATTTTTTTGTTCAAAGGTTGTTCTACCTCCTGCTGTTAACTTGAGTTGAGATCCAGTTATGCGATTATATTTCCGCTCCTTGATCTTGAGTTTCATCATTCTTTCAGTGATACAGCGAAGGAGGAAGAACCACGCAAAAATGCTTAAAATAACTATTCCGATCATAGATCATTGCCAAAGTCCAAGACTAAGAAGCACCAAATTTAACAAGTTGACCAAGTACAAAAATACTCTGCATGCATTTGTGTCAAAGCATGTTTTCACATGAATTTTATATTCTTGATGTCCTTTGTTGCATGCCCACACGTTGACATAGGTCACATTGCAGGTATGTGTTTTACTGCTGTATATATTCATTTGATACAGGCTTGTACCAATATCCACTTTCCAATTAGTCAATGAAGAGGATTTGTACCTTGAATGTTTATCAATACTGGTTTTCACAGCAGGAAATACTCTTTTTTTTTGCTTTCCTTCTTGTTTACACAGGTCATATTGTTGTTGGTATTCACTTATTGTATTTTTATGTAACAATTTTATATATGTTTGTACATATATCTCACCTTCCAATTAGTCATTGACTGGATTTTTAACTCCCTCAGACCACCCAATGTGGGATCTGTTTTATCAGGTGCTCGGTTGATGAGTTTGGGCCCTATCCTTCTGTTACTCACCATCAGAATGTCCCCTGTGCCAGATGTTTCACAGTCTCCTCAGCAATAATGAATAAACCCTATTATCATACAGCAGAGAAAATAACATGTTTCATTGCTTTGGAGTCAACCATAAAAATAGTTCTTGTTTTTGGTTTCGGTTTCTAATTGTCGTGTATTCAACTTACATGTATTGTTGTAAGGGTACTCCTAGCTCCCTAGTTCTGTATGTATCTTAGTCAGTCTCTCCCTTGGGCTTCTCCTCTCTCAGTCCACGTTTATTCTAATACCCTCTCTTCGCGCCTCCGGATATAGTCCGAGTCTGCGTCATTTGCTAATCTCTTTCACCTGCTGTCCATATCCCTTATGCTAATATCCGGTTCCACCACATCTCCCTTCCTTTCCTCAAATCTATTGTCTTGATTCCTCAGCTAATATTTGGTTCCACCACATCTCCTTTCCTTTCCTAATTTTCTTCGTTATCTTTTTCTTTCTTTTCTAATCCTGATTGTACCGTCTACTGGGGACGTTCTCTCTTATGTCCCGATTTCTGAATTTGGGCTCTTCTCTCTCCGCTTGTGCTTCTCTCCTATTTATGTCTCTGTCTCGCTCTCTTCGCTGTCTCTCCTCCCTTTCTCGGTCCTCTTCCTCTCTCTCTAACTCATCTAGCCTTTGTTGGTACGTCCTGTTGTTTTGTTCAAGCAGCCTATGGCGCTGCTCGTGGTACTCAGCTCTAACTTCCTCTAACGCCCTTTCCATCTCTTCTCGATTACTTCTCCTGATGTTTTCTTCCTCTCTATCTCTTTCTCTCCTTAGCTCCTCTCTGTCTCTTCTTGCTACCGGTTCCTGCCTAATTTGCCTGTTTTCTTCCTCCCTATCTATTCCTCTCCTTGGCTCCTCTCTGTCTCTTCTTGCTACCGGTTCCTGCCTAACTTGCCTCTCTTGCTGTCGGTCGGCCTCAATTCTATCTCTTGCATCTTCTCCTTCTCTAATTGCTGGTACTCTCGCTTCTCCCCCCGCTCCTAACCTTCTTTCTCTAGTCCTGATAAACTGCTTGATCGTGTCGGAAATTTGCCTTGCTAAAAATTGGCCTGGGTGGGCCTTGTTCCTTAGTTTTTCTGGTCTAAAATATAAGTCCTGGCTGCCGCTCTGTCTTCCGAATACTCCCGCTGTGAGGCAGGGAGTCCCTTCATCTTTTCGCGAGTTAAGTTCAAAGATCATGTGATTTAATCAGTTCACTATCCCCCAGTGATCGGGTGTGAGTGATCGGGGGGGGGGGATAAAATGGGCACAGTATCACATCGGTCCTTGCTGCAAATTCTCTAAGTGTCCTCTCGTAAGCTAATATCGTAGGGCCCGCTGCGTGGGTTTCCCCCCTTTGTACAATGTCTGGTATCCCTGATACCAACCGCTTGATTCCCGGTCGGTCTAGGTATTGTCTCATGTGATAGAGTGTAGACCCCGGGTAGCTAAAATTATCGATCTCAGGGAGGTCCAGGTATCTCACGAAGCTGTTACCGATGACAATGTAGGTGTTGTTAGTTGCCATCTCTTCTTTCCTAAATCTCTCAAGTCTTTCCTAAACTATATATTCCTTGCTAATTCCACTATCCTTTCCTTTCTACTACTTTGTCCTCTATCCACCTCTGTTCCTTCGACTCAATTCTACAACATAATAAGTTTTAATTACCCTCAATCCTAATAATACACTAACGACGGGTCTTGTTTTTTCTTTGCATTTCTACCGGACCTCTTAGGTTGTACTAGTGGTTCCTCGCTACCCAAATAACTCTCTTTTTTCCCCTGTCTTCTGCTATTGCAGTTGTTGGGCCTTCCTCTGGTAATGGGCGTAAATGTTTTCTAGTCCGCCGCACTAGTTTCTTCTCTGTTTCAACCCAGTAACTGTTAGGTTCTTCCGCCTGGTATTTAATCATTCCCTTCTTTCCTTTATCTTCATGGCTAATCTTTATCCACACTAATTGGCCTTCCTTCAGCTCCTCAACTTCTTTAGCTCTTCTTCCCCGGTCAAAGTTCGACTTTGTTCTTCTTTTCAAATGTGAGTCTCTCTCCTTAAATGAGCCCCTGTCTGCTTGTTGTTCATGTTGTATTGGCGCCTTTACAATCTCCACTCCTCTCTCTGCTAGTCTCTAATGGTGGGCCACCAGATTGAATCCTGGCTTCTGTGGTATGTTTTTACTATGCCTTTGTGCCCCAAAATGCAACCTTCCCAACATTTGAGTTCTCGTCTTCTTTGGAATGTATAACCGATTATTCATCATCACCATGCCGTTTTTCTCGCTTAATAGGTCTGCACTACCCTTAACTTGCCTCATTTCCCCTTTCAATTCACCGGGCCACCCTTCTCTTATAAATTTGACAGTATCCTGATACTCCTTATCTAATACGCTTTCGACCTGTATCTCCTCAATAAGATTATCTTCCTCGGTTGATCGTAGGCTCTGTATATACATCTCCACCTGTGATATTTTAACTGCTTCATCTTTGGTTGGTGGCCTTGACCAGAGATCTGCTATAAACATCTTAATCCAGGGCGTATGGAAAATGTCGTAGCAGTATCTCATCAACCTCATTTTAAACCTCTGGATTCTCAAGGGAAGCTCTGAGAGGTCCTTGGATCCTAGTATCAATGGTGTATGGTCCATTTCTATCTTAAACCGCTTTCCCACCAAATAGAAATCAAACTTTCCACATGCCCATGTGATTGCTAATGCCTCTTTCTCAATTTGCCCGTATATCCTCTCTGCATCTGTCAGTTTTCGTGACGCATATGCCACTGGTCTCCATTCTCCATTACCTTGGTTTTGTAGTAATGCTGCACCTAGTGTATGGCAGCTAGCGTCCGCTGTCACCCTATGCTCCTTATTATAGTCGAACAGGGCCAATAGCAGAGAAGGCGTTATCAAGTCCTTAACTAATTCAAAACTTCTCTGATGAGTTTCCAGCCAAATCCATTCATTTTTCTGTCTGTCCAGATCTCTGAGGGCCACTTCTGCTTCAGACAACTGGGGACTGTACCTACTCAAATAATCGACCATTGCCAAAAGTCTTTGGAGACTTTTTCTGTCTGTTGGGGGTGGCATCTCTTTAATTGCTCTCTCTTTCTCGGGGTCCACACTTATCCCCTTCGTGCTGAGTATGTGCCCCAAGAACTTCACTTCCTTAACGCCAAATTCACACTTGGACTTATTTAAGGTCATACCTGCCCTTTCTATCTTTAAAAGTACCTCCCAAAGCCTTTTATCCTGCTCTTCTCTGTTCTTCCCTACTACTAATATATCGTCAATCATACAGACTACTCCTTCCATCCCTCCCAGAATCTTATTCATCTGTCGCTGAAAGAATTCTGGGGCTGCTGATATACCAAAAGGCATTTTCCTATATTGGTATCTGCCAAAAGGGGTGATAAAGATTGTGTATTCCCTTGATTCCTCCTCTAATCTAACCTGCCAAAACCCTGAGTTGGCGTCCATTTTGCTAAAGTACTGGCTCCCTGCCAACGACGATAAAGTATCTTCTATATTGGGCAAAAGAAAATGTCTCTCGCTTGACACTCTTATTGAGTTCTGAGAGATCTACGCAGATCCTAACTTTTCCGCTCGACTTCGGTGCTACCACTATCCCTAAACATCAAGTAGTTGGTTTTTCTACTTTTTCAATTACTCCTAAGCTTTCCATCCTCTCTAATTCGTCTTGTGTGGCCAGTCTCAAGCCAATCGGTAGTTTCCTAGGGACATTAAGACATAACGGCTTCGCTCCCTCTTTCACATTGATTTTGAAAACATCCGGCAAAAATCAAAGTTTACCGAAGAGTTTCGGATGTCTTGTTTCAATGTCCCCGCTGCTAATGCTCCGTACTGTCTTTACAAACTCTAATTTACTTATTTCTGGTTTGCCTAAAAGGTTGTTTTGGGCTCCTTCCAAGATGTGAGCCCTTCCTCTAACTGCTTGTCCCCGTTCTGACAATAGGGGAATATGTGTCCTGAATTTTATATCAAGCTTATTACCGTCGGCTCCTCTGAACTCTCTCTTCGTTGATTTCCTCTGTAACCCCAGCCTATTTGCTGTCTCTGGTGTAATCACAGTGACGTCAGCTCCTGTGTCGACTATAAACTTAACCATTTTCTTGTTGACTCTCAATCTTATTGTGAAATCCTCGCTTTTCCACCTCCCTTGTAGTCATAATGATTCCTCTGATTCGCTCGAATACCCTGTCACTGCATTAACTTTGCCTTTGCTCGGGTCTTTTTGTCCGAATCGGCTTGGGCAGAATTTCGCTAGATGGCTGGTGTCTCCACAAACGTAGCACTTAAAGTTTGTGTTTCTACTTTTCGCTCCCATTTCTCTCTCTTTCTTATCTCTACATTCCTTATAGTCATGTGCAAATCCTCCACCGTGTAGCAGCCTCTTCCTCTTCCTCTGCCTCGCCCTCTCCCATATCCTCGACCTCTAAATCCCGAGTTGGAACTACTGCCATAATTGCTTGCTCCAACTCTATCTATGTTTTCCTGTTCTTCCTCCTGACTATAGTCGCCTGAATGTTTCTCCGCTACTTCGTGCACTTCTGATATGGGTTTTGGCTCGGTTCTTTGTAGGATCTTAGAAGCTGCTCTTGCTGACTCGTACCTGTTGCAAGTCTCCTTTACTTTTTGTAATGTCAGGTCTTTCATCAATAGCAACTCATTTCTTATCTTATCCACATGCATGCCTTTTATCACTACCTGAACGTTCATCCCTTCTTCTAATCCTCCCCATCGACAAGTACTTCCTCTCCTTTCTACTCTCTCGATAAATTTATCTAACCTCTCCTCGCTTTTTTGTTCCATCCCTAAGAACCTATGTCGCGTTGCCACTATATTCTCTCGGGTTGCAAAATGCTCATCGAACGCGGTTTTCAGCCTTTCGTATTGCATGGCTTCCACTTCTATGCGCCATGTCTCAAAAATGTTCATGCCGTATTCCCCCATACTATCAACTAGCAGAGTCGCATTTCTCTGCTCAATCTCTAAAATTAGTTGACGTTCGGTACTGGCGCATCTCTTTGTTTTGACTCCATCACACTCTTTGTACCTGATTCCCACTCCAATTACTGCTATCTCAAACCTCTTTATGAACTTTCTCCAGCACTCTAACTCAGCTCCTTGCTCAATGATAAACATTGGTGTCTCAATACCCTTTCCAAATTTTCCTTCCATTGCTTTAATACTAAGGAGTTACCGGCAACCCTGCCAAATTTTACCGATGACGTCACACTCTGCCAAATTCAAATCCTTTCAACTCTCTTTTCCTTCTCTAATTTCAACTCTCATACCAATCCTCTCTAATTCTAGTTTACATCTGACACCATGTCGTGTATTCAACTTACGTGTGTTGTTGTAAGGGTACTCCTAGCTCCCTAGTTCTGTATGTATCTTAGTCAGTCTCTCCCTTGGGCTTCTCCTCTCAAAGTATTCATTTATTGTAATACCCTCTCTTCGCGCCTCCGGATATAGTCCGAGTCTGCGTCCTTTGCTAATCTCTTTCACCTGCTGTCTAGATCCCTTATGCTAATATCCGGTTCCACCACACTAATGACTTAAGTCATATTTTGACAGTTAGTCTGGACGGCATGTTTGGTTCTGGCAATGACTGGGACAAGGTCAAGTGTTGTTGTTTTAGGTTTGGAATAACAACATTATCATATTTCAAGGCTCACTAACATCAACATGTGAAAAAGCTCTTGCATTGAATAATATCTTACTACAAAGCAAGTTTGAGAAAGCATATTTGAAACTAGACCTTAGTGTTCAGTGAATTGGAGTGGTAGCATATATCCGGTGAATGACGCAGGTTAATGTGCAAAATAAACTTCATTGTAACAACTTCAGTGAACTGGATAAATATTAAACATGTTTTATACATATGACATATGTGACCAATTGTGTCAACAAGAAAGTGACGTAACTATGTCAGAACTGTAGTATGTTGCTCACACTTCACCGCCATGATCTGATTTGGTGGCAGGTTTTTGCATTATTCCCTCTCAGTACCACCAAACTTTTCCACCTTACTCAATCACTTGTAACACTTTGCTCTAGATCGTTGGAGGTCAATGGAGGTTGGCATTGATTGTGTCACTCTAATTCCGTTTTGGCTGTCCACTCCCTCTGCTTCCCTCCACCCTCATCTTGTACTCTCTCAATGACGCTCAGGCCGACAAACACGGCAATACCATTCTAATCTCATGACATCTGTGGCAGGCATAATATCTTCCTCTGCTGTTATCCCTTCATTGCCTCGTTGTTCCATTAAGCCTCTTCCATTGAAGTACTTTAGTGTAAGCATCTCACAAGAACTTACCTTTTCTATGAGGGATCCTGATAAGGGCCAGGTCTCATTATCGTATGTCAGGGCTGGTTGTAGAGTAGTCTTGTAGATGAGGTTTTTCAGGTGTGCAGGAATATTCTTGTGAGTACTTTACAGAAGTATGGTGATGTTTAACAGGTTATCCAAAAAACACACTCCTTATTGCTTTGTAAATCAGAGGTTATTTGTGCCATATGACAACATACAAGGTAGAAGTTAGCATTACACATGATAACATGATACTAACTCACACATGATTGGGGATTTTGGAGGGGTGATCATTACACAACTTCAATCCTAGATCCTCCACATACAAATACAACTGGCATGTGCCATGATTAAGTTGCTTCATAACACGTTCAGTGAATTTAACAATCTACAATCGGGTAATGTTTGAAGTTGGCCTGGTTTGAACCAGACGGAAAAAATATTTACTGAACCAATCTGGCTACCACTTAACTGAGTTAATCTATATAGGTTTGCCAAACATAGTCAATTTACTCTCTGCCATATCATTTCCAGTGTTATGAAAGCTAGAAGTCTAGTAACAGCATACATAGGTAAACAAACGTCCCCACAAGGTCATCACGCAATGACGTGAAGTGATGACCGTAGTGATAATAATGTAAGGACCAGGATGTAGAAATAGAAATGATTGTGGGGTCAGAGGTTGATAATTGTTAAAATTATCAATACTTTGATAATAAATGATTAACAAAGGTTCCTTTCAAAGTATTGTGTGATGAAAGCACCAGGATGTAGGAACACATGTGATATTCAACCACAAAGCACTGTTTGAGGAAATAAAATGTCATAACTTGACATAGAAACAGACAAACAAAAACTCAGCCAAGGTCAAACCATAATATGGCCTGATTCAATGATCATAATATTAACATGATTATTTGGAAATCAAGCGTCAAGAGCAAAGCCTGTATTGGACACTCGCTCATCTCAAGACACGTTGCAATGCTGCTACTTTGGTGAGTGAAAATTGTATATCACATGGAGGTATATCATTCAAATTCCCTTGTTTGACGGTGTACAATGAACTTAAACTAAATTTACCTATGAAAAAAAACACTGAGGGATGTCAGCATGTTAATGAGAGAATCATGTTCATTGTACATTTGCATCATGATTCGAAGTGGTAACATTTGAAATAATGAGGTTGTACCTTGAAAGATGTTTTGATCCAGTGATGATTTTGTTTAAGTTTCTTTTCCTTGTGAGCGTGTGACTATCCAATGTTAGTACGGTCAACCACAGCTTTCTACATTTATGCTGTATCCTTTTGTTTGCAGGTTCTTGCTCTTATCCATGTCACATGTTAACATGGTGCTCAGTCACCCTGATAGATCGGCTGCTTTTGTCTCTCCTGCTGACAATATCAGTCTGGAACAAAAACTGGAGAAACTAGAGAAAACTAATGAGGCAATGATGAAGATCTTTGCTGCAGTAAGTGAAGTTTAATTTCTCACCATCATCGTAATTAAAAGTCCAACCTCTTTTTCTACCGTACTAGCTTCCAGTTTTACGTTAGCTTTTGATATTTATTAAAAGTTGAAAATAAATTGTCTAATACAAACTAATGTTTTATGGGTGATCAAGAATAAGCTAGTAAGCCCATGTTACAAGTGTCTTTCACCAATTTTTTCAGGATCTCAGATTGCATAATTGGTATCAAGTCGGGTTGTAGTGACACAATGGTGCTGCAATCAAGTTGTCATAAATCTTCATTCATTATGTCATATGGTGTGTAAGCAAGATAGTTATGTAAAATGCAACACCTTATTTCAGTTGACCAACATGATAAGCGGTGAGAATATTTTGGAGAACGAGAAAAAGCAAATGGTGAAGACTGAAGCAGTATATCCAGGGGATGACTTAGCGCAGGCTATCAATCGCCTGTCAATAGAAGGTATGTTTGAACAATTAGTCTCGAATACTCATTAAGAAAACAATATGAGACATCATTTTTGCATGATTCACTGTGTACTATATGAGTAACACTATAGGTTTGAATATTATTCTTTTTGCAGACCTGAAGGAACTGATCAAGGGAAGAGATGGTAATTTTCTATAAATTTATTTTACTGTTTGACAAATTTTTTTGTGAGATACATTGATGGTTGGATGATCTGCATGAATGACAGCATTGTATAAGTTCTCTGTTCCCTCACCTGATATTTGATTTTCTCAAATTGACAGGTGCACCGGGAGAAGTTGGGATGCCTGGTAGAGATGGGTCAACCGGTCAGAAAGGATCGCCAGGAGAGAGGGGACCTAAGGGACCAAGTGGGTCAGTGTATACACGGTGGGGGAGAAAGTCTTGCGCTGGTAACTCTACAATAATATATGAGGGTATGATTGAGCTTGATTTGGAATCATTACTCCCTTGAAGTACTTACTTACAGTATTAACTTTTAATCTGGAGAATGAACTGTTAAGTTAGATTAGTAACCTAGAATGAGAAAAGTAATAGAATTAGATGAGTAACCAAGAGTGGTATAGAAGTTTTATCGACCCCTGATTCAAAATACTTATCTTTATATTTAGTGATCTTGGATGATAGACAAAGAACTAGTTTGGTTTGCAAATAATGCAAGTGAATTTACCACAAAGGATCTTTCTCCACTAACAGGGTTTGCAGCAGGTGGAAACCAGAAAGCTACTGGAGGGGGTACAAACTACCAGTGCCTGCCTCTTAACCCAGATGAAGACTCCTTCAGACCACCCACTCTCGGATCTGTGATATCAGGGGCTGAGTACAGGGTTGGTGATTTTGGACCCTACCCTTCTGTTACTGTTGGTCAGAATGTCCCATGTGCCAGATGCTTCACAGTCTCCTCAGCAATAATGATGGTTCCAGCAAAGAGTGACTGCCCTACTGGCTGGAAGAGAGAGTATCATGGTAAGTAATTTAAAGGATTTTTTACAAGGACATGATGTGCCTTGTCAGTTGAAGAGTGTTTTTGTGAAAATATCCATATTCAATAATCTTCTACAGGGCCTGAGTGGCAGTAGTCCCTGCCAGATGATTAATCCCTAAATAACATCATCAAATGTATTATTTTACTTGGATTGGCAATATTCCCAATGATATTGTGTATTGTGGTTTGTTATGAAGTTTAAACCAGTTTGTAACAACTGCGATTTTGAACCAAAAAGCACTTGTTCTAGTACAAGGAGTGCAGTCAGTAGTTAAAGAGCAACCAAGGTTTCAAACAAATTCTAATCGATTGATCGCAGATTGCACCTTCTGCGTAGGGAAAAAGAAAAAATCTAATTCGGATGATTATTCAGCCAGAATTCTTGTGAAACAATTCATCGATCAGGTACTCAAACTCAGCTAAAATAGAACACCACAGAGCAGTTTCTTGTTCCTGTTATTATTTAGCCTGTGCTCTATCATTATTACAATAATGTATTGGATCCTCCCCTAAACTGAAGTGTTACCCAGCTTAGAGTCAGCAACTATTTAGAGTTTTGCATTGCGTCATGCACAAGGCTGATGCTGCCTATCACATTATTTGCTACCCACTAATGCATTGCTACGAAACCTTGGTTGCCCTTTAAATAACCTTGTTGAGCCATATTTTGTGGCAGCTTTTTATCAATGTTATTGCAGTATGACAACTTCACCTTTGACAGGTTATTTGATGAGTGCAAGAATGGAATATCAACATCAGAGTACCTACGAATGTATGGATATCAATCCCGAGTATGTACAAGGACAACAAGGATGGACAGACGGAGCCAGCTTCTACTTTGTTAAGCCTGACTGTACAGGAGAGGGTACAATCGGTCATTGTCCCCCCTACAGAGCAGACAAAAAACTGCTCTGTGCTGTCTGCTCCAAGTAGACCTGTCTCAGACGATGTAGCATTTATTCATGATAATCTTCTATTATAATGATTAAAGGCAGCCTGATCTGTGCAGTGTATAATGAAAAAACCCTATTATCATATGACCGAGAAAATAACCTGTTTCTTTGCTTTGGAATCAACCACAAAAATAGTTCTTGTTTTTGGTTTTGGTTGCTAATGACTTAAGTCATTAAATGATGAATTAAGTCTGGATGGCAAGTTTCGTTCTAGCCACGACAGGGACAAGGTCAAGTGTTGTTATTCAAATTTAGGAAAAAAACGTGAACATATTTCAAGGCTCCCTAACAAAGAGAAGTAATGAATAACGCTTCGTTGATTGCTTGATATCATCCGAAATCTAATACGAGGAAACATGTTATTATGAGCGTTCTTATTTGTGAGTGAGTTTTTTGTGATGAAAGCATCAGTATGTATGAACACGTATGATATTGAAGCTCAAAGAACTTTTTAGAGAGATAAATGATCATAACTTGATATGGAAACGGAAAACCAAAGGCTAAGCCAAGGTCAAACACATGATGGCGTGATTCAGTATCAGGATATCATACTTTACTTGATTTGTTGAAAATAAAACATCAGCTGCAAAACTTGAATTCGGCACCTGTTCATCTCAAGACACATTGCAATGCTGCTACTTTGGTGAGTGAACACTGTAAATCACCCTGAGGTATATCATTCAGTCCAATCATAGATTGTCTGCAATTAACTTTACCTAAAACTTCAATCATCATTAATGTGACAATCAATTTATTGTTGATTTTAATCATTTGGTATGTTTGCATCAGGATTTCAATTGGTACCATTTGAAATTATGAGGATGTACTTTGAAAGATGTTTGGATCCAATGATGATTTTGTTTAAGTGTCTTTTTCATATGAGCGAAGATAAAACTTCATGACTCTCCAATGTAAGTACTGTCAATGACAGCCTCTACAATTATATGCTGTATCCGTGTTTTTTGCAGGTCTTTGCTCTTATCAATGACACATTAGTCCCTGGTGCTCAGTCAACCTGATGGATCGGCTGAGTACATCTTCTCTGTGGACTATATCAGACTGGAGCAGAAACTTGAGAAACTAGAGAAAGCTGACGAGGGGTTGATGATGATCTTTTCTGCAGTAAGTTAAGGAATATTACAGTGTAAGCTCTCCTAAAATTTTAATTAAAATTCCCTCCACAGCTACTACTAAATGATAATCTTCTACCTTACAAATTTCTAGTTTTACATTAGCTTTTGATATTTAGTTAAAGTTAAAAATATGTGGCACACTAGAAAGTGACTAGCTTTCTAATATGGATACCCTCTGGCTTGCATGGTCTTTTTAGGCCAAGGCGCATTGAGTAAGGATGCAGGACAACCACAGTAAGGTGGTAAAGTCACAAAATTTTGGACAGATTATTATTATGAACAAACCGTGTCTGTTGAAACATCGATATAGGAATAATCATGATGCCATACTCAGCCAATTCTCTTGAGCGTTTGAATGTTGAAGTGCATGCTGTTTTCAATAAAAAAGGTTATCTAAATAATTCATCTAACAACCCAGATAAGTCAAATTACACTCCTCTACCCCAACTTGCATACTCTAATATATGACAGCCTACTCATGTAAAACTGAGCTCTCGGTAACTATAATGTCGTACCATAAAACAGGGTAAAAATGAATTTTAAATCACCTCCAATTGTGTCATTCACCAAATTTCCTCTACGCCATCAGTTACCCACCCCCCCCCCCCCATTGATGTATGATACAACATTTGTACTTGCTGAGTTGGTGCTCTTTACGAAACCTCAACCACCCAACACAGACACTTACTTCTAATAACACTTATGCACTAAGCAATTGTCACTAATGTCACCCATATTCCATACATGATACATATACTCCGAAGATATGCCATGACCATAATTACAATGCATAGTGAAAGTCTGAATCTTCAATAGTCATTGCATTGGATATATCCAAGATGGCATTGCACAACATGAGCTCACCTCTAAGATTAGCAGGTAAAACCTGCATTGTTATGTAAGAAACTCCAGTGATGCTTGCTTGATGATGACGTCCATGTTACCTTAGTATGCAAACATTTTTCCTAATTCTATATTTCCAACCCTCCTTTATTCAAAATTATCTCAATAAATTTGTAACACCACAAAACCCTAGCACAACCAACACTACGCATTTCAACACCATCTGTCAATGACCGCACCACATACAGTGGCCGAGTAAAACACTGTAAATCCAGTGTTTTTTTTAATTTCAGAGTCAAATTATGCTCAAAATTGAACGCTGCCTGGCATACATGGCAAGTGAAGCAATTTTTGAATAATTCTCTTTAATACTATCATTCCTCAACTAAAATTTGAAACTTTAAAATCTCCAGAAATACAAACACATAAAAAATGCCATGCTTAAAAATTAGTCATAGCAAAGTCATGGCTTTTCCTTCCAAAACTGAAGAACTTTTATTACTTATTCAGATCCATAAGAACACACATCATCTCTTTCCTCACGAGAAGGTGATGATCACTTCCTTCCTAGGCTGGAGAGAAGATTACTGGTTTGAACTGAGAGGATCTGATGATGGCTGGCGATGGCAGGGAAAGATAACTTCTTCAGTATCTACTACTGATCTATTTGGGATTCGGGTCAACCTGAAGTTATAGATGAGCGAGCAAGTGGCTGTGTTACTGGGTATTATGCAAATCAGATGAAGCTTGTTGACTGCCCATGTCAGTTTAAATACTTCAGATATATTCGTGAAAGGGACGGTAACTAATCAGCATACATAGCAACTATATTACAAATAACTTGTCGCGCAATATAGATGTTATGTTACGATCATAATAAAAAATGGCCTTCAGCCATTAAGACTTGACTATTGATTCATTTTACACCTCCTATAATGATCGAGTATCTTCTCTTAGATAAATGGCTATATTCTGGTTTCGGTGTGAACCATTACCGAAAGTCATACGTGTTGTACCAAAATGGACTATCGCATATCACAAGATCAGTTCAAGTAACTAGTACCACTTATGAAAACCATTGCTGAAAGTTGTGGGTTTTGTACATAAATGGGTTATTGCATGCCAGAAGACTATTGCTGGCTCATCACCTCAAAAATACAACACATCCCTGAACCGGGTGTTAAGGATCATCTGGATCATGAACCAACAATTTACCAGAACCAGAACATTCGAATACAGTTTTTCAGCACTAATTTCTCGGCATGTACACAGCCAATCTCTGCCTATCCAACCTATCACAAACATCACACAGGCCTTGGCAGCGATCTTGATCAATTAAATATTCTAAAAGTTGACTGTCTCATGTAACAAGGGCTTAAACGGAACCAAACTTTCATAACACAAAACAGAGAATTGATACCATGATCTTGATAAAGCTCTGCTCTATTCACTGTAATGTAAAATTAATATCCTTAGACAAATTTATATTTATTCTTCTATATCAGGGGTGCTCAAACTTTTTTGCCAGTGGCCACTTTTAAAAGCTTACATACTGAAGTGGGCCATACCTTTTTTGCGCCAGGCAAGCAGGTTATCCGTGGAAAGCCTCTCTAAATTATGTTTTGTTTGCATATAACTAAGATATATATCTAAGAGCCTTGTTGACATAGCATATATATTTTACAAAATGTATTTACATAACCATCAATCAAACAACAAAATGTGCAACAAAAATGCAAATGCTGTGTGCTTAATTAAGTATGTGACCAAGCCATGGCAGATTTATATTTTATGCAAAGTAGCAACATCATGTCTTGTAAACTATTTCTAAGCAGCTTCTATACATCGATGGGACTGATGGATTTGAGTCTTACTCCTCGAAATATGTTTGTAGTCAGATTCTATCTGAGTGCATGTCAATCTCATTGTCTGATGAACGTGGTCCTGAGTGAGGACAGACTGCAGTTTGGACTTGATGTGGTTCATCTTAGAGAATGAAGATTCGCATAGATAGTTGATGCAAATATTGTGTGCAGCCAAATTGTTAGTTGTGTCATATTTGGATACAGTGCTTTGGTGGTGGCTTTGGTCCATAAATCTGGTGTTAGAGAGTTTTCTGCAGCCTGTAGGTCACAAAATTCTATCTGAATGGCAGCCACTTATAATCTGCAGGAATTAAATTTACCTCTATCGCCCAGTCACCATCTACTTTAGTGTTCAATGGTGATTTGACAAGTTAGATCAGTTTCTGCAACATATCAAACCGACGTCTTGAGAACTCATCGCTTACTTTGTTGATAAAATCACTTCAACCTTTGATGACATCAATGTGCTCTATTTTATCTAACAATGACTTGAGACAAGGGAAATGCAGCATCTCAGATTGAATGTGACTTTCAAATAATGATAGCTGAAGAGTGGAGGATTTGACTGCTGAATGAAGATCGACAACAGATTTGTCTTTCCCTTGCAGTTTCAAATTAAGCGCATTGAGATGCCCACAAATATCCACTAGGAATGCCATATTTGCCATTCACTCATCTGATTTCAGCACGTTCACAAATGGTTCAGCAGTTGTACCACATGTCTTTAGATTCACAAGCAGATCTTTCCGCAGCTGCCATATCCTGCTAAGGGCATTCCCCTTGCTGAGCCAACGAATATTATTGTGAGTCAGTAGCTCATCATACTCTGCATTGATGTCCCTTAGAAAACCCCTAAGCTTTCTGTGACGCAGTGCAGATTTACAATAAAGAGAGTTGATCACTTTCTTTGCCTCTGTCATCAGAAGATGTAAGTCCCCGTTCAGCTTTCGCGTGCCGTGGGTGAGTGGTCTTTATACCCCCTATCAGTCGTTTCTCCTTTCCAGTCATTGCTGGCGCACCATCAGCGGGAACTGATACACATTTATCAATGGACAATCCTGCTTCTGCCAGTTTTCCCATAATCGCTGCATGTAAAGTAGCTCCTGTTGTATCACCTTCAAGCCAAGTGAGAGCCAGCAGTTCCTCTGCAAAGTTCTCTCCATTAAAGTACCTAAACAACTTCGTAAAAATCATAATTTGCGGGTGAATTTGTTTTCATCAAGGGTAGTATTAAGCGTAGGCAGCCTCTCACTTTATAAGGAGTTGTCTCCTCAATGCACATGTCAATAACATGTGTCTTTTGACCATAGACAAAATAACAACACTAGACTTGACAATACACAGAAAAATCACTGAAGCATTACGTCTCCAATAATTACTGCACATTCTGTGACGCAACGACATCTCACTGTGGTAGAAAAAGCAATGATGCATGTGTTTTTTCGGAGTAATCTCTCTTTGATGCAGATAGTTTTATAGATTTTATAGAATTTGATACAGAATAGCAGCAGCAATCTTATGCAGGACAGGTAACAGCTTTCTCTATACTCTATCACTTATTTTGATTGAGTGAAAATGACACAGGAATATTAGTTAAACAGCATAGCATGCCAAGTATTCTAAATTCAAAAGTTGGAGATTTCAATTTACAGCAATACTGCACGTCATCGCAATGCTCCGAGGGTGTGAAGTACCCATGCTATCCACCTGGGGGTTCGGGGGCAGTGTGATTACCCAACAGGGTCTGAGATAGAACCCGACCGCTGATGCTCTGAGAGCATTTCTAGCCACTAGGAAGGGCTAAAAACGCATATTTGACATATTTGTCTATATTCAGTCTAACTCATCACTTATTTTGATTGAGCAAAAATGACATAGAAATATTAGTTAAACAGTGATTTTAAATAATATAATGCTGATACTGAGTACCCATTGGAGCCTAAATCATAGTACTGAACATTTTCAATATGTAGATGGATGTATCTGCACGCTACACTGTCTCATCTCGAAGGCCATGATAACATATATAGCTATTTGCACTTGGTATCAAACTGAGCAATGTAGTTTTAGGAATATCCATCGTTAGAGATAATGCTTCAAACAAACTATTTGGTACAAATTCTTCATTTTCTAAGACAACTGCTGAACACAGGGTCACAATATTCTTGCTGAAATAATCATAATAAATTTACGTAGTGGTTTAGTTTTCTCCGAACCCCCTCAAAGCTCTTTATATTGTATTGTTGGGAGAATGTCATCTTCCGATACAGCATTGCAAAATTTATAATAGCCTTCCCGCTATTAGATGGGATGAGTGTAGCCTGTATGTGGTCATTTTCTATGTTCAATCATCACGACTAGCAATTGAAATTAAAAAATCAAATATATGACAAAACAAAGAAATTGAATTCCCCCGCGACTTTGGTTAGATAAGGATAACAACTTGTAAAGGTATATGAAAGACCACTAAAACTTTGACGGCTTTCCACACAATAATATGGGATATTTCTCAGCCAGCACTTAGTGAGATGAGACAAGGAGACCACGCCTCCTCTGAGATGGATCCCGGAGGCCACGCCCCTTCTCTAAACAATCCACAACAGCATCACCAGGTAAGGTGAAGTCTCTCTGTCTCTCAGTCAGTCGGTCGGTCTGTCTGTCACTGCATGCTATGTTGGAGAGTTATCTATCTATCAACAGGTTTTTGCTGAGCAAGAGTTGCAATAACTTTTATTTGAATGAAATATGACGGAGACATTGATTAAAGTTATGGTCATCAAGTTTGGTAATTCAAATGTAAATGACCTTTTTAAGGATATCCAATTTAACTTATCTTTATTCTTAACCTTTCTTCTTTCCTTTTCCTGTTTTTTTTCTCATCACTATTCAGAAAACACTCCGCTATTAAAATGAAATAGGCTATCTCCAAAAAGTTAAAAGGAAATTGCTTTAATGTTGCGTGAATGAAATTTGAGTTCCATATTGTTTTATTATAGAGTCATGGTAAGGATCAGAACATGGGCGTACATTCTGCTGATGCCAACCAAGGTAGCCTCAGTTCCAAACTTAACATTTCACTTAACTTAACACATTAACACCCCATTGTTGATAATAGTGAGTAAAACACTCTTGGCTATGATTGGCGGTCTCAGTAAACATTGCATTGTTGTTACCTTTGCCGTCTAGACAGTATGGCATCAAGGAATTCAATTACTTTTGATAACCAACATTAATAAGCAACAATGGCATTCCGTGAAACGGTAAAATTATGGCCAAATATTGGAATTAGGAGATTGTAATAAATGTGCCCCCAGAGGTCACACTGTCTAAATGTCTGAATGAACGGGATATTTAGTAAGTAGCTTACACTCACAATCTCATATTCTTATTTACAGCCGAGCCTCTGTCTAAGAGTTTGGTGTTAGCCAGCGACTGGCAGTTTAATTTCCTTGATGATATTTCTGGGTCATCACCATTTATGACCTCCAATCACCGACAATAGGACCAGGTATAAATCCCATCTACCAACATTCTCCACTACCTTTAGGTCTGACATCACCTCTGGATATGACATCATCACATAATGTGATGATGCAAGCACAGCAGAGTAATTCTATGATGATGGGTGCCAATTCACAACACAATCTACCGACCACACAGAATTTGATGATGACTACACAAAATATGATGATGTCATCAGCAGCATCTCGGGGATTGATGTCATTTCCTGATATGCTTTCACAAGATTTGATTACATCATCAGTTCATCTTCATCAACAGAATCCAAGACAGTTACCGGCTGGTGCCTTTTTGAATCCACACCACAGATCAATATATACTCTCCCATCCCTGCGCTCCACAGGGGAGCCCATCAGGTCACCCCTCACAGCTCCCATTCGGGGCAAAGATGATAGCTTTTTTCTTAAATCTGAAAATGACTGAAGTCTAAAAGTCGTTATTCTTTTGCTCATCCTTATATATGTGTTTGTCTAGACTGTCTTGATACGCTCTGCTGTACGGCGGAACGCAGCATGGCTGTGTTGCACCCCCCCTCCACCAAAGAGCTTATCAAGACAGGCTAGTAGTTGTGCTACTGGAATATTCTGTAGCCAATTCACTGAAGCTGAATGACCTCTATAAATACTTTGAAAAGTCTGAATGAGAACTGCTGAACCTAATCAAACTAAGCAATAAGTTTTTTCGCACTTTATATTTTTTTCATTTTTCCATCACCAGTATTTTGCAATCACACTCACCTTTGTTCTTACATAATCTGTACAATTTTCCTTTGTCAATGGTCCGAATTATTGAAATGGAATTGATTCTAACAGAGGCTAGCTTGTTGAAACCAGATGCTACATCATTGATGTTGCAATTTGTGTAGCTTTCTTTTCCTCAATACTGATATCATTTTTCTGGTCTTTGTCATTGTGACATTAGAGTCTTTTGCACTGGGACACTATACTATGTCACTGCGTCACTGGTATATGTCACTGTATCACTGGTATATCTCACTGTGCCAATGGTATAAATGTCACTGTATCATTGGTATATGTCACTGCGTCACTGGTATAAGTCACTGCATCACTGGTATATGTCACTGTATCACTGGTATGTCACTGTGTCACTGGTATATGTCACTGTGTCACTGGTATATGTCACTGCGTCACTGGTATATGTCACTGTGTGACTGGTATATGTCACTGTGTCACTGGTATATGTCACTGTGTCACTGGTATATGTCACTGCGTCACTGGTATATGTCACTGCGTCACTGGTATATGTAATTGTGTCACTGGTATATGTCACTGCGTCACTGGTATATGTCACTGTGTCACTGGTATATGTCACTGTATCACTGGTATATCTCACTGCGTCACTGGTATATGACACTGTATCACCGGTATATGTCACTGTATCACTGTGTCACTAGTCAAACTGGTTTTTGGAACTTACATATTCTGTGTCCCTTTTTCTGCACATTGTTAAGTGAGGTATTGATCTTTTTGCAATTTCACATGCCATAAGAATTGCTTAGACTCAGTTGTAGCCGCTGCTGATGCGCCAACTATGAACTTATAATTACTTCTTTATTTATATTAAGATGATTCTCATTATATATTAAGATGATATATGGAGATATATTAAGATAATATGTCATGATATATTTAGATGATTCTCAAATACAAATTAAATCGCAATGTTCTGTAATAAGTAATCAGCTGAAGACTGTTGTAAAACCAAGCCAATTACTATATATTATATTATGACTTCGATATTACGTCAGCATTCTTTACACACATGCTCTGTTGATAGGAGACTGAGTCTTTCCAACAAGATATACCAATGCCTTGTTATAGACTGGTCTACTTGGAGCAGACAGCGCAGAGCAGTTTCTTGTCTGCTCTGTAGGGGGGACAATGACCGATTGTACCCTCTCCTGTACAGTCAGGCTTCACAAAGAAGAGGTTTGCTCCTCCTGTCCATTTGCTGACCTTGTACATACTCCGGATTGGAGTCAACACATTCATAAGTGCCCTGATGTTTATATGTAGATAACTCGCTCATCAAATATCCTGGAAGGACAAATCTCGACCAAGTTAAAGAGGATTTACTTTCGTTTAAACAGAAACTTAGTGTCACTGTTTCATTACTGCATAAAGGAATTTACTGATACTCATTATTATACATATCTATATGTGTGATTCAGTGATCAGAAAGCATTATGAAGATAACAAAAATGCTCACCAAAATACTCCATATTCCATCCGGTAGGGCAGTTCTTCTTGGCTGGTAACATCATTATTGCAGAATGGGCTGAGTAACATCGCGCGCAGGGTATATTCTGATACGTTGCAGCCTCCGGGTACGGACCGAAGTGATTGGATACATATTCAGCTCCTGTTATGATAGACCCGCCGTTCGGAGGTTGATAACGATCTGTGTCTGGGTTGAGAGGCAGACATTGGTAGTTAGTTCCTCCCCCTGTACTATCATAATGTCCTCCAGCTGCAAATCCTGGTAAAAGAATGAACTAATGTAATTCAGAGTATCAAATGGCCGTTTTAGTTGGGTCAATTATCTCATCTTGTATGCATCTAAGAAACACTGTATTATGTAACTCATGGTTCATGAATGGACATGGCACATTTTTTATTTGTAAGGTTTTTGATTGGCAGTGCAACTTTTACCAACCTTGTTCTATCACACAGTGGCACTGCGACATATATCATATAGAAATATTGTAACTTATACCATAGAGTTTTGCAATCACTTAGTCCAAGATGGGCATCTTGCATTAGCACTTGGTTTAACTGGCAAGTCACAATGGATATATAATGAATCAATTTATGTACCATTGGTGGCTTAATCTGTTAATTTCTAGGATTTAAGGTTGGTTTACAGGCAGGATTCACTGTGTAATAGTGGAATCTCAAACTCAGAATGCATTTAGAAGAAGTGACACTAATGAAGCAGAATTGGAACGAATATGAGCTAAACATGATAGAAAACAACAACTCATTAGCAACTGACAATTGTTTATCTTGCTTGATCCTGTAACTGTCAGAGCAAATGTTTTCAAAAAGTAAGCATATTCAATAATCGTAAAACCGATTACCTTCATAGATCAGGGTAGAATTCCCTGGGGATGACTTTCTGCCCCACCGAGTATACACGGAGCCACCACCATGACAAGCAGATGATCCTGGTTCTCCAGGCAGGCCAGATACTCCAGGTGCACCTTTTTCACCTGGTGGACCTTGTACTCCTTCTGCACCTGGCAAGCCCGTGAGACAGTGAACATTTTTATGTGTGGATCGTGTTGAGAGATTAAACATTGTGATATTTCACATATTTGAACCAACAACATGACCGAAAAGACAAGACGAGTGAAAAAGGCGAAATAATTATGTTAGAAACAATTTGTTATAGAAGATAACATACCATCTCTGCCATCATTCCCTTTCAGCAATGCTTTCAGGTCTAAAAGTGGAGAAAAATATGCAGGTACATAAATGACGATGCAAATAGAGCTCGTTCATAAAAATGATAGTTGGGTTGTTGGAGCTTAAGGCCGAATGTATGTGACATGCATTCAGCTTCTATGGAATGTTTCAGAGTCTCAAAGCGCCATTTAAAAATCATGTTCTCTCAAAGAGTCATCTACAACGTGAAGACTCTGCTTTGTCACCGGAAATGTTCATCAATATTGTGAGTTCTCACCTTGTAAAGTTAAACCTGAGATAACATAATCTGTGACATCACGATTGGAACCTTGTTCCTTTTCTGTAATACGACCTCCAACCTTCAGCCCTTCCTTTTCATCAAGGACAAGCTATATAAAACAAAATAGGTCAAGGAAAGAAAGGAAGACTCAGGGTTTGAATTAGTGTCACCTCAATGTAGCCTGTTACTACTGATATTACAGTGAATAGCTTGGATTTTGTGGTGCCTAATGTGTAGCGTCAATCTAAAGCATTGCATAACATAATGACTGTATTGTGGGTTAGTGGAATAAAAGTCGCAAGGGTTGTCTCCATCCGAGGACTGAGAATTATCAGTGCCTTAAGGGCGCGGCCGCCGTATTCGGTGCCAAGTTGCTCTCAGTTTGCAGGCAGGTCGGAGCACACCTGGGGCGTCATATGAGCCCAGTAGTCAGTAGACCGCAGCGGGATTCGAACCCAGGACCTCCAAAGCTTGCACGTTAAAGGGCAGGCGCTCTAACCAACTGAGCTACCTCCTATTCCTACTCCTACTGATTTACAGCCGCATAAAGACAATGAACCCTGTCAGGTTTCTCAAGCCAGTCGAGTGTTTGGTATTTCTTTCAAATCATAACTGATTTTGAAAGAAGCGAGAAACAAGAATGGGAATAGAATGGACAATTGCACTCCAAGACTACTCAAAACATAAGATAGCTGCCTGCTTTATATTGATCATTTAGAGTTATAGAACTGAGAGTTTTGAGCCCTAGATCAACTAGAACTGACCCCAGAAGAGGAGATTGAGAGAAAAAACTGGGATCGCAAACCTGGGAGGGTCACCCTGGAGTCTGGGCTTTTCAAAAGAGAAATGTGCGGCTCTCTTTTATGAGAGAATATGATGGTCATTGTCTTGCCAGAAATGTGGGAGGGTATTTAGAGACGTTAGACCATACATTCCAGAGACACTACTATTACTGATGTAAAACAGAAGGATGAGGATGGTCAAACAATTTGTGGTCAGAATATTTTTTAGCATTATAATTTTGGTGAGGTTATGTTTATTTAATTTATTGAAATAAAATATGATTGTTATTGTGATTGTACAATTATTTATATTTTGGGGGATGGGGTTGTATGGCTCACCCTATGTGAACATGTTTTTTTTTATGATATTTGTTTAGGTTTCAGAAAAAGGGGAGAATGAATGAATTTTGCAATCTATTACACTTTTGTGTGCACAAAAAGCCAACAGACGTGGTGTGTCAATCCTGAGTTTTATCTATACTCCGCTCCCACATTATTTTTACTTACTGCACTGAGAAGTTTGTTGAGAACATCTGTCAGTTTCTTAACCTGAGCTTGCAGGTCTTTTTCTCCTGAAGCATCTGAGGGGTCAGAGGTCACAAGCTGTGCCAGCAGGAAACAAAGCAGCACCCTATATAATTATCAGACAGACTTAATATGGTACCTTCTATTAGATCGCATATGCGTTATAAAGCGCTTCGCGTATTAGGCTCCACTTTTCTTAACCATGCACATGATATGTGATACAGCCTTCAAGACTTTGACAGGTTAGATATTACGATGGTGATACAAGTTGCTTACGTTCCAAGGGATAATTTCCAGGATCCCATACTGCTGAACTCAGTGGGTTGTTAGATTCTAGAGAGCTGTTTAGCTTTGTATCTTATCCGCAACTTATTTATTCTGAAAGATAACAAACCCAACCCCTGTCCTCTTTAGGTGTTACACAACTAATAATGAATTGTAGAGATCGATCCTGACACTATAACGTTGCGCAATGAAGGTTAGCAGTGTCAGATTCACAGTAACTTCTTTTGTGATTGATCCTTTAAATAAAAATCATTATCAGGAAGTGATTATCCTTACAAAGGGAGAACTTCATTTCTATAAAATCTGTTTAACACATGAAATTGTTTTTGATGATTGGAGTATTCTTAAATGTTTTCATAAGAGTCGTAAAATTCGGTCGAAGCTACAGCACAAAGAAAAGACGAGTTACTCTGAGTGATAAACTTTTGCACTAGGATTTAATATTTTGTATGCATCAAGGCATAAATGTTCCGAGTCAAACTTGGCCCCATGTATATCACAGCATTGTGAAAGGTTTAAGATTTTTCTTTGAAAACTGCTGTTAGCTCTTAACTCATTTGTGGTTATTAAAATACTTAATTCAATGACCAAGCTTCCCTGTCCATCGCCGCAATAAACCAAACAATCACTCGCCCCTACACTTTTGGAGAATTGCCCCTCAATCATGTATAGCCACTACTGGAAATTGTGACACATTTGTAACAAAAACAGACACTGTTAGCTGTGTGTTAATACTCAATGGTATAATTGAAGATTCGGAATTAATATAACCAGCTTTATTTACTTATTAAGCAAAATAAAATAATCAATAACTGATCTTCAAAGATTGCTGGTATATAGTTGGTCCATTATGATCTTATATAATAAGAATACAACTTTAGATTATGAATTTGCTTGCTTTGGTGGCTATATGAATCCATCAATGTCTACCTATGTAAGTTAATGGTTTCAAAGTGAGGTAGATAGAGACAACTGTATTAGTTATCTTTTACTTTTCAAATCTACAATAATGAAAGTTTTATAGATATACATTGTTGATATGATTCACACAAAAAACAATGGGGTCTACATAGATGAAACAGCACAGAGAAACTTTATATCTCCTATTTAGGGTGGATAATGACCGTCACTGGAACAATCTGACTTTATAAAGTGGAACGGCACAACATACTCCTGATTAATGTCAACACATTCATATTATATTCCTTGCTGGGCAAAATATCTAATAATGTTTTCATGATTGGTCCAAAATAGTGGTATAGTATGTTTAAATTGAAGCCAGTGAAAAGGAACAAAAGTCAATGTGTTCTTATTACTTTAATTGAAAATTTAAGAATTATTTTCAATTTTTAACTCATACTGACCATCAATCCTCCAACATTCATCGAGAAGAGAAGGGTTTTTGGCTAAAAGCATCATGTAGCATTGCACACAGGGTGTACTTTTATACCAACTGAAGTTAAGGGATATATACTCTGGTGCAGAAATATAGACCCCTACCCATACATAGATTATGCTCTTTTTCTTGGCTGGGAGGCAGACATAGGAAGTTAGTTCTTCTTACTGTACTTGCATAATTTCTACCGGCCGCGATTCCCTTTATAGAAAAATCTATAATCAATCTGATGGTCAGATTTGTAGTCTTTTTGTTCAAAATATCCATTAAGAAAAGCAAAAGCGATTATGCATGATGGTACCAGTACAGATTATTATCTGGAAATGTGACAATATACTCGACCCTCATGTTCTTTACCTTAGATTTCAGTAGAATTTCCAGACTTCATTTTCTACCCAAGTCCCCGATATCCTGGCATGCAAACTATTACCACAACTCCTTGTTCTCTAGATTTTATAGACGTTCCTGGTAAACCATTGCTACCAGATAGTCCCGACCTCCTGGCTCACCTGTTACCACAGATTGAAATTGTACCCCTGGAGCCCCCGGACAGTCTTTAAAGGGCAACCAAGGTTTCGCAGCAATGCATTAATGGGTAGCAAATAATATGCTGGGCAGCATCAGCTTTGTGCACTACGCGATGCAAAACTCAAAGTAGTTGCTGACTCAAAGCTGGGTAACACTTCAGTTTAGGGGAGGTTCCAAGACTTTGCTGTAATAATTATAGAGCATAGGCTAAATAATAACAGGAACAGGAAGCTGCTAAGTGGTATTCTCTTTTAGCTGAGTTTGAGTACCTGATGGAAGAAATGTTTCACAAGAATTCTGGCTGAATAATCATCAGAATTATATTTTGTCTTTTTCCCTATGTAGAAGGTGCAATCTGCTATTAATCAATGGCCATCAAAGAGAAGTTGTTTGAAACCTTGGTTGCCCTTTAAACAGCAATTTAATACGCAAAGAGGAAAGAGCTCAAAAAGTAGGTTCCCAACATGCTCACAAAATGGACTTTGAAGAATTGTTTTTTGATTTTGAAATGATTTTGAATCAATGTTGCCCTCACTTGATACGACTAAAAAACAAATGTTCAGAATAGAGAACCAGGGGCATGCAATACGCATTGTTCTTAGATTGAATTTGAGCCTATTTTCTCTCCAGATGGGTACACTTTAGCCAATGCAGCATATGTAAATGGAGCTGTTATTGTTGAGGCGAATTAGCACATGGTTAGGAATTCAGCGATGAACCGCCTGTGTAAGGAAAATATGATGGCACAGTGATGTATAATGTCCAAATTTATTGAAGGCAAGGACGGTTAGGGATATATTTTCAATAGGGATCATTTGTCATTACTTTCAACACATTGTATCTGTCAGTGATTGTCTAATGTTCTTTCCAGTGAAATGCAAGCTTCCAATCTCTCAAATAAGATTTGGTTTGAGTGTAAATATCACAGATTCATCTCCATAATGACACTATGGCTGGTTGATGCCACTTCATTGGAGGGTAAAGTGGCTCTGTTGGTAAGAGCGTCAGACTTCAGCACGCAAATGTTAATGGTTGTGGGTCCACTGACTACTGGGATTTGTTGGATCCCCAAGTGTGTTCCGACCTGCCTATAAACTGATAGCCGATTGGCGCAAACATTGCGGCCGCGCCCTTAAGGCACACCCTATATCGTGTTCCATTCATTGGAAAAAGGGGCATGACTGATTTTTGCAATGTTAGCCAACTTATTTTTTTTAACCAACACAAACCTTAAACACTGTTGCACATAACTTGCTTCTTGGATCAGGCACCAGCGGAAACAGCCATGCATCATTTACTGAATATGAACTTATTGTATAACCAAATCTTTTGAGACAATTTCGGGAAATTTCTTCAATCCCTGTGATGGTGCTGATGACTTCATCATTTGTGTTGCTACCGATATACAGCGTCCCCATCTTACTCCTTGCAAGCAAAATACCATGAAACTAGTTATTGGCTCACATCAAAATTGAGTTTGGTCAACCCAAAGATAAAGATCAGAAAGTCTTTATTTTCATGACATATTTAGTCAAAAAAATGTGAATATTAATTCGGTGCCAAAATAAATTAAAAACTGAGTACTGGATTATGCAAGTCTACATAGGCTTTTGTCTATTTCAAATATCTATTTAAGTTTTAACAAGGAAATGGGTGAAGGAGTTCGATCATGTACAAAAAACTAAAACAAGAGGTGGGAAAGTGCAAACATAGGTTGTCTAGTTATTTTTGCATCAGCATTATATTCATATTAGAGAGATAATTATTGGACAGCAAATGAAAATGATGAAATAACAGAGTCCGAAGTTTCGATCAGGAGACAGATACATAAAATGCATGGCTATAAAATCGTAGCCCTCTCTGCAAAGCCCTCGTCAGCAATGTATCACTTTGATAAATCATAACATCAGTCCTAAATTTGACCTGACCAGAGACTATAGATATAGAGACCTTCCACTTGCGCATAAAGTGCGAATAGCCAATCAGCTTTATTTAACGGTCACGCCCACTTCTGGTTGTAAAGTAAGTGCTGCTGCCTTGGACAGCAATGGGTTTCTCAATAAAATTTCAGGTTTTTCACCTGAGTTATTCGAGGCAAAATAACCACAATCTTGATGACAAAACCATGATCAGACAGCAAAAAAGTCACTATCAACTTGTTATTGATTGCATTCTTAGCCAGATATTTATATTATACAGGCCTGTATTTTTGTAAGAAAGTAAGGGGGCTGTGCAGTATAATCCGTCATTGTTGCCCACTGCGATGTAATGATGGCCTGACGTAGGTTAGCTGTTGTGATGAGTTTCATGGACAAAGTTTTCATGTGTGAGGACAAGAGGAAGAGGGCTTCTTTTTGTTTGTTAATATATGCTCTAAGATTAAGATAAACAAATTTAATCATGGTGACTAGTACCAACCATACACACATTCAAAACTGTAGTAAGAATGGCATCAGAGTAAAGTGCATCGTCAGCAGATTCATACTGACAATTCAATGCTGACAGTTAGAAGACCTCCCTCTCTGCCTCAAAGTTATTGGGGGATGGTTGGGGCTTTGAAAAGCTTCTTTTACAAATCGCCTTGAAAACTTTTTTGGGCTTCATAGACAGATTCAGAGCATTTCAAAGCACATATCTTCAGGCAACAACCAGCAATATGCTGACTTTAAACGGGAAAACTTAGACTTTTTGAGGATGATACTTTTCTCAGACCTTTGCTATAGAAAGTTTCTGTGCTGGCCTAACTGATGAATTCAATTCAGTCACCGGAACTGGAGAATATAACATCAGTGCTTGTTCACATTTAACTATTTTCACATTGAATATTCAATTGTCTATACATATGGGGGCTACATTACCAAAAGGTTTTATCATCCACCAAGTATTTTGTTTCCTTGATGCCTATGGCCGCCCATATTTTATATAAAAGTCACATCTTAGGTTTCATTTGTCCCAGTTGATATTATTGAGAGTTTTGTATGAATGTACTTATAAAATACACAACTAAATCATTCACCTTGTCAACTTTTGATAGTAAATTCATAGCACTGGGTACGCTTACCTCCAAGTGATTACCACCAGAAAGGGGCGGAGCCTAATTTTCAATGTGTTCGCATCGGTTATATACGTTATCATGGCAAGTGGAAGGTCTCTATATCTATAGTCTCTGACCTGACTTTGGGCTCATTTTGAAGCTCATTGGGTTATTGAAGCTCTGAGCTTTATTGTTATATGAATGAATGGTGAGTGACACCGATCATAGCCTGCATACCTAAACTGTGCCTTGACTGATAAAGGCTGCCCATCTCACACCTACCATCTATGTCACAGTAATTGATTGAATAGCAGGAAGTTGATCGTATACACATTGCAAGACAATGTATCTCATGCATCCTGTAGGTTGTGTTGTACAGTTGCAGGCCAATCATCTGCATCCCTTTATGTGAGTTCTAAACTCCTGAGGCTTTAGCCAGAACTGAAATCAATGACCCATCATTTGTTAAAAGCCTTAAGGTCATGCCTCACTAAAATAGTCTACACTCAAAAGTTAACTACGTTAGGCCATGATATAACGTCAAAGCCCTCTTTTGGAGCAAGTATATTCTTTCAAGAATATATTGTGGTGATGGGTTGCCATATATGCGGATGCCATATATCATATGACAAAAGACATACTGGAAATAAAAGTTACGAGATGATTTACTATCTAGGAATGCCCTGCATTTCTGGAATAATGCCAAACTTTTGTATATTTTGTTGCAAATCTGGTCTACATGATCGTCCCAAGTCAAAGAGTCATTCAAAGTAAAACCAAGGAGTTTGGTATTGGCATTTCGGTTTAGTTTTTTATGGTTAATTTTTAGATCTAAATCTAGAGATGTGGCTCTATGAGAGGGTTGTACAAGCATATAGTGAGATTTTTTTATGTTTATCAACATCCTATTATTCCTACACCAACTTTCTATCAAGTGTAGATCAGTATCACATAAATCATTAAGTGTATCAAAGTTGTCAGATTTTGATACGAAAACTGTATCATCAGCGTAGGCAAATGCCTTGGAATGTAATGTGTAGGATAAAAGATCATTGACGTATATGAGGAATAAACTTGGTGCCAGAATTGAGCCTTGGGGGACACCAATGTCTATTGGAAGAATTTTTGAACTTTTTGCACCTTGTTGTATAGCTACAAACTGTGTCCTATCTGTTAGGAAAGATTTTATGAGAGAGTGCAGTTTGCCCGTTATACCATACATTGTCAATTTTTTCAGAAGAATTTTATGGTTGACGCAGTAAAAAGCTTTTTTGAAATCCAAAAACATCATAGCAACAAAGTGACCATCTGATCTGGCTGACAAACAGTCAGAAATGAGTTTGTGTAGGGAATCAACACAGGAATAACCTTCTCTAAATCCGCATTGTAATTTGTGGTGAGATATTTTTGAATTTGGTAATTCACATGTTTCTCAAAAATCTTAGATAGCACAGGAAGTATTGATATAGGGCGATAATTAGATGGATCTTTGATATCTCCACCCTTATGAATAGGAATTACTCTTGCGGTTTTCCACTGTGAAGGAAATACACCCTCTATTAATGCTCTATTGAACATGTCAGTTACAATGTCGCATATGTAAGGCCATGTTTTCTTCAAAACCTTAACAGATATACCATCATGACCAGTTGCTTTATTGTCAGAAATGTTTTTTAAGTATTTGAAACAAATTTCTGGAGTAAAGCGAGTCAATTGAAAAAACGTTTGGGTTGTCACTGGTCTAATTATGTTATATTCATGGGAATCAGGGATGTCTTTGGTTATGGATTTTGCAATCGATGTAAAGTGTCTGTTCAATTCATCAGGGGATAAACCACCGATATTGACCATCGGTGAAATTTTAGTTTGATTGATTCCTAAAGCTTCCCAAACAGGTTTGGTGTTATTTTTGTTATTTTTAATTATATCTGAAATAACCGATTTTTTCTTCTTCTTAATCAAATTTGTAACATAATTGCGTTGAATTTTGTATTCTTCCCATTTGCCCTCTCTCTTCAATCTATCACGCAAATGCATGTGTGATTTTACCTCATCATCTAACCATTTGGGCAGTTGAGCAGTTTTTACAAATCTTTTCTTGGTGATGACAAGTGTTTTGATTAATGAACTATAGGTGTCATTAAATCTTGCATACATACGGTCTACAGTATTCTCACACAATACATCATTAAAGTGACGACCTGAAAAAAGGTCACGTATATTCTGGTTTGTAAATTTGGAATAGTCATTGAATTCAAATGATGTTCTTTTTGCTTTTACCTTTAATGCGGAAAATAAAATTTTAATGAAAACTAAGTAATGATCACTCATTCCATATTTTATAATTCCACTCTCTGACATATCTGAGGTCAGATTTGTGTATATGTGATCGATCAGGGTGCTGGATGTTTCTGTAACTCTTGTTGGCTCCCAGATCAATTGACGGAAGGAAAAAGATTTAACAATATTCAACCACTTTCTGTTGCTTCTTTGTTCAAGGATGTTGATGTTAAAATCTCCAAGTATAATCATTTCATTATACAGTGAAAAAGCTTTTTCAAAGTATTCGTAAGCAAGATCATACCATGCGGACTTGGAGTTGGGAGGTCTGTATATAAATGAGACTAAACAACTTTTATTTGTACTGGGCTTTACTTTGATAGTTATAGACTCAGGCATGCTATTGTCAAAATCTGCAAGATGTTCGAATCGCACGGATTCATGTATGTAGACAATGAGACCACCACCGTAACCATATCCCCGATCTCTCCTAATCACCTGATAACCTGGCACCGCATAAATACCAACACCATCATGCTCATTCAAAAATGTTTCTGCTAATCCTAGAATCGCGAATTTACGTTGATGCAAAATTGATTTTATCTCCTCTATTTTGCTGGTGATTCCACGGACATTCAAAAATGCAAATTCAGAATTCATTATCTCATTTGCTCAAATTGACATTTAACACTTTGTGATTGGAGACAAATGCCATTTTTAATAGAAAAAAGAAAATCATCATGAGAATGGAGCTTAATTTTGAACATTCTCATTGGTTTGCCCTCCTTAAAAATTCTTTCTGACGTAGCATGAGGGTAGGTAGAGCACTTTTATATCATTTATTACAGTGCTGTCCTCAGCATCTAGAGGGACACCTTTCAACATACCCATATTTTCTGTCAGGGACCTCGGGTCGATTGTTTGGCGTATACTTGATCCACCAAATAGATCAGTGTTCCATTTGCGTAGGATGTTGTTTCTTGTTTCTTGGTGGTTGAACTGTATCATAATTTTGGGTTTGTTTGTATTGAAGTTATATCTGGTAACCTTTTCTATTATGATTGGCCCAAAGGTTTTGTTGAGGGTGCGTCTGATGGTATCTTGGTTAAAGTTGCTGTAGGTCATGGAGTCCTTCTTAATATCTATGACAAGATTGTCTATAGGGCGGAAACTGTTGTCTATTTTTTGTTCTTTTGGGGGTTGTGTTCTCATGCTGGTTCGATTGTTGTTGTTCGTTGAGGAAGTTGATGGCAGATTAAGTTGCTGATGATTATAGTTAGCCCAGTGTTGTGCTGACGCTGTTTGATTGTTGGGAGAAACTTTTTCACGTGGTGAGGAATTTGAATTGCATTCCAATTTACTTGTTAGATGTTTGTTGATGCTGGTTTCAAGTTGGTCGAATTGATGTTGTATTTGATCGGTTATTGGTTGTTGGTCAACAAGTTTCTGTATTAAAGTGCTTTGTTGTTTAACTTTTTTTTTCTAGCTCCGAGATTTTGCTCATCATGACGCTGATGAGGCTTTGGATATTGCTGCATGATTCACATGTGTTGCCTGATGTTCTTTGATGATTGTGAGAGCTGGTGCTTTCCATGGCAACTGATGTGCTGGAGCTTTGATTGGACGTGTAGCCGTTTTCTTGGTAGTTGAACTTCTGCCGCATTCATGCCTTGCTCGGATGTAATGAATTCTTTACATTTCTGTTGAATGGTGGCATTCAATGCATTTATAGTATGTTGAGGAATGTCGTTGATAAGTTTAGTGTAGTGGTCAAGGAAAATATCTTTGTCCTTAATACCATTGACAAGTATGGTAGATGTTGTATTATAAAAGTTCGTAGTGTATAAAGATTTTTTTCCTTTCTTCTTGGTTTTAACTGTGACCACTACAGCGACTACAGTTGTTTTTGTTTGATCCCTGTTGGTCTGTAAAGAGGTGTAAAGTCCTTGGTCTTTTAACGAGGACTGGAAGTTAGCTTTGACAACCTCGTATGTTGCAGAATTGCACACCAGTACGATTTGAATGTTGTCAAGAGTACCTTTGATTTCGATGCTGTTGTCTTGAGTTGTTGAGTCCAGCTTTTTTTGAAGTGCTCTGAGTTTGTTTAAATAATACAGCATTTCTTTTTTGTTTTCTTGCTGATCGTCATCTTGGTCATCTTGCTTCCGCTTTTTAGAACTTAAAGCACTGTCTTCCATATGATATCCAGTGATTATTTACAATTTTTAATCAAGAGAGAGAGAAATTTTCACAAGCAGCTTGTCAGCACGATGTCACGCACAACCAATATCATGTTATCCATGATATTGTTATCATGATAACAATCATCATGATAACAACCATATTGTTATCATGTTATCCATGATAACAACCAATATCATGTTATCATGCAGCCATAATAACAAATATAGGTAAATGTATAATTTGGCTGGAAAACAATTGTCATTTGAATTCACATACTGATTGCTAAAAAATCAGTGTTGGCAGTGCTATAAAGAAAGTGAGCTGTGCCAATTGTTGGCAAAGGTGGACAAATACAATAACCTTATTGCCATCAGTAAGCTAGTGCTGACCAGTCTTGATGAAAAATTAAGAAAGGATGAATCAGTTGGAAATTTTGTACTATCTTACTCCTAAACTAATCAAAATTTTGACAAAATGCGCTACAGCCTAACAAAACGAGAAGTAAAAATTATCTTTGCAATAGGGGCAACCTCCAAGGTCTTGGTGAGAGCAATAAGCATTGGTTGTGAAACAAATGAAGCTTTTGTGATGGAGAAGGGGTATAAAAAGAAGGCCTATACTGCAGTCTTCCAGAGGTATGCTATTAACTCATTTGCAATTTCATGCATTTCAACCAGATAATTCCAATTCGAATATTTGTACATGTATTATTGGCATTACATACCAACATATCCTTTTTGTTTGTTCCTTAGTTTTGAATCAACATCACTACTCAAGTTGAAATAAATGCCTCATGAATCCAGAGGAAATCCCAAAGTTCATGATTATAATTTTATTGCCTGCACTGTTTCTGCGCGAGATTTGGCGTAGTAATATAAGTCTCTGATTTTTTGTATCAAAACAATTTTGTTGGGACTACTTTGCGCTGTCAATTCTAGTTTGATACAAATAAAAGGTTATGAGGCGTTTAAGCCAGATGATACCATTTGACTCATAATTGAAAACATTCCGCATCTTTATGCTCAATAGTACCACACCTCCGGAAATCCAAACTGGACAAGCTAAAAAGCACTACACAATTATGGCTGAGTAACATGTCATGATGAAGATGGACTTAAACGTAACTGTTAAATATTCTTTAGCAAATATTGAGGAACTATACTGCTCATGAGCATCATTCTTTTGATAATGAACTTGTCATCTGAGTTGGTAACTCTAAAGAGCGTCAACTGTACATCACTTGTATTTCGCACTCCTTGCAATCGTGAAGTCAAAATGACCCCATGTGTAGCATCCCATCCAAATTCATCATGCTTTCTAATATAAACCTAAAATTTCAATGTTCAAAATATGCAAAGGTTTCATGCGGATAGTCTTATCAATTAATGTCGCACTATAATGGTACAAAGATATGTATAGCTCAAAGATAAAAATTGAGGCCTAAATCTCGAAAATGCCACCTTATTGGCAGAAAGTATGCACAAACTGGTCTTTCAAATCAGGGTAGGAAACTAACACACTGATTGATGACGCCAATATTGTCAACTAGTAAGACAGTAGCTACGTCACTATATTTGCTAGATAAGTAAATTCATACTCTAACTTTGATCAGTTATTATATTACTTCAATTTACCAATAACTCATCGTTGAGATGCCTTTTCGACTTCAAAATAAGACTTTATTTTGATTAATAGTGGAATTAAATTTAAACAGTCAGCGTAAAAAATAAACCAAGCTCTATCATACCGTCAAAGTTTCCTGTGCAAAAGGTCAGAATATGTCAACTTCAAAACAGTAAGAAGTAATACACTCCAAAATAGTGATATGCTCCAAAATAGTAATACGCTCAAAAATAGTTATATGCTCCAAAATAGTAATACGCTTCATAATATTGCATTGTGATACGCTTCTGAGGGCTCTCCAAACAGAACTCCCCTCTTTTGTTTCCCCCCGCCCTTTTATACCATCGGGGCTGTTTAAAAATGCATCGTTCAAAAATCAAATAGTAATTCATTTGGGAATTTGAATTGCCCTTTATAAGCATTATTAGCATTAAAAGCAATATTAGCCTTATTTGTCTTATTGCAGCATTCTTCTTATGGTCAGAGCTTACACAATATGAGTGAGCTGTGACGATGTTATCTCACAACTTCTGCCCCTCCTTCCTATTGACTCGCCTGAGTCATCCAAAGTAGACTGTGATGTTAGTATCTCATAGCTTCTGCTCCTTCTTCATATTGAGTCCTCCGGCTCCTCTCGATCCGAGCTGGGAGGTTTATATCTCACAGCTTCTGCTCCTCCTTCTCATTGAGTCCTCCGGCTTCTCTCGATCCGAGCTGTGAGGTTAATATCTCACAGCTTCTGCTCTTCCTTCCTATTCAGTCCTCCGGCTCCTCTCGATCCAAGCTGTAAGGTTAGTATCTCACAAGGCACTAATTAATTAACCCAGATAGAAGCTGAGAGTAAATCATAGAACACTCAAAAGCATCCCCACAACAGAAGCTGCCCTAGTCAGCCGAACCCCACTATTCCTATCCAGCCAAACCCCACTATCCCTATTCAGGCATCCCTTCCCAAATATTAAGAACCTAATTGACCAAGCCCAACCATTTGAATTGCCTTTTATTAGCGTTATTGTTAGCATTATTAGCCGTACTCATTTTAGAGAGACTCAGCATAGGCGAACTCAGCATAAATAGGCAGTGTGCGTGGTTGCAGTGGCGGGTATCGCTGCCTTTGGGTAACCCCCTCAAAATCCTCTACACTGTAACTTGATTTTTAGCTTTCATAGAACAGAAAATGATATGGCTGATAATAAATTGATTATCTTTAGTAAACCAAAGAATACTGCAGTTAAGTGGTAGCCAGATTGGTTTGCTTCACTGTGATTTCCACCGAATCGTTCTGCCCAAGTCAAACCAGGCAATCTTTAATCATTATCCTATTTTAGATTGTTAAATTCACTGGACATGTGATGAAGTAACTCAATTGTGGCGCATGCCAGTTATATTGGTCTGTGTTCAATGGGATGTATTGAAAAATACTTAGTGCATGAACCAGATTCTAGTATTTGTAGCAATATGTTATTGTAGCATTTGTAGCATATGTCTCATCCAGCCGCTTATATATCTAACATCATCTAATTACCCTCATGTGATGCTGACTAGTCAACATTAGTGTTAATATCCCCCCCCCCCACACTGAAGTCCTCAGTCATGTGTGAGTTAGTAACATGTTATCATGTTTAATACCAACGTTTACCTGGTATGCAGTTGTGGCATAATAACCTTAGATTTGCAAAGTAATATTGACCATGTTTTTGGATAATTTTTTGAACATCGCCATACTTCTGGGGAGTGCATTGCGACAAGAAGGTTCCTTCACACCTGAAATACTTCATCTAAAAGACTGCTATACGACCCTGACATGTGAGAATCAGACATGGCTCATATCAGGATCCTGCATAGAAAGGGTTCTTATGAGATGCTTACACTAAGGTACTACATGGAAATAAGCTCAGTGGAACAACGAAGCAATGAAGAGATACCAGCAGAGGAGATTATGCCTACCAGATATGTCATAGGGTTAGAATGATTTGGCCATGTTTGTCGACATGAGGGTGATGGAGATATCTTTTGGGAAGTTGCAGTGACAGCTCTCCTCTTTAGGGGAGACAATGACCGATTGTCCCTTCTCCTGCACAGACTGGCTTCACTTGTTGATGTTGTACATACTCAGGATTGATTTCTGATTGATTGATTGATCAAAAAGGTCAATCAGCGCAACTTTGACTCTATCATAAATGCATCTATCAATGTGAACGCCAGCCAAAAACCTAGACTTGTAAGTCAGGTACACATTTTCTGGAGCTCAGTCAAGAATTATAATCCTTATTACTGATATGTTGTATCCTGAAACAATGATTAGTGATTAATCTATTGATGTGGTCATTCAAGCCGATGCCGCTACACCCTTACGAGCAATACAGCTTTCTTCCAGTTCTAACAAGAACACATATTCAACGCAATCATCTCCATTCAAGATAACCGTTCCTGTACATGAACCTTACGCTATACAACCAAAACCTGTATGGTGTATAGGTTGAGTCATCACATTTTCGGTTTGCCTTATAATCTAGAGTTGGAGCCCAGGACTGACTGGGACAGAAAAATCAGATAGAAAAGAGCATTCTCGTATCAACTGGGCATGTTTCAAGATATGCGGTGAATCAGCTAACACTTAACTGAATGATTCAATCTGTTTGCTACACAAACTCAAATGATGTTTGGTAACATCAGTTTCAATGATATGAATAAACTGAAGAAGAAAGCTAAAAAATCATGTTACAAAATACATCTATACAGCAATGTTAGTACAATGTCTTTACAGGATGGCCTTATGCAGTTTGCAAAATATTGTTATTTGATGGTTGATTTCAAAACATTGTGTAATGTAAGCACAAGGATGTATGATCATGGATTATATTCAATAACAAAGAACTGCTGGAGGAAACAAAGTGTCATGACTTGACCCTGAAACAGCCCAACAAAGGCTAGACAAAGGACAATGTATGGTCAGATGCAATTATTATTATAATAATAATCTACCTATTTTTGGTAAGTGAACACTGTCGGGTAATTCAGTTAATGAGGCGATCATTTCAGTTTGATTTCTACTGGGATGAAAACTGTAAAGTTTAAAAGACATAAGCTAGTACATTAATAACTATTTGGTTCTATGAAATGATTTTGTTTAAATTATGTCTGCTTCATATGAATTAATACAAACTAATGCAACAGATTTTCGAATTGAAATTGTTGTTTATCCAAAGCAGCCACATCTTTCTTAAACTGTTGTATTTATTTGTTTGCAGGTTGTTGCTCTTATCCATGTCCCATGTCTACGTGGTTCTCAGTAACCCTGAGGTATAATCGGATTACATCAAACTGGAACAGAAACTGGAGATAACTAATCGAGCGCTGATGAAGATATTTGCTGCAGTAAGTTTTCTCATCACATTGTGTTTCTATGGGGTCACGCTGAGCAAACTTCAGAGCTGAGCAAACCATTAGAATGTCACCCAGTTTTCACTCAGCTTAAAGATTGCAGTTAGCAGTAAAGGCTGCAAGTCAAGAGACATGGGTACCCTATTCCCAACGTGGGCGGATGCCTTTGAAGTTCCAGCTCTATCTCAACCTATGGGCTCAGATGCAGTTTTCTACGCAGTCGAGAATCGAGCTTAAAATTTACACTCAAACACAGTGCAAGTTGGTGTTGTTATTGTGGTCGAATATATATTGACATCCCAAACCCAGTTCCTTGTCTTGAGATGTAGCTGATATCATGGATATTTTCCAGTTCAAAGGACTTTGAAATCAAAAAGTATTGCAATCGTTGCGGTAAATGTATTAAACAATCTTCCTATTAGTTTCGGGCCCTTTTTTTCTTGTGACCAAGTTTGCTGCAATATGTGTACCAACTGCAAATTAATTGCGTTTTTTTTGCTTCATAAAAAATTGTTTTTCTTTGCCTTGCTTACTGTCTGGTAGAATTGCCTTTGTAAGCTCTAAGTTGAACCCGCTTATTGGTGAGCAAATTAAATTAGTCCACTTTGTTTACTTTCTTGTTCCCATAATTTTGTGTATCACTGATCGATAAGAACTTCATCTGCTAATCAAGAACACAAAAACCTTTGAAATTCATTTGTTTACTGTAGTCATTCGGTTACAACACGCCCCTCTTCAATTGGAAGCTTTGCTGCAGGTCTAATTCACGATCTTTCCTAGGCTATTGAAAAGAGACCAACTTACTGAGTTTAGCATCAGCTTTTATGTCCACCGATAATTAATGATAAGGTCTCATCAATATGCAATCACCTATCTATAAGTATAATCACTATTTAATCAGTGAGTGATCCAGATCTAGACCCATTATGTAAATACATGTCACTGCAATCCTTTATCTGTTCCTCTAAGGGCGCAGATTTCAGTTAGCGGTAATGAGTATTTTTCTGTATCACCGGTTTTGACTATCTTGTCATGGAAGCTTGTTGTGCGGACTCTGTTGCGAAAAAGGTTTTACCTAATGGCTACTCAGTAACCCCAAGATACTATAATCAGTGATGTGAAGGTTTCGTACATTTAGTTGCTCTCGATATGTTTGTGATCCAAATTTTCATGTCAAATGCTACTTATCATTGTAGTTGACCAACATGATAGATGATGAGAATAATTCGGAGAATGAGAAAAAACACTTGGTGAAGACTGAAGCAGTATATCCAGTTGATAACCTGATATGTTTGAAAAATTATAAGCTGCTGCTATAAATTCATGCCATTGTGTCTCATATCTAGTTATATACTCTTACAGCTATAGTGGTCTTACTTTACTAGTGATGCTGACAAAATATTGAGTGTAATTAATGTTACAGCATGGTATTGGTTTGTCCCATATTAAAAGTAGTTATGGGGATGCAGGAAAATGGTGATCTGTTTTAATGTTCCCCAACCTCTGTGCTGTCGAGCAGGGTGCACCGTATTATGCAGGGAGGTTCGTGGTGAAAGTCTTAAAAAACATTTATATATTGCTGTCTACATATTGTCTAGCTCGTACTTTAAGGTTAAAAGGTGTTTATTTACGCTGGTGCAGGTCCACTCTCGCTCAAGTCGCACACTGCTCTCAATTCATAAAACATGGCAGACTAAGTGCCTGCACAATCTAGGTTAATTCAAAATCATTACATAATAATGTCTGCTACATGTAAATCCACACAATTAGCAAACACGCAAAATCAACATAATTAACTAATAAGATCAGGTAATGCAAACAATCTGCAATCAATATACAGGGCATTAAGTGAGGTGTTTGATTCAATTATTGGTTGGCAACAAAAATTGTTATCAAACTACATTACCACAGTAGTGTAGTGACATCTTATACATCCAGGTTCCCCTGCAGAGAGTATATCTTGGTCTCAGAAACTTGCAACAATGCAATAATGATCTACAATATACCAAGCAGTATAATATCTTCTGTGAATCTTGTGAAGGTTCTCTGTCAGCCTATACTTTTTTCATAGTAGGATTCAAGAAATCATAGCATTCTCCAGCCTGATTCACATGTAACACCTAGGACACATTATAGATTTATAATCCTTTCTTTTTGCAGACCTGAAAGAGCTGATGAAGGGAAGAGATGGTAATTAATGTACATAATGTTTTGTTACCCTTAGACAAACAATTCATGTGGAGGATACATCATGGGTTGTATAATATGCATGAATGACAGCATTTGTATTAGTTTGTATCACCCTCACCTGATATTTCTAAAAAAGGCCTGCATGTGATCAATTTGACAGGTGCACCGGGAGAAAATGGGGTCCCTGGTAGCGATGGTTCACCTGGTCAGAAAGGAAACCCAGGACTAAATGGAGCAGTTGGTTTGCCTGGAACAAGTGGTGAACCTGGAGAGAGAGGACCTAAAGGACCCAGTGGGTCAGTGTATACACGGTGGGGCCGAAAGTCTTGTGCTGGCAACTCAACTCGGATATATGAAGGTATGATAATAATTTTTATCAATTAGGTTACACAACTGACAGGGTAATTTAAGTTCCACTTTTTGTTTATAACTCCTTTCCATTTACAACAGTCCATAATTTGAATGATGACAAACTGTTCTTGTCTTGTGTGCTGAAGTAAGTTATAATGAAAAATAGCTTCATGATCTCTTCTGGATTCAACGGCCCTTTGAGAGCCTGTTCTTAAGCCACCTTGACTAATTTGACATGCTAATTTGCCTGATATTTAGTAACTTAGGTTAGGAGATGCTGTTTTATATACTTATTTGTGTATTTGCTCTGTTTGATATTGATTGATATCAAGATGCAGTGCCAGTATAGCGCACAGATATGTCATTAGGAATTTCTCTCGTCTTACAGGGTTTGCAGCAGGTGGAAACCAGGAAGCTACTGAAGGGGGTACTAACTACCAGTGTCTGCCTCTTAACCCTGATGAAGACTCCTTCAGACCACCCAATATAGGATCAATCATTTCAGGATCAGAGTATTTTGTTGGAGATTTTGGGCCCTTTCCTTATTTCGCTGAACTTCAGAATGTCCCCTGTGCAAAATGTTACTCAGTCTCCTCAGCAGTAATGATGGAATATTCTTGCTTGAGTACTTTACCGAAGTATGGTGATGTTTAACAGGTTATCCAAAAAACACGCTTATTATTGCTTTGCAAATCAAAGGTTATTTGTGCCATATGACAACATACAAGGCAGAAGTTAGCATTACACATGATTACATGATACTAACTCACACATGATTGGGGATTTTAGTGGGGTGATCATTACACAACTTCAATCCTAGATCCTCCACAGACAAATATAACTGGCATGTGCCATGATTAAGTTGCTTCATAACATGTTCAGTGAATTTAACAATCTACAATCGGTTAATGTTTGAAGGTTTAAACCAGAGGGAAAAAATATTTACTTAACCAATCTGGCTACCACTTAACTGGGTTATTCTATATAGGTTTGCCAAACATAGTCAATCTATTCTCTGCCATATCATTTTCAGTGTTATGAAAGCTAGAAAACTAGTAACAGCATACATAGGTAAACAAAAGTTTCCACAAGGTCATCACACAATGACGTGATCAAGTGATGACAGTAATAATAATAATGTAAGGACCAGGATGTAGATGTAGAAATGATTATGGGGTCAGAGGTTAATAATTGTTAAAATTATCAATACTTTGATAATAAATGATAATCAAAGCTTCATTTCAAAGTATTGTGTGATGAAAGCACCAGGATGCAGGAACACATGTGATATTCAACCACAAAGAACTGTTTGAGGAAATAAAATGTCATAACTTGACACTGAAACATACAAACAAAAGCTCAGTCAAGGTCAAACCATAATATGGCCTGATTCAATGATGAGTGGCAGTAGTAATGATTAAATGATCATAATATTAACATGATTATTTGGAAATCAAGCGTCAAGAGCAAAGCTTGCATTGGACACTTGCTCATCTCAAGACACGTTGCAATGCTGCTACTTTGGTGAGTGAAAACTGTTTATCACATTGAGGTATATCTTTCGAATTCCCTTCTTTGATGGTGTACAATTCACTTAAACTAAATTTAACTATGAAAAAAAACAATGAGGGGTGTCAGCATGTTAATGAGAGATTCATATTCATTGTACATTTGCATCATGATTCAAAGTGGTAACATTTGAAATAATGAGGATGTACCTTGAAAGATGTTTTGATCCAGTGATGATTTTGTTTAAGTTTCTTTGCCATATGAGCGGAGAAAAAACTTAATGACTAACCAATGTTAGTATCGTCAACCACGTCTTTCTACATCTATGCCGTATCCTTTTGTTTGCAGGTTCTTGCTCTTATCAATGTCACATGGTAACATGGTGCTCAGTCACCCTGATGGATCGGCTGCTTTTGTCTCTCCTGCTGACTATATCAGGCTGGAACAAAAACTGGAGAAACTAGAGAAAACTAATGAAGCAATGATGAAGATCTTTGCTGCAGTAAGTTTTTTTTTTTTTATATCAACTTCATTTTGCTATTCAAGGCTCTTTTCAGGCAAATGAGAGTATGCTTACAGTATTTGGAATAAGATTTATCACATCTATTTAGCGCACTCCTGTAAAAGGTAGGAGTGGGCAAGCTAAGGCTTAACTGGAGAGCTCACCTCCTTTAGCAGCATGTGTAGTGACCAGGATTCGAACCTGCAACTCTCAGATTGAGAAGCACGAATCCTAACCACTATGCCACCCTGCCCCAAGTTAAGGAACATGTCTCACCATCATCGTAAATAAAAGTCCAACATCTTTTTCTACCGTACTAGCTTCTAGTTTTACATTAGCTTTTGATATTTATTGAAAGTTGAAAATAAATTGTCTAATACAAACTAATTGTTTTATGGGTGATCAAAAATAAGCTAGTAAGCCCATGTCACAAATGTCTTTCACCTATTTTTGCAGGATATCAGGTGGCATAAATGGTATCAACTCGGGTTGTAGTGACACAATGGTGTTGCAATCAAGTTGTCATAAATCTTCATTCATTATGTAATATGGTCTGTAAGCAAGATGGTTGTGTAAAATGTAACGCCTTATTTCAGCTGACCAACATGACAAGCGATAAGAATATTTTGGAGAACGAGAAAAAACAAATGGTGAAGACTGAAGCAGTATATCCAGGGGATGACTTAGCGCAGGCTGTCAACCGCCTGTCAATAGAAGGTATGTTTGAACAATTAGTCACAAATACTCATTAAGAAAACAATAAGAGACATCATTTTTGCATGATTCACTGTGTGCTATATGAGTAACACTATAGGTTTGAATATTCTTCTTTTTGCAGCCCTGAAGGAACTGATCAAGGGAAGAGATGGTAATTTCTATAAATTTATTTCATTGTTTGACAAATTTTTTTGTGAGATACATTGATGGTTGGATGATCTGCATGAATGACAGCAACAGCTTTGTATAAGTTCTCTGTTCCCTCACCTGATATTTGATTTTCTCAAACTGACAGGTGCACCGGGAGAAGTTGGGATGCCTGGTAGAGATGGGTCAACTGGTCAGAAAGGAGAGCCAGGACTGAATGGAGCTGCTGGTTTGCCAGGAGCTGATGGTGAACCTGGAAGAGATGGATCGCCAGGAGAGAGGGGACCTAAGGGACCCAGTGGGTCAGTGTATACACGGTGGGGGAGAAAGTCTTGCGCTGGTAACTCTACAATAATATATGAGGGTATGATTGAGCTTGATTTGGAATCATTACCCCCTTGAAGTACTTACTGACAGTATTAACTTTTAATATGGAGAATGAATTGTTAAGTTAGATTAGTAACCTAGAATGAGAAAAGTAATAGAATTAGATGAGTAACTAAGAGTGTTATAGAAGCTTTATCGATCCCTGATCTAAACTACCTTACCTTTATATTCATTGATCTTGGATGATAGACAAAGAACTAGTTTGGTTTGCAAATAATGCGAGTGAATTTACCACAAAGGATCTCTCTCCACTAACAGGGTTTGCAGCAGGTGGAAACCGGGAAGCTACTGGAGGGGGTACAAACTACCAGTGCCTGCCTCTTAACCCAGATGAAGACTCCTTCAGACCACCTGATGTCGGATCTGTTATATCAGGGGCTGAGTACATGGTCAGCGATTTTGGACCCTACCCTTATGTTACTCACCATCAGAATGTCCCATGTGCCAGATGCTTCACAGTCTCCTCAGCAATAATGATGGTTCCAGCAAAGAGTGACTGCCCCACTGGCTGGAAGAGAGAGTATCATGGTAAGTATTTTCAAGGATTTTTTTACAACGACATGATGTGCCATGTCAGTTGAAGAGTGTTTTTGTGAAAATATCCATATTCAATAATCTTCCACAGGGCCTGAGTGGCAGTAGTCCCTGACAGATTATTCATCCCTAAACTATATCATCTTATGTGTTATCTCACTTGGTTTGGCAATTGTAAATGATATTGTGTATTGTGGTTTGTTATGAAGTTTAAACCAGTTTGTAACAAGTGCGATTTTGAACCAAAAAGCACTTGTTCTAGTACAAGGAGTGCAGTCAATAGTTAAATAAGCTTGTTGAGCCATATTTGGTGGCAGCTTTTTATCAATTTTATTGCAGTATGACAACTTCACCTTTGACAGGTTATTTGATGAGTGCAAGAATTGGTTATGTACATCAGTGTACCTATGAATGTATGGATATCAATCCTGAGTATGTACAAGGTCAACAAGAATGGACAGGCGGAGCCAGCTTCTACTTTGTGAAGCCTGACTGTACTGGACAGGGTACAATCGGTCATTGTCCACCCTACAGAGCAGACAAAAAACTGCTCTGTGCTGTCTGCTCCAAGTAGACCTGTCTCAGACGATGTAGCATTTATTCATGATAATCTTCTATTATAATTATTAAAGGCAGCCTAATCTGTGAAGTGTATAATGAATAAACCCTGTTATCATATCAAAGAGAATAAAACCTGTTTCTTTGCTTTGGAATTAACCATAAAAATAGTTCTTGTTTTTGGTTTTGGTTTCTAATGACTTAAGTCATTTATGATGAAGTAAGTCTGGATGGCAAGTTCAGTTCTAGCCACGAGAGGGACGAGGTCAACTCAGTTCATTAAAGTCAATTTGGGCAAATCTTAGGCTAAGAAGTTGTCTTCTCTTATTGTTGAAATTCGATGACTCATTTGCAGTATAGAGTTGTCACCCCATCTATCTATCTGTGTAAAACATTTTAGTTCCAAGCATGTGGATAGACTGCTCCACAGAGTAAAGGGATTCAGAGTAAATTTTTTAACAATAGTCAAGGAAAGAGTTTTTTACTCCTTGGTCAAGATACCTGCAAGCTTTGTGTCAAGGGGAAAGTTACGGGAAGCTTGATGCCAAAAACTCCTTTCATCTATTTGTCACAATTATAGGTTTCTGGAAAATGAACTGAATTCAAAGTTTTCGATTACGGTAAAAAATAGAATATGCAGGCTCTCCCGTAAAAATTTCTCTTTGTAGAGCCATACTCCACAATTAGACTTGATGTTTTATGCTTAAATTACACCTAGCTATCCTAGCTAAAATGATACGGCGGGTAAAGCTAGGGAGGCAGTATTGTGGCAGTTTTTACAATAGGATTAACTATTACAATCCTTGAATGATGCTGCCACAATGTACCCTTGGTCTGTGCAATCATTGAACCTTAAATTTATCGAAAGGGCCTCATATCAAATATATCTGCGGTCCATCGTCTACTTGGCTTTGGTTGGCACCAAGGTGTGCTCTGACCTGCCTGCAAACAGAGAGCAACCTGGCGCAGATATTGTGGCCTGGCCACTAAGGCAACGAATTTCGCCGCCTATGCTCCAGGATGCGGATTGTGACAAGACATCTGATTTAAATCAATGAAGTTCATTGTTTAAATCAACCTTCAATTTTCATCAGTCTTGAGAAACAAAGGTTATCCTCAGGTTTTGATATTCTAATATTACACTGCCTATAAATCCTTTGGAAAAGATAAACAAGGCACAACAGTAACAAAGTCTTTACTTGTAATGAAACACAGAGACTGCAATACAACTGGTTGTTTACAAATAAGATTTTCTTGAGGGATTAGAAAATTTATTCTGAGAAAATAATGTCTGTAATTGCTCTAACTGATATCTTCATCCACCTTAGGTCTCAATTGTACTTGGATCGTTTCAATGCACCGCGTCGAGAATTGCTTTCAACTTTGTTTGGAGGCCATCTCAGATTTGTTGTTTATTGAGGCAGACCACCTGTTTGGCTAGCCGAATCCTCAAAGGTAACAACATTATAACTTGCTGCAGTATAGATGCAGTCCCAGGGCACCCTCTACTTGATTGTGCAATAACTCCCGGAAGAAGGTTTACCCGGCTAGCCAAGAGTGAAGTGATCGCAACCTTGTATAACTTTTAGAAGCATGGACCATGTTTTTGTTGAGTAAAGAGAGTGTGGATAATTGAATGTCGACAAGGTGTCATGGTCGATTGCAAAAGTGTAAATATATGAGTAGCCAGCCACTAGAGCCTATTGATTTAACATATTATGATATGATATTTTAGATGCAATAAAATTGGTATAAGAAAACGGGGCACGGGGCTAAATATTGTGTATCAGAACTGGGATTTCAGGCTTGGAATACTGGTTGGAAAATATATTTGGACTGAGCAGGAATTACAAATTATCTAGCACTGGGCTTTGGTAGGCACCCAGGTGTGCTCCGACCTGCCTGCAAACAGAGAGCAACCTGGTGCAGATATTGCAGCCTGGCCACTAAGGCAGCAAATTTTGCCGCCTATGCTCCAGGATGTTGCTTGTGACAAAACATCTGATTTAAATCGACCATCAATTTTAATCTGATGTAATAATGCTATAATACATAAATATCATAAGAAGCAACTCAGTTATTTAAAGTCAAAAATGCTCAGTTGTAGTTATCTCCTCCTTACTTTTCCAAAAGCTATCTCCTTCCTACAGTTTTTAATTCAGAATAACCACATTTGGTCACCTGGATCGTTAGTCAATCAGCTAACTATTCATTTATCTTTTTCTGCAAAAATCTCCAAATCTGACAAAAAATCTCCGAGTTCGTGTTTTTCTGTTTGGGCAGAACTACATTTCGACATGGTAACTCACAGAGATCTGGTTTTTTTTGGAGCATCAATTCATCACATTATCTAAACGAGCTTTTGAGGGCATATTTGAAATATTTTTTTAACATATTTAAAATTGCGATTTACTTTTTCATTACGGTGTTTATTTCATCCATCAGTGCAGTGGCAATGTTGCGCAAGGCAGTGCAAAGAGCCTATATATTTGTAGTTTCTATGCCATTGTGTACAGTTTCAAACAAATTCTAATTGCCTTTTACCAAAGGAGTGGAGCAATTTATAAATGACAATGCAGATGCTATACTGAACTTAAACAAAAGAATATTTCTGTTGGTTGATATAACTTTTCAGTATAGATTGTGGCGACCCATCAGTCACCCATCAAATTCTATCAGAATGACTATAGACCTCAAAATAATTAATATTATTAATATTACGAAACATGGTTTGGATTTGGCTTTTTCAGTGGATACTGTTCAATGATAGCATTTTCAAAATACACCCAAATGTTTGAGCTTAAATTTTACTCGAATGTCATCCCAATATTTTTATTATTGAGAAACACTAATGTAACTATGCTGGATGCGTATAGGATTATGATAATTGTGTGTCTGGAGGGCTCACCCTTAATAACACACATGATATTCTATGTGAAATATTCTGCTGCATTTTCAGTGAGCTGGTATCTTTATGGTCGACCTTGGTGTATTTATCACCACTTAGGAATTGCAGTCCTGAAATAACCATTGACAGCATTCATGTCGCGGTTGAATTTGTACATTTTTTAAAAATCGTGCCCTGGGCATGCATCTATACTGTAACAAGTTATAATGTTGTTACTTTTGAGGATTCGGTTAGCCAAACAGGTGGCCTGCCTCAAGAAACAATAAATCTGAGATGGCCTCCAAACAAAATTGGAAGCAATTCTTCAAGCAGTGCATTGAAACGATCCAAGTACAATTGAGACCTAAGCTGGATGAAGATATCAGTTAGAGCGATTGCAGACATTGTTTTCACAGAGTAAATTTTCTAATCCCTCAAGAAAATCTTATTTGTAAACAACCAATTGTATTGCAGTCTCTGTGTTTCATTACAGGGAAAGAATTTGTTACTGTTGTGCCTTGTTTATCTTTTCCAAAGGATTTAAGGACAATATAATATTAGAATATCAAAACCTGAGGATTACCTTTGTGTCTCAAGACTTGTTCTCAGTTCATGAAAGTCAATTTGGGCAAATCTTAGGCTAAGAAGTTGTCTTCTCCTATTGTTGAAATTTGGTGGCTCATTTGCAGTATAGAGTTATCACCCCATCTATCTATCTATCTGTGTAAAACATTTTAGTTTCAAGCATGTGGATAGACTGCTTCACAGAGTAAAGGGATTCAGAGTAAATTTTTTAACAATAGTCAAGGAAAGAGTTTTTTACTCCTTGGTCAAGGTACCTGCAAGCTTTGCGTCAAGGGGAAAGTTATGGGAAGCTTGATGCCAAAAACTCCTTTCATCTATTTGTCACAATTATAGGGTTCTGGAGAATGAACTGAATTCAAAGTTTTTGATTACAGTGAAAAATAGAATATGCAGGCTCTCCCATAAAAATTTCCCTTTGTACATCCTTACTCCACAATTAGACATGAAGTTTGCCAGCGGGCACATTGTATGCGGCAACATGTTTCCAATGTCGCAATTGGATTGTTTCTGTGTTGCATGGTACACGTTTAATATTCAATATCTTGTAGATGCATAAATGGTGCATACAAAGCAACACAGTTTTTTCCAATATGGTAACTGCGCAGTAACTACAGCTACTTTACTCGAGAGTAATTTGCAAGAATACTGGCATCATATGTGATCAAATGCTTTGCCATTTGCTTGTTAACACTCTATGTGGCTCCAAATTGTGTGCAACTCTATTTTGCACTGTTTTATTCCATTTTCTTAAAATCAAATCTAGTCTCTAGACCGCATGGGAATGATGCGTTTATGACCACGTAGAGGCATAAATGGTTCATACAACTCAACACAGTTTTTTCCAATATGGTAACTGCGCAGTAACTACAGCTACTTTACTAGAGAGTAATTTGCAAGAATACTGGCATCATATGGGAAAAAAATGCTTTGCAATTTGTTTGCTAACACTCTGTGTGGCTCCAAATTGTGTGCAATTCTATTTTGCACTGTTGTATTCCATTTTCTTAAAATCAAATCTAGTCTCTATACTGCATGGGAACGATGCGTTCATGACTACGTAGCTGTTGAATTTGTATACATTACTTGCATTTATCTCCCCTGGTAAGCTGCTAACGTTTGGTAAGCCCTTGTGACAACACAACAGTGCAATATAATTATTTAAATAAACCAATATTCAATAACTTTGAAACATTAATACATGTCAGTATTTTGAAATTGGTAAATAAATAGCCAGGATTTAAATTACCTGCATTAAGCACCACTTAATGTTCTTTGCGAATAAAGTTGAACCAGATTGTATTCTAAATAAGCTTCAAGAGGTACACTGCTAATGACTCCATGACTTACCCTACACTAGTGGAAGTCCAATGGTCTAATGGGCCTACTACTCAACATCCGCAGTGGACTGAATCACTATGAGTAAAACACCCTCCTAAATGCTAATTGATATTAAATCTAATAAATCGTAATTAAAATCAAATATATACTGAGGTATGACATATTGCGTATAAATTTGCTGTGTAGAAAACGCATGGTTACTATATATACAAGCCTCTAGTTAGATGTGTAGCAGAGGCAGTTTATATATGGTAACAATATCTACTAAAATGCACCATTCCAACGTATATTAGCGTGACAGATTGCCACATTAGGCAGACGTAGTTCAGCCTCTAAGGTAAACATCTTTTCAACATAGTTTAGATACAGTTGTGCCGGCTGGGTTATGCTTAAATTACACCTAACTATCCTAGCTAAATTGATACGGTGGGTATAGCTAGGAAGGCAGTATTGTGGCAGTTTTTACAATAGGATTAACTATTACAATCCTTGAATGATGGTGCCACAATGTACCCTTGGTTCGCAATGCTCCGAGGGTGTGAAGTACCCATGCTATCCACCTGGGGGTTCGAGGGCAGTGTGATTCCCCAACAGGGTCTGAGATAGAACCCGACCGCTGATGCTCTGAGAGCATTTCTAGCCACTAGGAAGGGCTAAAAACGCATATTTGACATATTTGTCTATATTCAGTCTAACTCATCACTTATTGTGATTGAGCAAAAATGACATAGAAATATTAGTTAAACAGTGCTTTTAAATAATATAATGCTGATACTGAGTACCCATTGGAGCCTCAATCATAGTACTGAACATTTTCAATATGTAGATGGACGTACCTGCACGCTACACTGTCTCGTCTCGAAGGCCATGATAACATATATAGCTATTTGCACTTGGTATCAAACTGAGCAATGTAGTTTTAGGAATATCCATCGTTAGAGATAATGCTTCAAACAAACTATTTGGTAAAAATTCTTCATTTTCTAAGACAACTGCTGAACACAGGGTCACAATATCCTTGCTGAAATAATCATAATAAATTTACGTAGTGGTTTAGTTTTCTCCAAACCCCCTCAAAGCTCTTTATATTGTATTGTTGGGAGAATGTCATCTTCCCACATAGCATTGCAAAGTGTATAATAGCCTTCCCGCTATTAGATGGGATGAGTGTAGTCTGTATGTGGTCATTTTCTATGTTCGATCATCACGACTAGCGATTGAAATTAAAAAGTCAAATATATGACAAACAAAGAAATTGAATTTCCCCCCGCGACTTTGGTTAGATAAGGATAACAACTTGTAAAGGTATATGGAAGACCACTAAAACTTTGACGGCTTTGGATTTCCACACAATAATATGGGATATTTCTCAGCTACTATGTACGGCCAGCCCTTAATGGCGTTTGGGATGGTGATCGCGGCCGTAGGCGGTCGATGAGGGGCTGTGTGGGCTATTGTACCATTTCAACACCAACCACACTGAAATTAATATACCTAGTGCACCTGTTACGCGATATTATTATGCTCAAAACTTTTCTTGGGTTTATTTTCAGGTTTTGTTGTAAAGGATTTGATCTGCTAAAACTCTATAATACATATTAGGTAATAACCGTTAGCCCTGAATTCTACATTTCCTAACACAACGACTGAAAACAAGGTCACAATCGCCTTGCAACAATATCTCATAATGCATTGTGGTTTGATTTCCATCAGTATTATAATAGGATTTAGGATTTATTTTCTTCTGCCCTTTGAAAATCCGAATCTAGAACAGCTTTGTGGGAATCCATCTTTCACTGCTTCAAGATTATCTTGTGTGTCGGATTAGTTGATGCATCAGTTTAATCTAGCCAAGTTTGTTTGAATGACCCTCCCCCACTGCCTTCATGAGCTTGTTGAACCCCCTACCCACACAAGGAAGCTGGTGATAACAGGCTAGACCACCACATGCTATTTATTACCAACAAAAATTTAATTTGTATGGTTGGTATATGCCTCTATTGATATTCTTAAGTTTATCAGGCTGGCGGCTCATTATAGTTCTTATTATATGTAATTTTTAAGGTGAATACATTCTAAGAAGCCTAAAACTAAACTGCTCTGAGTGTGCAGACTTTTAAGTGTAATTATTGTGATCTCTCAGCATTGGACTGCATTCGGCTGCAAGAATAGGGAGGCCTCAAACCATGGAAGGCTCAACTCACTAACCCAGCTGTAGATACAAATTTCCAAGCAGCAGAAAGGGCTGTCCGACACACTACTGGTACCGTAGGGCTAGCGCCAAATTTGACTAATATGGTTCTCAACTGTACACTATCAAATGTATTACTTAACAACATTCAAGGCACATTTAATCTGCATCCAAATGTACTTCACTCATGTAAACTCTTATTCTGCGGTATGCTCTGATTCGCAGCCATCACAAAATAACAAAGCTAGACCTAGAACAACGATGCTCAGTTTGATTCCAAGTGTAAATAGCTATATATGTTATCATGGCCTTCGGGATGAGACAGTGTAGCCTGCAGGTACATTCATCAAAATATTCAAAATCAAAATAAGTGATAAGTTAGACAGAACATGTCACTTTTACAACCCTCCATACACACTGTAGCGATATTCCAGCAATAATCACTCTACGTAAACTCACTGTTTCACATCAAATAGAACAACAAATAGAGGAAGAAAATACAATCCCTTCCTGAACCTGATTGTTGTACTTGTTGTAGAAAAAAAAATTGCTCCATTGAATCCTCCAAAGACGACTACAGCTCTCACAGTTTCAACTTCATCTTTAACCAAGACACAATCGATGTCAACAACAATAGCCCCTCCAACACCAACAACCACCGCCACGTCTACATCAACAATCACAGCCTCTCCAATATTAACAACAGCAATATTTGATAAACAACAGTTTGTTCTGTGAATAGTATTCTTCCTAGGATTATGGAATGGCTATCACTGGTTCAGACTGTGAGGTTCTGATAAAGGATGGAAATGGCAGGGAGGGACTTTTATGTTCTGAAACCGATCATATGTGGGAATTGAACGAGCACGATTCTTCAGCTGAGAGATATTGTGGCTGTGTGTCTGGATATTGTTCATCATCTGAGATACTATCTTTCTGCATCCATTCTTTGAATTGTATTTATGAGAATTAAAAGTAATCATTCCTTTCCCACAAGTTTCTGCTTATCCCTCATTTATCAGAAAGATCAAAATGACCTTAGCAAAATCCTTGATCATTGCACATTTTGTCTATAAATAAATCTCAAGGCTCATTGAATGATTTTTTCTTTTGTCCTATTGAGGAAAACAAACAGCGTAACTTGATAAAAGCAAAGGCCACAGGAATAGGATATCCTCATTTAGCAAGGCCTCATAACAGAATCAAACACCCGTAGCATGGAACATAAAATAGATACCATAGTCTAAATATAGATCTGCTTGATTCAATGTAATTGAAAACCAATATCCTTATACGTTGATATTTTATATACAGAGCGTTCCAGCTATGTTATGATTATAAGTCATGAGAAGGCATGACGGGCAGATAAACCTCGGGCGTAAACACATACTGTTTGGTTTGGTTTGGTTTAATTCGTTGTCACATATATACATGTACATACATAATAAAGTGAAATGATATATGGATTTGCCGCTGATGACTAAAATACTAAAAGGTTCAAATGATAAAAAGTAATTGAAAATAAAAAAATGGCACAGATACAAACTAAAATAGAACATTGTATTAACATTTACTGGAATTATTGCAGACATTTATAAAATGCCGTAATGTCGCCTGGAGGTTTCACAAGCCAGTGATTCTGACAGCCGGTCCCAAGCCTGGGTAAATACAGAGGGTTCAACGCCAGGAAGGGCATCCGGTCGGTGAAATCCCGCTTCACAGAAAACATGCAGGGACAATCAACATGTTCATCCAACGCTTGGACGCCACCCTATGTGGCACTTCGCAGCGGAACCACCATCGACCTGACATTGTGATAAGAAGACGAGAGTGGCGATACTGTAAACTCAGAATGGCCACGGTAAATATTGATACTCTTACTGGAAAAAGCAGGGAAGTTGCTGCTGTTATGTTAGCCAGGAAGATCCACATACTATGCCTACAGGAATTCAGATGGACTGGGGGTCAATCTGGTGGAAAAGCCAGGGCTCTTGGTGATGGTTACATGTTGTACTATTGCGGAGGGAAGAAAGCAAGAAATGGAGTTGGGATTTGTCTGAGTGAATATTGGCAGGATAAAGTAATAGCAGTAGAAAGGAAGCCAGATCGCTTAATATATATGAAATTGGTAATACCTGGAATGAGCATCAACGTCATATCAGTGTATGCCCCCAAGCAAGGATGCAGTCAGGACGAAAATATTTGTTCTGGAACCAACTTAACGGCATCTTGGCTGGAATCCCAGAAGGAGAAGAGTTGATAGTTGCGGGAGACTTGAATAAACATTTTGGAAGGGATAGAGTGGGAGTAGAGAGATGGCATGGATGTTGGACGATAGGAAGGAGAAATGAGGAGGGAGAGAGAGTGTTGAAGATGGCACAGACATACGACTTGGCACACATAAACACTTTCTTTGAAAAGAAGGAAGAGCATCTGATAACATTCAAGAGTGGAGGAAATAGGTCAGTCATAGACTATATAGCGATTAGAAGACACCACCTAGGAGTAGTGAGGAACTGTAAGGTAGCGCCAGGAGAGTCTATAGCACCGCAGCATAAACTTCTCATAGCGGATCTTACAGTGAAGAGAAAGCGAGAGCGGCGAAGGAAAAGAAAGGCTAGGACTAAGTGGTGGAAGCTAAAGGAAGAAGGGCAGGAGTATATAAATAAATTAACTGAATACATCGAGAGTAAGGAGACAAGGGAATGGACATCGGGAAATACGTACCAGAAGGCAGTTGAACTAGCAAAAGAGGAACTCGGTCAAACATCTTGAGGAAAACACATAGAGAAAGAGTCTTTGTTTTGGAATTCAGAGGTAGAGGAATCAGTAGGACAGAAAGGTGATGCTTTTAAGGAGTGGCAGAGAGCGGAGGAAAGACTGGAGATGGACCCAGAGGAGGCTGAAACCAAAGAAAGAGACTATAGAGAAAAGAATAAAACAGCAAAGGAGAAAGTGGCAAAAGAAAAGGGATATGAAAAGCTGTATGAAGATCTCAAAGAAAATGGACCAAAGAATCTCTATAAGCTTGCCAAAACCAGAAAAAGGAGGTCTCAAGACATAGACAGGATGATCTTTGTGAAGGATAGAGAGGGCAAAATCTTGTGTGGAGATGATGGTATTAAGAAGAGATGGATAGAATATTCTGACAAGTTGCTCAACACCAAAAATCAAAGGAAGGACTTGCAGAGGAGTGATGAAATAGAGGGACCGATGAGGCTGACAAGCGAATCCGAAGTCTAAATACAGTTAGAGAAGATGAAAAATCGAAAGGAAACTGGACCAGATGAATTCCCAATAGAGGTAGTGAGGAGTCTTGGGCAGACAGGTTTGACCTGGACGACAGCTGTACTACAAGATGTACAGGAAAATGGGATACCACCAGAATGGAGAGGAAGCAAAATCACACCTTTGTATAAGCAAAAGGGAGATCCTCTAAACTGTTCAAACTATAGAGGGATAAAACTCCTTAGTCATTGTCTAAAGCTCTGGGAGCGAGTGATAGAGGCGAGGATAAGGGAAATGAGTAAGATCAGTGGCAAGCAGTATGGCTTCCAGAAAGGGAAGTCAACAATACAGCCCATGTTTGGTTTGAGAATACTCCAGGAAAAGATGAGGGAATATCAAGAGGACTTACATATGGTTTTTGTCGACCTAGAGAAGGCGTATGATACAGTACCTAGAGACCTAATCTGGTATTGTCTGAGGAAGCGTGGAGTTCCTGAGACATATGTGAGTGCAATCAAAGACATGTACAAGGACTGCAAAACATCAGTTGTGACAAGTGTAGGTGAAACAGATGAGATTGAGATAGAAGTAGGAATACATCAAGGATCTTCACTAGGCCTATTCCTCTGCATATTGATCCTGGATGTCTTCACCGAGGAGATTCAGCAGGACACGCCGTGGGCAATGCTGTTTGCTGATGACCTTGTTCTTTGCGATGAAACTAGGGAGAGGATGGAAGAGAGACTTGAGAACTGGAGGGGGTGTTTGGAAGATGCAGGATTAAAAGTAAGTAGGCCAAAGACAGAACATCTACCGCCAGCCGGAAACGTACAAAGGATAGAAATGAAGAAGTATGATGGAGAAGGTTCAACTGATCTGCCGCAGGTATCAACATTCAAATACCTGGGAACCACAATAGATCAAGAGGGAGGATGCGGAATAGAAATTGCAAAGAAGATAGAAAGGCATGGAATAGATGGAGAGAGCTGACAGAAGTGCTTTGCGATAAGAAAATTCCCACCAAGCTCAAGGTTCTATTGTACAAGACGGCAATAAAACCTACACTGATGTATGGAAATGAGATCTGGCCACTGACTCAAAGACAAGAAGACAAAATAAGTGCAACTGTGATGAGAATGCTCCGACACATTTATAATATAGACTGGGAAGAGCATAAAACAAATGAGAGTATAAGGGAGAAGGCCAAAATAGAAGCGATTGCAATAGGTATGAGGAGGAGACGTCTTCAATGGTATGGACATGTACGCAGGAGAGATAGGGAGGAAGATATTAGAGTGGTGGCTGAGATGAGAATACAGGGAAAGAGAAAGAAAGGGAGGCCAAAGAAAAGATGGATGGATACAGCGAAGGATGACATGCTGAGATGGGGCCTCTCAGATGAAGATGTTGATGATAGAATCAGATCGCATTCTCTGATAGAACTTGGTGCCCTGCAGGACTGCCACCCATCCCGGAACACAGCGGACTAGGTGAGAAAGGTGAGAAATTTATAAAATGTCGTATAAAGCTGTCACTACCAATTGCTGCACGATGTTTGTATGATTGCAGCCTTCCAGATCAGTGTTAAGTCAAGAATGAGTGGAACGGATGGTGTTCATCCTTCTGTATGTGGCTAATAAAGGAGTTCATTCTATCTTTGACAATGCAGTCAAAACCACAGTTCTCTAGGCCATAGCTGCTTGCAGTTTTGTATACTTTACGGTTTGACTTGATGTCTCTTTCCTATAAATTGGTAAAAATGACTAGTAAACAATAGAAAAAACAGAATCAACGAAACTACTAAAAATCCGATTGAAAAACTGATTGCTGGCCCCTAAAAACTTCAACTGCTTGACTAGATACAGGCGCTGTTTAGAACTCGATAATTTATCTGCGATGTGAGTCTCAAAACACAGTTTATTGTCCATTGTTACGCTAAGATATTTGACACTGGTGCTGGGAGGAATCACTGTGCCATCCAGGGAGAGCTGCTTAAAATCTGGGGGGTTACGCTGGGTAGTCAAAAGCATTTCATTTGTCTTGGTTGGGTTTAGCAGTAAATCACTGGATTCGCACAAAAGACTTATCCTACTGATCTCATCTTAATAGTTTGAAAAAATCTGCATCAGCGGCTATGTTACCAATTATAACGGTATCATCTGCGTATTTCAAAATTGTGATATTTTGTTTTTCTGATCTGATGCATCCGTGTAAATTGAAAACAAAAGGGGGCTTAAGCCTGTGCCCTGTGTTTTTTCAATATTTGTGACTAATTTTTCAGATACTTTGCCATCTACTTTTGTATATTCTGTTAGATGAAAAACTGGATACCCACTTTGTAACTCTTAAATCAAAATGTTGTAGCTTATCAATCAAAAGACTCACATTTATGGTATTAAGAACTGTGTACTTGTCTTGTGACTCACCTATGCAGACAAACCTAAAGTGTAGCTAAAATGGATAACATGGGGTCCCAGTAACCTCAAATGTGTGCAGTGATGAATAGGGCGGCAATGAAGTATTGCACATTGCTCTGGGATGCGAGTGCAGGACTCCAACTAGTGAACAGCGGGCTTGTTGATTGCGACACCTTTTTCTGGGATGGTGTAATGACGCAAAGCAGGTGATTGGTGCGCCAGTAGTTGTGGGTTAGAGTCCCTTCGGGAGCTTTCAATAGTGATGTATCTTCGAACACCTTTTAGGTGTTTTGATGTTATTTATATAATTAAGTTAACATGGGATGTTGGAGCATGATGAGCAGATAAACTCATAGGATGTTATTAGATTGTGTCCGCTCTATCTGTATGTACAATGAATGGCTAACAGGGTTATGATTACTTATTAATTACTATTGAGTCCTCCGGCTCCTCTCGATCTCAGCTGTGAGGTTGGTATCTCACAGGGCACTAATTAATTAACCCAGATAGAAGCTGAGAATAAATCATAGTAAAACTCAAAAGCATCCCCACAACAGGAGCTGCCCTAGTCAGCCGAACCCCACAATCCCTATCCAGCCAAACCCCACTATCCCTATTCAGCCATCCCTTCCCAAATGTTAAGAACCTAATTGAACAAGCCCAACCATTTAAATTGCCCTTTATTAGCATTATTATTAGCATTATTAGCCGTACTCGTTTTAGAGATTCGGCGTACTCAGCATAAATAGGCAATGTGCTTGGTTGCAGTGGCAGGTATTGCTGCCTTTGCGTAACCCCCCTCAAAATCCCCTACGCTGTAACTTGATTTTTAGCTTTCATACAACTGAAAATGATATGGTTGATAATAAATTGATTATGTTTAGTAAACCAAAGAATACTGCAGTTAAGTGGTAGCCAGATTGGTTTGCTTCGCTGTGATTTCCACCGAATCGTTTTACCCAATTCAAACTAGGCAATCTTTAATCATTATCCTGTTTTAGATTGTTAAATTCACTGGGCATGTGATGAAGTAACTCAATTGTGGCACATGCCAGTTATATTGGTCTGTAGATAATCAAGGATTAAAGTTGTGTTCAATGAGATGTATTGAAAAATACTTAGTGCATGAACCAGATTCTAGTATTTGTAGCAATATGTTATTGTAGCATTTGTAGCATTTGTAGCATATGTCTCATCCAGCCGCTTATATATCTAACATCATCTAATTACCCACATGTGATGCTGACTAGTCAACATTAGTGTTAATATCCCCCCCCCCCCCCCCACTGAAGTCATGTGTGAGTTAGTAACATGTTATCATGTTTAATACCAACTTTTACCTGGTATGCAGTTGTGGCACAATTACCTTAAATTTGCAAAGTAATATTTACGATGTATCTGGATAACCTGTTTAACATCACCATATTTCTGTGGAGTGCTTTGCGACAAGAAGGTTCCTTCACACCTGAAATACATCATCTAATAGACTGCTATACGACCAGCCCTGACATGTGAGAATCAGACATGGCTCTTATCAGGATCCTGCATAGAAAGGGTAAGTTCTTGTGAGATGGTTACACTAAAGTACTACATGAAGAGATACCAGCAGAGGATATTATGCCTACCAGTTTTGTCATAAGGTTAGAATGATTTGGCCTTGTTTGTCGACATGAGGGCGTTGGAGATATCATTTGGGAACTTGCAGTGACAGCACATAGCCATTTTTGTCTCCTCTGTAGGGGGGACAATGACCGATTGTACCTTCTCCTGCACATACTGGCTTCAAAGAGAAGATAGAAACTCCTTTCGTCTTCTCTTGTTGATGTTCTACATACTCAGGATTGATTTCTGGTGTTTATCAAAAAAAGGTCAATCGGTGCAACTTTGACTCTATTATAAATGTATCTATCAATGTAAACGCCAGCCAAAAACCTAGACTTGTAAGACAGGTACACATTTTCTGGAGCTCAGTCAAGAATTATAATCTTAATCACTGATATGTTGAATTCTGAAACAATGATTAATGATTAATCTATTGATGTGGTCACTCAAGCCGATCCCGCTACACCCTTACGAGCAATACAACTTTCTTCCAGTTCTAACGCGAACACATATTCAACGCAATGGTTTCAATTCAAGATCACCGTTTCTGCACTTGAACCTTACGCTATACAACCAACACCTATACGGTGTATATGTTGCGTCATCACATGTTCAGTTTGCCTAATAATCTAGAGTTGGAGCCCAGAACTGACTGGGACAGAAAAATCAGATGGAAAAGAGCATTCTCTTATCAACTAGGCATGTTTCACGATATGCAGTGAGTCAGCTAACACTTAACAGAATGATTCAATCTGTTTGCTACACAAACTCCAATGATGTTTGGTCATATCAGTTTCAATGATATGAATAAACTGAAGAAGAAAGCTAAAAATTCATGTTACAGAATACATCTATACAGCAATGTTATACTCTATCCAGAGTTAACCAGGGGAAGGCAATTCCTAATTTATTCATGATCTGTACTACTGATCCCTGTAATATCTATTATTTTTCATTCTTGAATAATCCCGGCATTGAATTAGAGTGATGACAATGATTGATGGTCAAAATTAACCAAGCAATGTCAAGATTAAAATTATTGTCCTATATAGTTGAGAATTTCTGCATTTCTGAATTCCTTCATTGTTGATCATAGTCCCAAAAAAAGCTTGCAGGTAAAACGTCAAATGAATTATTTTAGCAAAATGAGATCAGATAACTCCAAATTAATACAGCCCATTGTTTTGGATATGGGTTTGAATCCACAGGAAAAGTATATAAAAATGGTTCAATGATGTGATTGGCACTTAGGTGAGTTGAGGGAGTCTATTTTACACACCCATACAGAAAACTTCATTCATTCAAATGAATTTAAGCTTACTAAATACCACTTTCCTATCCCCCGATCAATCCTTGACCCAGTATAGTTCAATGTCTTTACAGGATGGCCTTATGCAGTTTACAAAATATTGTTATTTGATGGTTGATTTCAAAACATTGTGTAATGTAAGCACAAGGATGTATGATCATCGATGATATTCAATAACAAATAATTGTTGGAGGAAACAAAGTGTGATGACTTGACCCTGAAACAGCCCAACAGAGGCTAGACAAAGGACAATGTATGGTCAGATGCAATTATTATAATAATAATCTACCTGCTTCATTGGAAATCGAACATCATCAGCAAAGCTTGCATCAGGAGCGTTGTCATTTCGAAAAATCTTTAAAATGCGGCATCTTTGGTGAGTGAACACTTTGGGGTAATTCAGCTAATGAGGTGATCTTTCAGTTTGATTTCTACTGGGATGTAAACTGTTAAGTTTGAAAGACATAAGATAGTACCTTAATAACTATTTGCTTCTATGAAATGATTTTGTTTAAATTATGTCTGCTTCATATGAATTAATACAAACTAATGCAACAACAGATTTTCGAATTGAAATTGTTGTTTATCCAAAGCAGCCACATCTTACTCAAACTGTTGTATTTATTTGTTTGCAGGTTGTTGCTCTTATCCAAGTCCCATGTCTACGTGGTTATCAGTCACCCTGAGGTATCATCGGATTATGGCAGACTGGAACAGAAACTGGAGATAACTAATCGGGCGCTGATGAAGATCTTTGCTGCAGTAAGTTTTCTCATCACACTGTGTTTCTATGGGGTCACGCTGAGCAAACTTCAGAGCTGAGCACACCATTAGAATGTCACCCAGTTTTCACTCAGCTTAAAGATTGCAGTTAGCAGTAAAGGCTGCAAGTCAAGAGACATGGGTACCCAATTCCCAACATGGGCGGATGCCTTTGAAGTTCTAGCTCTATCTCAACCTGTGGGTTCAGATGCAGTTTTCTAAGCAGTGGATACTGGAGCTTAAAATTTACACTCAAACACAGCGCAAGTTGGTGTTGCTGTTGTGGTCGAATAAATATTGACATCTCAAATGCAGTTCTTTGTCTTGAGATGTAGCTGAAATCATGGATATTTTCCAGTTCAAAGGACTTTGAAATCAAAAAGTATTGCAATCGTTGCGGTAAATGTATTAAACAATCTTCCTATTAGTTTCGGGACCATTTTTTCTGGTGACCAAGTTTGCTGCAATATGTGTACCAACTGCAAATTAATTGTGTTTTTTTTGCTTCATAAAATTTGTTTTTCTTTGCCTCGCTTACTGTCTGGTAGACTGGCCTTTGTAAGCTATAAGTTGAACCCGCTTAATGGTGAGCAATGTAAATTAGTCCACTTTTTTACTTTCTTATTCTCATAATTTTGTGTATCACTGATCGAAAACAACTTCATCTGCTAATCAAGAACACAAAAACCTATGAAATTCTTTTTTCTACTGTAGTCATTCGGTTACAATACGCCCCTCTTCAATTGGAAGCTTTGCTGCAGGTCTAATTCACGATCTTTCCTAGGCTATTGAAAAGAGACCGACCTACTGAGTTTAGCATCAGCTTTTATGTCAACCGATAATTAATGATAAGGTCTCATCAATATGCAATCACCTCCCTATAAGTATAAATCACTATTTAATCAGTTAGTGATCCAGATCTAGACCCATAATGTAAATCCATGTCACCGCAATCCTTTATCTGTTCCTCTAAGGGCCCAGATTTCAGTTAGCGGTAATGAGTATTTTTCTGTATCACCGGATTTTACTATCTTGTCATTCAAACTTGTTATGCGAACTCTGTTGCGAATAAGGTTCTACCTAATGGCTACTCAGTAACCCCAAGATATTATAATCAGTGATGTGATGGTTTCATACATTTAGTTGCTCTCGATATGATTGTGATCCAAATTTTCATGTCAAATGCTACTTATCATTGTAGTTGACCAACATGATAGATGATGAGAATAATTCGGAAAATGAGAAAAAACACTTGGTGAAGACTGACGCAGCATATCCAGTTGATAACTTAGCTCAGACCATTTATCGCCTGTCTATAAATGGTATGTTTTAAAAATTATTAGCTGTTGTTATAAATTCATGCCATTGTGTCTCATATCTAGTTATATACTCTTACAGCTATAGTGGTCTTACTTTACTAGTGATGCTGACAAAATATTGAGAGTAATTAATGTTACAGCATGGTATTGGTTTGTCCCATATTAAAAGTAGTTATGGGGATGTAGGAAAATGGTGATCTGTTTTAATGTTCCCCAACCTCTGTGCTGTCGAGCAGGGTGCACCGTACTATGCAGGGAGGTTTGTGGTGAAAGTCTTAAAAAACGTTTATATATTGCTGTCTACATATTCACTAGCTAGTACTTTAAGGTTAAAAGATGTTTATTTACGCTGGTGCAGGTCCACTCTCTCTCAAGTCGAACACTGCTCTGCTCTCAATTCATAAAACAAGGCAGAATAAGTGCCTGCACAATCTAGGTCAATTCAAAATCATTACATAATAATGTCTGCTACATGTAAATCCACACAATTACCAAACACCGCAAAATCAACATAATTCACTAATAAGCTCAGGTAACTCAAACAATCTGCAATCAATATACCGGGCATTAAGTGAGGTGTTTGATTCAATTATTGGTTGGCAACAAAAATTGTTATCAAGCTACATCACCACAGTAGTGTAGTGACACCTTATACATCCAGGTTCCTCTGCAGAGAGTATCACTTGGTCTCAGAAACTTGCAACAATGCAATAATGATCTACAATATACCAAGCAGTATAATATTTTCTGTGAAGGTTCTCAGTCAGGCGATACTTTATTTCATAGTAGGATTCAAGAAATCATAGCATTCTCCAGCCTGATTCATATGTAACACCTAGGACACATTATAGATTTTTAATTCTTTCTTTTGCAGACCTGAAAGAGCTGATGAAGGGAAGAGATGGTAATGTACATAATGTTTTGTTACCCTTAGACAAACAATTCATGTGGAGGATACATCATTGGTTGTATAATATGCATGAATGACAACATTTGTATTAGTTTGTATCACCCTCACCTGATATTTCTAAAATAAGGCCCGCATGTGATCAATTCGACAGGTGCACCGGGAGAAAATGGGGTCCCTGGTAGAGATGGCTCACCTGGTCAGAAAGAAAACCCAGGACTGAATGGAGCAGTTGGTTTGCCTGGAACAAGTGGTGAACCTGGAGAGAGAGATGACTTCCAGGAAGAGATGGGTCACCAAGAGAGAGTGGACCTAAAGGACCCAGTGGGTCAGTGTATACACGGTGGGGCCGAAAGTCTTGTGCTGGCAACTCAACTCAGATATATGAAGGTATGATAATAATTTTTATCAATTAGGTTGCGCAACTGACAGGGTAATTTAAGTTCCACTTTTTGTTTATAACTCCTTTCCATTTACAACAGTCCATAATTTGAATGATGACAAACTGCTCTTGTCTTGAGTGCTGAAGTTAGTTATAATGAAAAAATAGCTTCATGATCTCTTCTGGATTCAACGGCCCTTTGAGAGCCTGTTCTTAAGCCACATTGACTAATGTGACATGCTAATTTGCCTGATCTTTAGTAACTTAGGTTAGTAGATGCTGTTTTATATACTTATTTGTGTATTTGCTCTGATTGATATTGAATGACATCAAGATGCAGTGCCAGTATAGCGCACAGATATGTGATTAGGAATTTCTCTCGTCTTACAGGGTTTGCAGCAGGTGGAGCGCAGGAAGCTACTGGAGGGGGTACTAACTACCAGTGTCTGCCTCTTAACCCTGACGAAGACTCCTTCAGACCACCCAATACAGGATCAATCATTTCAGGATCAGAGTATTTTGTTGGAGATTTTGGACCCTTTCCTTATTTCGCTCAACATCAGAATGTCCCCTGTGCAAAATGTTACTCAGTCTCCTCAGCAGTAATGATGGTTCCAGCAAAGAGTAACTGCCCTATCGGTTGGAAGAGAAAGTATCATGGTAAGCCTTATTTAGTAGTGGTTATGCTTATGATAGTGGGTAAAGATGAGGTCATCATAAATAGTATCAGTATCTAGTATAATCTGAAACAGGGCGTCTGTGGCGATCAACTCATCTATGAACCCTGTTAATGCATAGTTTCATTTCGCTGGACTTGGCGATGCCCAAATGTGTTGTGTACTTTGGTTTTTTTCGGAATACGCTTTTTAAGCCAGATTGGGTGGTAACTGTTTATCATTGTTATTGCAGTATGACAACTTAACCTTTGACAGGGTATTTGATGAGTGAAAACATTGGCCAGGCTCATCAGAGTACCTATGAATGTATGGATATCAATCCGGAGTATGTACATTGTCAACAAGGATGGACAGGCGGAGCCGGCTTCTACTTTGTGAAGCCTGATTGTACAGGAGAAGGTACAATCGGTCATTGTCCCCCCTACAGAGCAGACAAAAAACTGCTCTGCTCTGTCTGCTCCAAGTAGACCAGTTTCCGATGATGCAGCATTTATTCGTGATAATTTTTTATTATAATGATTGAAGACAGCACAATCTGTTTTGAGTATGAGATGAATAAACCTGATCATCATACGGCAGAGAAAATAACTAGTGTCTTGCTTTGGAGTCAACCATACCATAGGTGGAGTTTTTGTTCTGGTTTCTAACGACCTAAGTCATATTTTGACAGTTATTCTGGATGGCATGTTTGGTTCTAGCCATGACTGGGACAAGTGTTGTTGTGATTTGAATCAAAACATCGTCAGATCTCAAGGCTCATGTGAAATGTGACATGTGACATGTGAAAAAGCTCTTGTTGCATCGATTGGTTTCTTACTACAAAGCAAGTTTGAGGAAGCAGATTATATGACTAGACCTTATTGTTGGAAGAAATGGAGCAATAGATTATATCCTGTGATCTGGTGAAATCTGAAACATGATTGATACATCCAGACATAGTTATGTCACAAGAAAAATAACATAACAATATCAGAACTGAAGTATATTGCTCACCGTTCACCGCCATGTTCCGATTGGGTGGCGGGTTTTTGCATGGCTCCCTCCCAGTACCACCAAACTTTCCCATCATACTCAATCACTTGTAACAATTTGCGCTAGATCTAGCCAGCGGAGGTCGACATTGTGTCACTCCAGTGCTCTTTTGGCTGTCCACAACCTCTGCTTCCCTCCACCCTCATCTCATAACCTCTACATGATGCTCATGCCATCAAACATGGCCATAGCATTCTGACCTGATGACGCCTCTGGCAGGCATAATATCTGCTTCTGCTGTTATATTATGTCCATTGTTTTGTTGTTCCACTGAGCTTATTCCCATGCAGTACTTTAGCGTAAACATCTCACAAGAACGTACCCTTTCTATCAGGGATCCTGATAAGGGCCAGGTCTCATTATCATATTCTCAGGGCCGGTTGTAGAGTAGTCTCATAGATGAGGTTTCTTAGGTGTGCAGGAATATTCTTGCTTGAGTACTTTACCGAAGTATGGTGATGTTTTACAGGTTATCCAAAAAAACACGCTTATTATTGCTTTGCAAATCAAAGGTTATTTGTGCCATATGACAACATACAAGGTAGGAGTTAGCATTACGCATGATTACATGATACTTACTCACACATGATTGGGGATTTTAGTGGGGTGATCATTACACAACTTCAATCCTAGATCCTCCACATACAAATATAACTGGCATGTGCCATGATTAAGTTGCTTCATAACATGTTCAGTGAATTCAACAATCTACAATCGGTTAATGTTTGAAGGTTTAAACCAGACGGAAAAAATATTTACTTAACCAATCTGGCTACCACTTAACTGGGTTATTCTATATAGGTTTGCCAAACATAGTCAATTTATTCTCTGCCATATCATTTTCAGTATTATGAAAGCTAGAAAACAAGTAACAGCATACATAGGTAAACAAATGTTTCCACAAGGTCATCACACAATGACGTGATCAAGTGATGACAGTAATGATAATAATGTAAGGACCAGGATGTAGATGTAGAAATGATTGTGGGGTCAGAGGTTAATAATTGTTAAAATTATAAATACTTTTGATAATAAATGATAATCAAAGCTTCCTTTCAAAGTATTGTGTGATGAAAGCACCAGGTTGCAGGAACACATGTGATATTCAACCACAAAGAACTGTTTGAGGAAATAAAATGTCGTAACTTGACACTGAAACATACAAACAAAAGCTCAGCCAAGGTCAAACCATAATATGGCCTGATTCAATGATCATAATATTAACATGATTATTTGGAAATCAAACATCAAGGGCAAAGCTTGCATTCGACACTTGCTCATCTCAAGACACATTGCAATGCTGCTACTTTGGTGAGTGAAAACTGTTTATCACATGGAGGTATATCTTTCGAATTCCCTTCTATGATGGTGTACAATTAACTTAAACTAAATTTACCTATGAAAAAAAACACTGAGGGGTGTCAGCATGTTAATGAGAGAATCATGTTCATTGTACATTTGCATCATAATTAAAAGTGGTAACATTTGAAATAATGAGGATGTACCTTGAAAGATGTTTTGATCCAGTGATAATTTTGTTTAAGTTTCTTTTCAATATGAGCGGAGATAAAACTTAATGACTATCTGTCAGATGACATTTTCTTATGTAATCATCACAAAGAACATCATTTTTTACAACTATCTTAGGGTATAAGAGCAGCCATATTTTCTTCCGAATGTGCAACGATCACTTACACAACATGGTATTGAAGTATCCTTATTCTCAAATGATTTATTATTAATAAGTACGACAGTACAAAAACTTAAGGTCAATCACGTATCATATAAAGACGCAGACCAATAAATAACTAGTTAATATTCAACAAATACATTTCTGTACCAGACCCTGGGCCGAAACCATAAAAATTAATAACCAATCATAATCTGGATTAGAAATCCCATAAAAATATGACACTGGTCAAAACTAATTACCTTTGCACCTATTATCGGTAATTATTAGTTTCAAAAAGCGGAGAAAAACAATGAGCTTACAAAAGTCAAAAGCTAAGACTAAGGGTGAGGCCTAGGTCACCAGACATCATAACACATATTACATTGGTTTCTGATTATCCTTTTTTGGTCATAAGTTCCATTGTCATCCACATGTTGTCAATTTGAATAGCTATGGTGATCTGTTTCGGCGTGATTATTATAGGCTTGACCTGCTTGTTGCGCGAGCTTGCTGCTTGTTCGCTGACTTCGAATTGATGATATGAGAACCAAGGACTTTAAAGTTATAGATATGAGATCTAGCAGTAGTGTGGTAAAGTATTCTTTAGAGAATTAAGCTTGCACACTGTACTGTGAAGACAGGAAATCACCATTAACCCACATAATCTGTAAAACAAAACAAAGCAAAGTTAGTTTAAATTCAATTATTACTAAGAGCTTAAACTAAAACCCAACAGAAACATACTTAAACATTTCAGTGTAGGGTTAAAGCTCAGACATCATAGGTTATCATTATTGAAATTTATCTAGACGCAGGCTATATGGTGATGGAAAATAGTAATATTGTAGTAAATAGAGGGAATAATACACTGAGGGCGTATTGAAATATAACAAAACAGAATCACAGGGCCATGAGAAATCTGGGCACGTGAAACAACCCGTGGAGAATCACACAACGGGAAAACAACAGAAGTCACAAAAGATCTTCAAAACAACCTTGGAAAGATTGCAAAACTGGAAAACCAACAGATTACACCATGGATAAACAGGTGCACTTGACACCATAAATTATCTAAAAATGATCGAAACTGAAATGAGGGAAGGTCAAGCAAAGGACAGACTAACCATGTTTTGACAGCTAGATAATTAAAACTGACAAAACACGCAAATCAAAAGAGAGTAATGACAAAATTGAGGCTAAAACCAATAACAAGGTTAACACCTTTACGCCTGTAAATGCAAACGTTGCACAATAACGGGACAGCAAACCAGCACTATAAAAGCCTGATGGACACTTGTAAAAATCTGTCAGCGCCAGGAGGCGGGTTCACGACATACAGCGTTACACATCTAATCAGATAACTATCTGATTCACTCAGCCCAAGGAGGCCTATTCTTCAGCAAGAAGATAACAAATTCAGTCAGCGCCAGAGAGCGGGTTCACGACGTACAGCATTACAGATTTAATCAGAGAATTATCTGATTCAGTCAGCCCAACGAGGCACATCTACAGAGAGGAAAATTGTCTAAAAACTTTTAGACACATTCAGCCAACAGAGCTTTTGGCAAGATACACAGAGATACAAATACCGCCATTCACAGCAAGGAACCTAGTCTAACATAGTCTAGATATACAGAGATACAAATACCGCGATTCACAGCGAGGAACCCAGTCTAACATAGTTTAGATATACAGAGATACAAATACCGCGATTCACAGCGAGGAACCAGTCTAACATAGTTTAGATATACAGAGATACAAATACCGCGATTCACAGCGAGGAACCCAGTCTAACATAGTTTAGATATACAGAGATACAAATACCGTGACTCACAGCAAGGAACCCAGTCTAACATAGTTTAAATACACAGAGATATCACACTGAATATCACACAGAATTCGAGGTCATCTGCACCAAGGGTAAGATCTTATTATAAAGATTTTGAATGTTTATGTATTTTTATGACTAAATGATAAATGCCAAGATATTATTGTCAAATTATTGATTGATTTATTGCCTGACAAATAGAACTATATTTACATTTTGTTTTTTTGTTTAGAATAAATCCTTGAGCAATTCCACCGAGAATTGCACCAAACTCAAAACTAAACCAGTGCTCAGTAGTTGAGGCTAGCGCACATTGTACGATAGTAGCTCTACTTACCGCTGAGGTATTGTTGATCAACAGTTCAGTTGTGTTTTTGAAGTCTCTCTTTAATAACCAAATTATCAGCAATTATAAGTCCAGATCTGCTACCATTGCATTCGCACTATTTGAACCATACATATCGCGGATTCTAAAACAGAAAATTGGAGGATAGTTTATTATTTGGGATTTGAGCCAAGGAGTGAACAACTCCAAATTACAGTCCGATTAATCAAACACAAAATTCATTCACAATAAATATCATATTATATTACATAAAACACGAAGTAAACGTTATAAAAATTCCATGCTGATATATCCAATGTTAGTACGGTCAACCACATCTTTCTACATCTATGCTGTATCCTTTTGTTTGCAGGTTCTTGCTCTTATCTATGTCACATGGTAACATGGTCCTCAGTCACCCTGATGGATCGGCTCCTATTGTCTCTCCTGCTGACTATATCAGGCTGGAACATAAACTGGAGAAAACTAATGAGGCAATGATGAAGATCTTTGCTGCAGTAAGTGAAGTGAATTTTCTCACCATCATCGTAAATAAAAGCCCAAACTCTTTTTCTACCGTACTAGCTTCTATTTTTACGTTAGCTTTTGATATTTATTAAAAGTTGAAAATAAATTGTCCAATACAAACTAATGTTTTATGGGTGATCAAGAATAAGCTAGTAAGCCCATGTTACAAGTGTCTCTCACCGATTTTTTCAGGATCTCAGATGGCATAAATGGTATCAACTCGGGTTGTATTGACACAATGGTGTTGCAATCAAGTTGTCATAAATCTTCATTCATTATGTAATATGGTCTGTAAGCAAGATGGTTGGGTTAAAATGTATCACCTTATTTCAGCTGACCAACATGATAAGCGATGAGAATATTTTTGAGAACGAGAAAAAGCAAATGGTGAAGACTGAAGCAGTATATCCAGGGGATGACTTAGCGCAGGCTATCAACCGCCTGTCAATAGAAGGTATATTTGAACAACTATACTCGAATACTCATAATGAAAACAATAATAGACATCATTTTTGCATGATTCACTGTGTGCTATATGAGTAACACTATAGGTTTGAATATTCTTCTTTTTGCAGACCTGAAGGAACTGATCAAGGGAAGAGATGGTAATTTCTATAATAATATAATATATTTTACTGTTTGACTAAATTTTGTGTGAGATACATTGATGGTTGGATGATCTGCATGAATTACAGCATTGTATAAGTTCTCTGTTCCCTCACCTGATATTTGATTTTCTCAAATTGACAGGTGCACCGGGAGAAGTTGGGATGCCTGGTAGAGATGGTAGAGATGGTAGAGATGGACTGAATGGAGCTGTTGGTTTGCCAGGAACTGATGGTGAACCTGGAAGAGATGGATCGCCAGGAGAGAGGGGACCTAAGGGACCCAGTGGGTCAGTGTATACGCGGTGGGGGAGAAAGTCTTGCGATGGTAACTCTACAATAATATATGAGGGTATGATTGAGCTTTATTTGGAATCATAACTCCCTTGAGGTACTTACTTACAGGATTAACTTTTAATTTGGAGAATGAACTGATAAGTTGGATTAGTAACCTAGAATGAGAAAAGTTATATAATTAGATGAGTAACTAAGAGTGATATAGAAGTTTTATCGATCCCTGATTTTAACTATCTTATCTTTATAGTTATTGATCTTGGATGATAGACAAAGAACTAGTTTGGTTTGCAAATAATGCGAGTGAATTTACCACAAAGGATCTCTCTCCTCTTACAGGGTTTGCAGCAGGTGGAAACCAGGAAGCTACTGGAGGGGGTACAAACTACCAGTGCCTGCCTCTTAACCCAGATGAAGACTCCTTCCGACCACCTGATGTCGGATCTGTTATATCAGGGGCTGAGTACGTAGTCAGTGATTTTGGACCCTACCCTTATGTTACTCACTATCAGAATGTCCCATGTGCCAGATGCTTCTCAGTCTCCTCAGCAATAATGATGGTTCCAGCAAAGAGTGACTGCCCTACTGGCTGGAAGAGAGAGTATCATGGTAAGTATTTTCAAGGATTTTTTTATAACGACGTGATGTGCCATGTCAGTTGAAGAGTGTTTTTGTGAAAATATCCATATTCAATTATCTTCTACAGGGCCTGTGTGGCAGTAGTCCCTGACAGATTATTCATCCCTAAACTATATCATCTTATGTGTTATCTCACTTGGTTTGGCAATTGTAAATGATATTGTGTATTGTGTTTTATTTATGAAGGTAAAACCAGTTTGTAACAACTGCGAGTTTGAACCCAAAAGCACTTGTTCTGGTACAAGGAGTGCAGTCAATAGTAGAAAACGCTTATCAAGCCATACTGGGTGGGCTCTTTGTATCAATGTTATTGCAGCATGACAACTTCACCTTTGACAGGTTATTTGATGAGTGCGAGAATAGAATATCAACATCAGAGTACCTACGAATGCATGGATATCAATCCTGAGTATGTACAAGGTCAACAAGGACTTACATACGGAGCCAGCTTCTTCTTTGTGAAGCCTGACTGTACAGGAGAGGGTACAATCGGTCATTGTCCCCCCTATAGAGCAGACAAAAAACTGCTCTGTGCTGTCTGCTCCAAGTAGACCTATCTCAGACGATGTAGCATTTATTCATGATAATCTTCTATTATAATGATCAAAGGCAGCCTAATCTGTGCAGTGTATAATGAATAAACCCTATTATCATATGACAGAGAAAATAACCTGTTTCTTTGCTTTGGAATCAACCATGAAAATAGTTCTTGTTTTTGGTTTCTAATGACTCAAGTCATATCTTGACAATCAGTCTGGACAGCATGTTTGGTTCTGGCCATGACTGGGACAAGGTCAAGTGTTGTTGTTTAAAGTTTGGAATAACAACATTATCATACTTCAAGGCTCACTAACATCAACATGTGAAAGAGCTCTTGTTGCATTGAATAATATCTTAATACAAAGCAAGTTTGAGAAAGCATATTTGAAACTAGACCTTATTGTTTAGTGAATTAGAGGGGTAGTTTATATCCCATGAATGACGCAGGTTAATGTGCAAAATAAACTTTATTGTAACAACTTCAGTGAAGTGGATAAATATTAAACATGATTGATACATTGAGACATATGTGACCAATTGTGTCAACAAGAGAGTGACGTAACTATGTCAGAACTGTAGTAGGTTGCTCACCCTTCACTGCCATGATCTGATTTGGTGGCAGGTTTTTGCATTACTCCCTCTCAGTACCACCAAACTTTTCCACCTTACTCAATCACTTGTAACACTTTGCTCTAGATCGTTGGAGGTCGATGGAAGTTGGCATTGATTGTGTCACTCTAATGCCGTTTTGGCTGTCCACACCCTCTGCTTCCCTCCACCCTCATCTTGTACTCTCTCAATGACGCTCAGGCCGACAAACACGGCAATACCATTCTAATCTCATGACATCTGTGGCAGGCATAATATCTTCCTCTGCTGTTATCCCTTCATTGCCTCGTTGTTCCATTAAGCCTCTTCCATTGAAGTACTTTAGTGTAAGCATCTCACAAGAACTTACCTTTTCTTTGAGGGATCCTGAAAAAGGCCAGGTCTCATTATCGTATGTCAGGGCTGGTTGTAGAGTAGTCTTGTAGATGAGGTTTTTCAGGTGTGCAGGAATATTCTTGTGAGTACTTCACAGAAGTATGGTGATGTTTAACAGGTTATCCAAAAACACGCTCATTATTGCTTTGCAAATCAGAGATTATTTGTGCCATCTGACAACATACAAGGTAGAAGTTAGCATTTCGCATGATAACATGATTCTAACTCACACATGATTGGGGATTTTAGTGGGGTGATCATTCCACAACTTCAATCCTAGATCCTCCACATACAAATATAACTGGCATGTGCCATGATTAAGTTGCTTCATAACATGTTCAGTGAATTTAACAATCTACAATCAGGTAATGTTTGAAGGTTTAAACCAGACAGAAAACATATTTACTTAACCAATCTGGCTACCACTTAACTGGGTTATTCTATATAGGTTTGCCAAACATAGTCAATTTATTCTCTCCCATACCATTTTCAGTGTTATCACAATGAAGTGATCAAGGGATGACAGTAATAATAATAATATAAGGACCAAGATGTAGATGTAGAAATGATTGTGGGGTCAGAGGTTGATAAATGTTAAAATTATCAATAAGTTGATAATCAATGATGATCAAAGGTCCCTTTCAAAGTATTGTGTGATGAACGCACCAGGATGTAGGAACACATGTGATATTCAACCACAAAGAACTGTTTGAGGAAATAAAATGTTATAACTTGACACTGAAACATACAAACAAAAGCTCAGCCAAGGTCAAACCATAATATGGCCAGATTCAATGATGAGTGGCAGTAGTCCCTGCCAGATACTTAATCCCTAAGCAACATCATCAAATGTATTATGTTACTCAGATTGGCAATATTCCCAATGATATTGTGTATTGTGGTTTGTTATGAACCTTAATCCAGTTTGTAACAGCTGCGATTTTGAACCAAAAAGCACCAATTTTATGCAGCACAGGTAACAGCTTTGTCTATACTCTGTCTAACTCATCACTTATTTCGATTGAGCGAAAATGACATAGAAATATTAGTTAAACAGCATATAATACTTGCCAAGTAATCTAAATTCAAAAGTTGGAGATTTCAATTTACAGCGATACTGCCCGTCATTGCAATGCTCCGAGGGTGCAAAGTACCTATGCTATCCACCTGGGGGTTTCAGGGCAATGTGATCCCCCAACAGGGTCTGAGATAGAACCCGACCGTTGTTGCTCTGAGAGCATTTCTAGCCACTAGGAAGGGCTAAAAACGCATATTTGACATATTTGTCTATATTCAGTCTAACTCATCACTTATTGTGATTGAGCAAAAATGACACAGAAATATTAGTTAAACAGTGATTTTAAATATAATGCTGATACTGAGTACCCATTGGAGCCTCAATCAAAGTACTGAACATTTTCAATATGTAGATGGATGTCCCTGCACGCTACACTGTCTCATCTCGAAGGCCATGATAACATATATAGCTATTTGCACTTGGTATCAAACTGAGCAATGTCGTTTTAGGAATATCCAAGGTTATCCATCGTTAGACATAATGCTTCAAACAAACTATTTGGTACAAATTCTTCATTTTCTAAGACAATAGCCTTGCTAAAATATACCATAATACATTAACGTAGTGGTTTAGTTTTCTCCAAACCCCCTCAAAGCTCTTTATATTGTATTGTTGGAAGAATGTCATCTTCCCACAAAGCATTGCAAAGTGTATACCAGCCTTCCCGCTGTTAGATGGGATGACCGTAGCCTGTATGCGGTCATTTTCTATGTTCAATCATCACGACTAGCGATTGAAATTAAAAAGTCAAATATATGACAAACAAAGAAATTGAATTTCCCCCCGCGACTTTGGTTAGATAAGGATAACAACTTGTAAAGGTATATGAAAGACCACTAAAACTTTGACAGCTTTCCACACAATAATATGGGATATTTTTCCGCCATTATGTACAGCCAGCACTTAGTGAGATGAGACAAGGAGACCTCTGAGATGGATCCCGGAGACACGCCCCTTCTCTAAACAATCCACAACAGCATCACCAGGTAAGGTGAAGTCTCTCTGTCTCTCAGTCAGTCGGTCGGTCTGTCTGTCACTGCATGCTATGTTGAGAGTTATCTATCTATCAACAGGTTTTTGCTGAGCAAGAGTTGCAATAACTTTTATTTGAATGAAATATGACGGATTTTTGAGTAAAGTTATGGTCATCAAGTTTGGTAATTCAAATGTAATTGACCTTTTTAAGGACATCCAATTTAACTTATCTTTATTCTTAACCTTTCTTCTTTCCTTTTCCTGTTTTTTTTCTCATCACTATTCAGAAAACACTCCGCTATTAAAATGAAATAGGCTATCTACAAAAAGTTAAAAGGAAATTGCTTTAATGTCGAGTGAATGAAATTTAAGTTCCATATTGTTTTATTATAGAGTCATGGTAAGGATCAGAACATGGGCGTACATTCTGCTGATGCCAACCAAGGTAACCTCAGTTCCAAACTTAACACTTCACTTAACTTAACACATTAACACCCCATTGTTGATAATAGTGAGTAAAACACTCTTGGCTATGATTGGCGGTCTCAGTAAACATTGCATTGTTGTTACCTTTGCCGTCTAGACAGTATGGCATCAAGGAATTCAATTACTTTTGATAACCAACATTAATAAGCAACAATTACATTCCGTGAAACGGTAAAATTATGGCCAAATATTGGAATTAGGAGATTGTAATAAATGTGCTCCCAGAGGTGACACACTGTGTAAACGTCTGAATGAACGGGATATTAAGTAAGTAGCTTACACTCACAATCTCATATTCTTATTTACAGCCGAGCCTCTGTCTAAGAGTTTGGTGTTAGCCAGCGACTGGCAGTTCAATTTCCTTGATGATATTTCTGGGTCATCACCACATGACCTCCAATCACCGACAATAGGACCAGGTATAAATCCCATCTACTCTAACACCCAACATTCTCCACAAGAACTGATGACATCACTACCTTCAGGTCTGACATCACCTCTGGATATGACATCATCACATAATGTAATGATGCAAGCACAGCAGAGTAATTCTATGATGATGGGTGCCAATTCACAACACAATCTACCAACCACACAGAATTTGATGATGACTACACAAAATATGATGATGTCATCAGCAGCATCTCAGGGATTGATGTCATTTCCTGATATGCTTTCACAAGATTTGATTACATCATCAGTTCATCTTCATCAACAGAATCCAAGACTGTTACCGGCTGGTGCCTTTTTGAATCCATACCACAGATCAATAGATACTCCCCCATCCCTGCCCTCCACAGGGGAGCCCATCAGGTCACCCCTCACAGCTCCCATTCGGGGCAAAGATGATAGCTTTTTTCTTAAGTCTGAAAATGACTGAAGTCTAAAAGTCGTTATTCTTTTGCTCATCCTGATATATGTGTTTGTCTAGACTGTCTTGATACGCTTTGCTGTACGGCGGAACGCAGCATGGCTGTGTTGCACCCCCCCCCCCCTCCACCAAAGAGCTTATCAAGACAGGCTAGTAGTTGTGCTACTGGAATATTCTGTAGCCAATTTACTGAAGGTGAATGACCTCTATAAATACTTTGAAAAGTCTGAATGAGAACTGCTGAACCTAATCAAACTAAGCAATAAGTTTTTTCGCACTTCATATTTTATTCATTTTTCCATCACCAGTATTTTGCAATCACAATCACCTTTGTTCTTACATAATCTGTACAATTTTCCTTTGTCAATGGTCCGAATTATTGAAATGGATTTGATTCTAACAGAGGCTAGCTTGTTGAAGCCAGATGCTAAATCATTGGTGTTGCAATTTGTGTAGCTTTCTTTCCCTCAATACTGATATCATTTTCTGGTGTTTGTCACTGTGACACTAGAGCCTTTTGCACTGGGACACTATACTATGTCACTGCGTCACAGGTATATGCCACTGTATCACTGGTATATATCACTGTGTCATGGGTATATGTCACTGTATCATTGGTATATGTCACTGCGTCACTGGTATAAGTCACTGCGTCACTGGTATATGTCACTGTATCACTGGTATGTCACTGTGTCACTGGTATATGTCACTGTGTCACTGGTATATGTCACCGCGTCACTGGTATATGTCACTGTGTGACTGGTATATGTCACTGTGTCACTGGTATATTTCACTGTGTCACTGGTATATATCACTGCGTCACTGGTATATGTCACTGCGTCACTGGTATATGTCACTGCGTCACTGGTATATGTAATTGTGTCACTGGTATATGTCACTGCGTCACTGGTATATGTCACTGTGTCACTGGTATATGTCACTGTATCACTGGTATATCAAACTGTGTCACTGGTATATGTCACTGTATCACTGGTATATGTCACTGTATCACTGTGTCACTAGTCAAACTGGTTTTTGGCACTTACATATTCTGTGTCCCTTTTTCAGCACATTGTTAAGTGAGGTGTTGATCTTTTTGCAATTTCACATGCCATAAAAATTGCTTAGACTCAGTTGTAGCTGCTGATGATGCGCCAACTATGAACTTATAATTACTTCTTTATTTATATTAAGACGATTCTCATTATGTATTAAGATGATATATTGAGATATATTAAGATAATATATCATGATATATTTAGATGATTCTCAAATACAAATTAAATCGCAATGTTCTGTAATAAGTAATCAGCTGAAAACTGTTGTAAAACCAGGTCAATTACTATATATTATATTATGACTTCGATATTTCGTCAGCATTCTTTACACACATGCTCTGTTGATAGGAGACTGAGTCTTTCCAACAAGATATACCAATGCCTTGTTATAGACTGGTCTACTTGGAGCAGACAGCGCAGAGCAGTTTCTTGTCTGCTCTGTAGGGGGGACAATGACCGATTGTACCCTCTCCTGTACAGTCAGGCTTCACAAAGAAGAGGTTTGCTCCTCCTGTCCATCCTTGCTGACCTTGTACATACTCCGGATTGGAGTCAACACATTCATAAGTGCCCTGATGTTTATATGTAGATAACTCGCTCATCAAATATCCTGGAAGGACAAATCTCGACCAAGTTAAAGAGGATTTACTTTCATTAAAACAGAAACTTAGTGTCACTGTTTCATTACTGCATAAAGGAATTAACTGATACTCATTATTATACATATCTAAATGTGTGATTCAGTGATCAGAAAGCATTATGAAGATAACAAAAATGCTCACCAAAATACTCCATATTCCATCCGGTAGGGCAGGTCTTCTTGGCTGGTAACATCATTATTGCAGAATGGGCTGAGTAACATCGCGCGCAGGGTATATTCTGATACGTTGCAGCCCCCGGGTACGGACCGAAGTGATGGGATACATATTCAGCTCCTGTTATGATAGACCCGTAGTTCGGAGGTTGATAACGATCTGTGTCTGGGTTGAGAGGCAGACATTGGTAGTTAGTTCCTCCCCCTGTACTATCATAATGTCCTCCAGCTGCAAATCCTGGTAAAAGAATGAACTAATATAATTCAGAGTATCAAATGGCCTTTTTTGTTGGGTCAATTATCTCATCTTGTATGCATCTAAGAAACACTGTAGTATGTAACTCATGGTTCATGAATGGACATGGCATATTTTGAGTTCGTAAGCTTTTGATTGGCATTGCAACTTTTACCAACCTTGTTCTATCACACAGTGGCACTGCGACATATATCATATAGAAATATTGTAACTTATAGCATAGAGTTTTGCTATCACTTATTCCAAGATAGGCATCTTGCATTAGCACTTGGTTTAACTGGCAAGTCACAATGGATATATAATGAATCAATTTATGTACCATTGGTGGCTTAATCTGTTAATGTCTAGGATTTAAGGTCGGTTTACAGGCAGGATTCAATGTGTGATAGTGTAATCTCAAACTCAGAATGCATTTAGAAGAAGTGACACTAATGAAGCAGAATTGGAACGAATATGAGCTAAACATGATAGAAAACAACAACTCATTAGCAACTGACAATTGTTTATCTTGCTTGATCCTGTAACTGTCAGAGCAAATGTTTTCAAAAAGTAAGCATATTCAATAATCGTAAAACCGATTACCTTCATAGATCAGGGTAGAATTCCCTTGGCATGACTTTCTGCCCCACCGAGTATACACGGAGCCACCACCATGACCAGCAGATGATCCTGGTTCTCCAGGCAGGCCAGATACTCCAGGTGCACCTTTTTCACCTGGTGGACCTTGTACTCCTTCTGCACCTGGCAAGCCTGTGAGACAGTGAACATTTTTATGTGTGGATCATGTTGAGAGATTAAACATTGTTATATTTCACATATTTGAACCAACAACATGACCGAAAAGACAAGACGAGTGAAAAAGGGGAAATAATTATGTTAGAAACAATTTGTTATAGAAGATAACATACCATCTCTGCCATCATTCCCTTTCAGCAATGCTTTCAGGTCTAAAAGCGGAGAAGAATATGCAGGTACATAAATGACGATGCAAATAGAGCTCGTTCATAAAAATGATATTTGGGTTGTTGGAGTTAAAGGCCGAATGTATGTGACATGCATTCAGCTTCTATGGAATGTTTCAGAGTCTCAAAGCGCCATTTAAAAATCATGTTCTCTCAAAGAGTCATCTACAACATGAAGACTCTGCTTTGTCACCGGAAATGTTCATCAATATTGTGAGTTCTCACCTTGTAAAGTTAAACCTGAGATGACATAATCTGTGACATCACGATTGGAACCTTGTTCCTTTTCTGTAATACGACCTCCAACCTTCAGCCCTTCCTTTTCATCAAGGACAAGCTATATAAAACAAAATAGGTCAAGGAAAGAAAGGAAGACTCAGGGTTTGAATTAGTGTCACCTCAATGTAGCCTGTTTCTACTGATATTACAGTGAATAGCTTGGATTTTGCATAACATAATGACTGTATTGTGGGTTAGTGGAATAAAAATCGCAAGGGTTGTCTCCATCCGAGGACTGAGAACTATCAGTGCCTTAAGGGCGCGGCCGCCGTATTCGGTGCCAAGTTGCTCTCAGTTTGCAGGCAGGTCGGAGCACACCTGGGGCGTCATATGAGCCCAGTAGTCAGTAGACCGCAGCGGGATTCGAACCCAGGACCTCCAAAGCTTGCACGTTAAAGGGCAGGCGCTCTAAACAACTTAGCTACCTCCTACTCCTACTCCTACTGATTTACAGCCCCATAAAGACAATGAACCCTGTCAGGTTTCTCAAGCCAGTCGAGTGTTTGGTATTTCTTTCAAATTATAACTGATTTTGAAAGAAGAGAGAAACAAGAATGGGAATCGAATGGAAAATTGCACTCCAAGACTACTCAAAACATAAGATAGCTGCCTGCTTTATATTGATCATTTAGAGTTATAGAACTGAGAGTTTTGAGCCCTAGATCAACTAGAACTGACCCCAGAAGAGGAGATTGAGAGAAAAAACTGGGATCGCAAACCTGAGAGGGTCACCCTGGAGTGTGGGCTTTTCAAACGAGAAATGTGCGGCTCTCTTTTATGAGAGAATATGATGGTCATTGTCTTGCCAGAAATGTGGGAGAGTATTTAGAGACGTTAGACCATACATTCCAGAGACACTACTATTACTGATGTAAAACAGAAGGATGAGGATGGTCAAACAATTTGTGGTCAGAATATTTTTTAGCATTATGATTTTGGTGAGGTTATGTTTATTTAATTTATTGAAATAAAATATGAGAGTAATTGTGATTGTACAATTATTTATATTTTGGGGGATGGGGTCGTATGGCTCACCCTATGTGAACATTTTTTTATGATATTTGTTTAGGTTTTAGAAAAAGGGGAGAATGAACGAATTTTGCAATCTATTGCACTTTTGTGTGCCCAAAAAGCCAGCAGACGTGATGTGTCAATCCTGAGTTTTATCTATACTTCGCTCCCACATTATTTTTACTTACTGCACTGAGAAGTTTGTTGAGAACATCTGTCAGTTTCTGAACCTGAGCTTGCAGGTCTTTTTCTCCTGAAGCATCTGAGGGGTCAGAGGTCACAAGCTGTGCCAGCAGGAAACAAAGCAGCACCCTAGATAATTATCAGACAGACTTAATATGGTACCTTCTATTAGATCGCATATGCGTTATAAAGCGCTTCGCGTATTAGGCTCCACTTTTCTTAACCATGCACATGATATGTGATACAGCCTTCAAGACTTTGACAGGTTAGATATTACGATGGTGATACAAGTTTGCTTACCTTCCAAGGGATAATTTCCAGGATCCCATACTGCTGAACTCAGTGGGTTGTTGGATTCTAGAGAGCTGTTTAGCTTTGTATCTTATCCGCAACTTATCTACTCTGAAAGATAACAAACCCAACCCCTGTCCTCTTTAGGTGTTACACAACTAATAATGAATTGTAGAGATCGATCCTGACACTATAACGCTGCGCAATGAAGGTTAGCAGTGTCAGATTCACAGTAACTTCTTTTGTGATTGATCCTTTAAATAAAAATCGTTATCAGGAAGTGATTATCCTTACAAAGGGAGAACTTCATTTCTATAAAATCTGTTTAACACATGAAATTGTTTTTGATGATTGGAGTATTCTTAAATGTTTTCATAAGAGTTGTAAAATTCGGTCGAAGCTACAGCACAAAGAAAAGAAGAGTTACTCTGAGTGATAAACTTTTGCACTAGGATTTAATATTTTGTATGCATCAAGGCATAAATGTTCCGAGTCAAACTTGGCCCCATGTATATCACAGCATTGTGAAAGGTTTAAGATTTTTATTTGAAAACTGCTGTTAGCTCTTAACTCATTTGTGGTTATTAAAATACTTAATTCAATGACCAAGCTTCCCTGTCCATCGCCGCAATAAACCAAACAATCACTCGCCCCTACACTTTTGGAGAATTGGCCCTCAATCATGTATAGCCACTGCTGGAAATTGTGAGACATTTGTAACAAAAACAGACACTGTTAGCTGTGTGTTAATACTCAATGGTATAATTGAAGATTCGGAATCAATATAACCAGCTTTATTTACTTATTAAGCAAAATAAAATAATCAATAACCGATCTTCAAAGATTGCTGGTATATAGTTGGTTCATAATGATCTTATATTATTAGAATACAGCTTTAGATTATGAATTTGCTTGCTTTGGTGGCTATATGAATCCATCAATGTCTACCTATATGAGTTAATGGTTTCAAAGTGAGGTAGATAGAGACAACTGTATTAGTTATATTTTACTTTTCAAATCTACAATAATGAAAGTTTTAGAGATATACATTGTTTGATATGATTCACACAAAAAACAATGGGGTCTACATAGATGAAACAGCACAGAGAAACTTTATATCTCCTATTTAGGGTGGATAATGACCGTCACTGGAATAATCTGACTTTACAAAGTGGAACGGCACAACATATGTTTGACCTTATTGACATTAAACATACTCCTGATTAATGTCAACACATTTCTATTATATTCCTTGCTGGGCAAAATATCTAACATAGTTTTTATGATTGGTCCAAAATAGTGGTATAGTATGTTTAAATTGAAGCCAATAAAAAGGAACAAAAGTCAATGTGTTCTTATTACTTCAAATGAAAATTTAAGAATTATTTTCAATTTTTAACTCATACTGACCATCAATCCTCCATCATTCATCGAGAAGAGAAGGGCTTTTGGCTAAAAGCATCATGTACATTGAATTGTACTATTCTTAGAATAGCATTTTCAACTCACCATTCTCCAATCAGGGAGCTGTATTTTCCAATAGACATTCTCACAATTTTCATTTGACATCGAGCTCAGTCCCTAGTAGCTTTTTGGAGTTTGCGCAATGTTTGATTATTAAAAAAATCAATTTTCTGTGAGCAACAATTTGTATAAACTAGTGTCTTTTTCTTTTATTTGGTTGTTATTTTGAACATAACAACTTTTATTTATGCCTGTCTTGATAATATAAAACAATAAAACACTATGAAACAAATCAATAAATCAATGAATATTTTATTAGAGACTGCATTATATCCGGAAGAATGCATCTTGTTGTAATGGTTTTAGTCAGGTGACTGTCACGTGGTCATACAGTAAAGATGGCACCCTCTACTAGGGACAGCCAATCACATAGCATTTCACATAGCAAATCACATAGACATCTATAAACTTAAATTATTACAGGATTGAGGAGTTCGTAAAATCAAGTAAGTATTCCTAAATTAAGTGATTACTGTTTATAAGGCTATGAGTGAGCTGCTGTTCCAGGATTGAGTTCAGTGATCATGTAGCATTGCACACAGGGAGTACTTTTATACCAACTGAAGTTATGGGATATATACTCTGGTGCAGAAATATAGAGCCCTACCCATACATAGATTATGCCCTTTTTCTTGGTTGGGAGGCAGACATAGGAAGTTAGTTCTTCTTATTGTACTTGAATGATTTCCACCGGCCACGATTCCTTTTAAAGAAAAATCTAAAATCAATCTGATGGTCACATTGGTAGTCTTTTTGTTCGACATATCCATTAAGAAAAGCAAAAGCTATTATGCATGATGGTACCAGTACAGATTATTATCTGGAACTGTGACAATATACTCGACCCTCATGTTCTTTATCTTAGATTTCAGTAGAATTTCCAGACTTCATTTTCTACCCCAGTCCCCGATATCCTGGCATGCAAACTATTACCACAACTCCTTGTTCTCTAGATTTTATAGACGTTCCTGATAAACCATTTATTGCTACCAGATAGGCCCAAGCTCCTGGCTCACCTGTTACCACAGATTGAAATTGTACCCCTGGAGACCCCGGACAGTCTTTAAACAGCAATTTAATACTCAAAGAGGAAAGAGCTCAACTACAATGTTAATCAACTTATTTTTTTTAACCAACATAAACCTTAAACACTGTTGCACATAACTTGCTTTTTGGATCAGGCACCAGCGGTAAAAGCCATGCATCCTTTACTGAATATGAACTTATTGTATAACCAAATCTTTTGAGACAATTTCGGGAAATTTCTTCAATCCCTGCGATGGTGCTGATGACTTCATCATTTGTGTTGCTACCGATAAACAGCGTCCCCATCTTACTCCTTGCAAGCAAAATACCATGAAACTAGTTATTGGCTCACATCAAAATTGAGTTTGGTCAAACCAAAGATAAAGATCAGAAAGTCTTTATTTTTATGACATATTTAGTCAAAAAATATGAATATTAATTTGGTGCCAAAATAAATTAAAAACTGAGTACTGGATTATGCAAGTCTAAATAGGCTTTTGTCTATTTCAAATATCTATTTAAGTTTTAACAAGAAAATGGGTGAAGGAGTTCAATCATGTACAAAAAACTAAAACAAAAGGTGGGAAAGTGCAAACATAGGTTGTCTAGTTATTTTTGCATCAGCATTATATTCATATTAGATGAAATAACAGAGTCCGAAGTTTCGATCAGGAGACAGATACATAAAATGCATGGCTATAAAATCGTAGCCCTCTCTGCAAAGCCCTCGTCAGCAATGTATCACTTTAATAAATTGTAACATCAGTCCTAAATTTGACCTGACTTTGGGCTCTTTTTGAAGCTCGATTGCGTTATTGAAGCTCTGAGCTTTATTGTTATATGAATGAATGGTGAGTGACACCGATCATAGCCTGCATACCTAAACTGTGCCTTGACTGATAAAGGTTGCCCATCTCACACCTACCATCTATGTCACAGTAATTGATTGAATAGCAGGAAGTTGATTGTATACACATTGCAAGACAATGTATCTGATGCATCCTGTAGGTTGTGTTGTACAGTTGCAGGCCCATCATCTGCATCCCTCTGTGTGAGTTTTAAACTCCTGAGGCTTTAGCTAGAACAGAAATCAATAACCCATCATTTATTGAAAGCCTTAAGGTCATGCCTCACTAAAATAGTTTACACCCAAAAGTTAACTACGTTAGGCCATGATATAACATCAAAGGGCGACATTGAGTTTCAGCTATAAGTCAAAACCTATTGTTTCTGTTGTTTCTGTTGCCCATAACAAAGAAATTGCATATTCTCAGAGCAATACATGCAGTTATTCCATAAAGACTACCTCTTATATCATGCAGCCATAATAACAATATAGGTTAATGTATAATTTGGCTGGAAAACAATTGTCATTTGAATTCACATACTGATTGCTAAAAAATCAGTGTTGGCAGTGCTATAAAGAAAGTGAGCTGTGCCAATTGTTGGCAAATATGGACAAATACGATAACCTTATTGCCATCAGTAAGCTAGTGCTGACCAGTCTTGATGAAAAATTAAGAAATGATGAATCAGTTGGAAATTTTGTATTATCTTACTCCTTAACTAATCAAAATTTTGACAAAATGCGCTACAGCCTAACAAAACGGGAAGTAAAAATTATCTCTGCACTAGGGGCAACCTCCAAGGCCTTGGTGAGAGCAATAAGCATTGATTGTGGAACAAGTGAAGCTTTTGTGATGGAGAAGGGGTATAAAAAGAAGGCCTATACTGCAGTCTTCCAGAGGTATGCTATAAACTCATTTGCAATTTCATGCATTTCAACCAGATAATTCCAATTCGAATATTTGTACATGTATTATTGGCATTACATACCAGCATATCCTTTTTGTTTGTTCCTTAGTTTTGAATCAACATCACTACTCAAGTTGAAATAAATGCCTCATGACTCCAGAGGAAATCCCAAAGTTCATGATTATAATTTTATTGCCTGCACTGTTTCTGCGCGAGATTTGGCGTAGTAATATAAGTCTCTGATTTAATGTATCAAAACAATTTTGTTGGGACTACTTTGCGCTGTCAATTCTAGTTTGATACAAATAAAAGGTTATGAGGCGTCTAAGCCAGATGATCCCAGGTACTGGTAGCTCCTATTCTTATGCATGGGCACTGACCGCTATTATTTTCAAATTGCAATCTCAATAATAAGAAGTTATTGTAAAGAAAATTGAGGGTTCAAAATTTCAAGGAAATCTACAATTAGAACCTAATGCTGTATAACAGAGAATCATCACAGTCCTACTATGTCTACAGTAGTCATCAAAGACATAAAACCTACCTTTGAGACTGCTGTCATCGGGATACTCGACCAGCTCAGCAAATCCAGTCCCAAAAAGTTTCACATTATCTTCTGACATACTGTATACGTCTCCTGCCAACTCACAGCCAGCAGCCTCCAACATCTTCAGTGAGCCAATATCGCTGCTCCAGATTTTGATGCAACCAAGATCCCACCCGCTGCAATGTTAAACTATAACTGTCTTTGTAATCAAAAGCAAAACATCAGCTTCCTTTTACCATTGATTCAAAATTGAAAACATTCCGCATCTTTATGCTCATTAGTATCACATCTCCGGAAATTAAAACTGGACAAGCTAAAAAGCACTACACAATTATGGCTGAGTAACATGTCATGATGAAGATGGACTTAAACGTAACTGTTAAATATTCTTTAGCAAATATTGGGGAACTATACTGTACATGAGCATCATTCTTTTGATAATGAACTTATCATCTGAGTTGGTAACTCTAAAGAGCGTCACCTGTACATCACTTGTTTTTCGGACTCCTTGCAATCGTGAAGTCAAAATGACCCCATGTGTAGCATCCCATCCAAATTCATCATGCTTTCTAATATAAACCTAAAATTTCAATGTTCAAAATATGCAAAGGTTTCATGCGGATAGTCTTATCAATTAATGTCGCACTATAATGGTACAAAGATATGTATAGCTCAAAGATAAGAATTAAGGCCTAAATCTCGAAAATGCCACCTTACTGGCAGAATTTATGCACAAACTGGTCTTTCAAATCAGGGCAGGAAACTAACACACTGATTGATGACGCCAATATTGTCAACTAGTAAGACAGTAGCTATGTCACTACATTTGCTAGATAAGTAAATTCATACTCTAACTTTGATCAGTTATTCTATTACTTAAATTTACCAATAACTCATCGTTGAGATGCCTTTTCGACTTCAAAATAAGACTTTATTTTGATTAATAGTGGAATTAAATTTAAACAGTCAGCGTAAAAAATAAACCAAGCTCTATCATACCGTCAAAGTTTCCTGTGCAAAAGGTCAGAATATGTCAACTTCAAAACAGTAAGAAGTAATACACTCCAAAATAGTGATATGCTCCAAAATAGTAATACGCTCAAAAATAGTGATATGCTCCAAAATAGTAATACGCTTCATAATATTGCATTGTGATACGCTTCTGAGGGCTCTCCAAACAGAACTCCCCTCGCTTGTTTCCCCCCGCCCTTTTATACCATCGGGGCTGTTTAAAAATGCACCTTACAAAAATCAAATAGTAATTCATTTGGGAATTTGAATTGCCCTTTATAAGCATTATTAGCATTAATAGCAATATTAGCCTTATTTGTCTTATTGCAGCATTCTTCTTATGGTCAGAGCTTACACAATATGAGTGAGCTGTGACGATGTTATCTCACAACTTCTGCCCCTCCTTCCTATTGACTCGCCTGAGTCATCCAAAGTAGACTGTGATGTTAGTATCTCATAGCTTCTGCTCCTTCTTCATATTGAGTCCTCCGGCTCCTCTCGATCCGAGCTGGGAGGTTGATATCTCACAGCTTCTGCTCCTCCTTCTCATTGAGTCCTCCGGCTTCTCTCGATCCGAGCTGTGAGGTTAATATCTCACAGCTTCTGCTCTTCCTTCCTATTCAGTCCTCCGGCTCCACTCGATCCAAGCTGTAAGGTTAGTATCTCACAAGGCATTAATTAATTAACCCAGATAGAAGCTGAGAGTAAATCATAGAACACTCAAAAGCATCCCCACAACAGAAGCTGCCCTAGTCAGCCGAACCCCACTATTCCTATCCAGTCAAACCCCACTATCCCTATTCAGGCATCCCTTCCCAAATGTTAAGAACCTAATTGACCAAGCCCAACCATTTGAATTGCCTTTTATTAGCATTATTATTAGCATTATTAGCCGTACTCATTTTAGAGAGTTGGCGAACTCAGCATAAATAGGCAGTGTGCGTGGTTGCAGTGGCGGGTATCGCTGCCTTTGGGTAACCCCCTCAAAATCCTCTACACTGTAACTTGATTTTTAGCTTTCATAGAACTGAAAATGATATGGCTGACAATAAATTAATTATCTTTAGTAAACCAAAGAATACTGCAGTTAAGTGGTAGCCAGATTGGTTTGCTTCACTGTGATTTCCACCGAATCGTTCTGCCCAAGTCAAACCAGGCAATCTTTAATCATTATCCTATTTTAGATTGTTAAATTCACTGGACATGTGATGAAGTAACTCAATTGTGGCGCATGCCAGTTATATTGGTCTGTGTTCAATGGGATGTATTGAAAAATACTTAGTGCAGGAACCAGATTCTAGTATTTGCAGCAATATGTTATTGTAGCATTTGTAGCATTTGTAGCATATGTCTCATCCAGCCGCTTATATATCTAACATCATCTAATTACCCACATGTGATGCTGACTAGTCAACATTAGTGTTAATATCCCCCCTCCCCCACTGAAGTCCTCAGTCATGTGTGAGTTAGTAACATGTTATCATGTTTAATACCAAATTTTACCTGGTATGCAGTTGTGGCACAATTACCTTACATTTGCAAAGTAATATTTACGATGTTTTTGGATAACCTGTTTAACATCACCATATTTATGTGGCAATTCTTAATTTATTCATGATCTGTACTACTGATCCCTGTAATATCTATTATTTTTCATTCTTGAATAATCTCGGCATTGAATAAGAGTGATGACAATGATTGATGGTCATAATTAACCAAGCAATGTCAAGATTAAAATTATTTTCCTATATAGTTGAGAATTTCTGCATTTCTGAATTCCTTCATTGTTGATCATAGTCCCAAAAAAAGCTTGCAGGTAAAACGTCAAATGAATTATTTTAGCAAAATGAGCATACTGACTCTCGTGATCTGACTGGGCATGTAGATCACTGATAAACTAGGTTATCATTACCACAAAGCAGGTGTCGTAAGGCTAAGTATGCATCATGCGTGACTTGAATTCGCGCATGTGCAAGAACAATGAGTTTAGTTTGGGTTCTGATTACAACTTTGGAAAGGGGAAATGGGATAACCCCTGCATAAACTGTCAATCAAAATCAGCTAATAATGACAAGAGAGGATAACTTTTAATAACTAATCCGCACGTTTTGGGGAGTATGTCACCAGAGCAGGTAGCCAATCAGATGGCTTCGGAATTCCGAGACTCAATTTTGCAGAGATCAGCTCATGCCCAGAGCTGAGCATGCGCAGAATGCAAAATGAGATCAGATAACTCCAAATTAATACAGCCCATTGTTTTGGATATGGGTTTGAATCCACAGGAAAAGTATATAAAAATGGTTCAATGATGTGATTGGCACTTAGGTGAGTTGAGGGAGTCTATTTTACACACCATTACAGAAAACTTCATTCATTCAAATGAATTTAAGCTTACTAAATACCACTTTCCTATCCCCCGATCAATCCTGGACCCAGTATAGTACAATGTCTTTACAGGATGGCCTTATGCAGTTTGCAAAATATTGTTATTTGATGGTTGATTTCAAAACATTGTGTAATGTAAGCACAAGGATGTATGATCATCGATGATATTCAATAACAAAGAATTGTTGGAGGAAACAAAGTGTGATGACTTGACCCTGAAACAGCCCAACAGAGGCTAGACAAAGGACAATGTATGGTCAGATGCAATTATTATAATAATAATCTACCTGCTTCATCGGAAATCGAACATCATCAGCAAAGCTTGCATCAGGAGCGTTGTCATTTCGAAAAATCTTTAAAATGCGGCATCTTTGGTAAGTGAACACTTTGGGGTAATTCAGCTAATGAGGTGATCTTTCAGTTTGATTTCTACTGGGATGTAAACTGTTAAGTTTGAAAGACATAAGATAGTACCTTAATAACTATTTGCTTCTATGAAATGATTTTGTTTAAAGTATGTCTGCTTCATATGAATTAATAAAAACTAATGCAACAACAGATTTTCGAATTGAAATTGTTGTTTATCCAAAGCAGCCACATCTTACTCAAACTGTTGTATTTATTTGTTTGCAGGTTGTTGCTCTTATCCAAGTCCCATGTCTACGTGGTTATCAGTCACCCTGAGGTATCATCGGATTATGGCAGACTGGAACAGAAACTGGAGATAACTAATCGGGCGCTGATGAAGATCTTTGCTGCAGTAAGTTTTCTCATCACACTGTGTTTCTATCTATTCAGAGCTGAGCACACCATTAGAATGTCACCCAGTTTTCACTCAGCTTAAAGATTGCAGTTAGCAGTAAAGGCTGCAAGTCAAGAGACATGGGTACCCAATTCCCAACATGGGCGGATGCCTTTGAAGTTCTAGCTCTATCTCAACCTGTGGGTTCAGATGCAGTTTTCTAAGCAGTGGATACTCGAGCTTAAAATTTACACTCAAACACAGCACAAGTTGGTGTTGCTGTTGTGGTCGAATAAATATTGACATCTCAAATGCATTCTTTGTCTTGAGATGTAGCTGAAATCATGGATATTTTCCAGTTCAAAGGACTTTGAAATCAAAAAGTATTGCAATCGTTGCGGTAAATGTATTAAACAATCTTCCTATTAGTTTCGGGACCATTTTTTCTGGTGACCAAGTTTGCTGCAATATGTGTACCAACTGCAAATTAATTGTGTTTTTTTTGCTTCATAAAATTTGTTTTTCTTTGCCTCGCTTACTGTCTGGTAGACTGGCCTTTGTAAGCCATAAGTTGAACTCACTTAATGGTGAGCAATGTAAATTAGTCAACTTTTTTACTTTCTTATTCTCATAATTTTGTGTATCACTGATCGAAAACAACTTCATCTGCTAATCAAGTACACAAAAACTTACGAAATTCATTTGTTTACTGTAGTCATTCGGTTACAATACGCCCCTCTTCAATCGGAAGCTTTGCTGCAGGTCTAATTCACGATCTTTCCTAGGCTATTGAAAAGAGACCGACCTACTGAGTTTAGCATCAGCTTTTATGTCAACCGATAATTAATGATAAGGTCTCATCAATATGCAATCACCTCCCTATAAGTATAAATCACTATTTAATCAGTTAGTGATCCAGATCTAGACCCATAATGTAAATCCATGTCACCGCAATCGTTTACCTGTTCCTCTAAGGTCCCAGATTTCAGTTAGCGGTAATGAGTATTTTTCTGTATCACCGGATTTTGCTATCTTGTCATTCAAACTTGTTATGCGAACTCTGTTGCGAATAAGGTTCTACCTAATGGCTACTCAGTAACCCCAAGATATTATAATCAGTGATGTGATGGTTTCATACATTTAGTTTCTCTCGATATGATTGTGATCCAAATTTTCTTGTCAAAAGCTACTTATCATTGTAGTTGACCAACATGATAGATGATGAGAATAATTCGGAGAATGAGAAAAAACACTTGGTGAAGACTGAAGCAGTATATCCAGTTGATAACTTAGCTCAGACCATTAATCGCCTGTCCATAAATGGTATGTTTGAAAAATTATAAGCTGCTGCTATAAATTCATGCCATTGTGTCTCATATCTAGTTATATACTCTTACAGCTATAGTGGTCTTACTTTACTAGTGGTGCTGACACAATATTTAGTGTAAATTAATGTTACAGCATGGTATTGGTTTGTCCCATATTAAAAGTAGTTATGGGGATGCAGGAAAATGGTGATCTGTTTTAATGTTCCTCAACCTCTGTGCTGTCGAGCAGGGTGCACCGTATTATGCAGGGAGGTTCGTGGTGAAAGTCTTAAAAAACATTTATATATTGCTGTCTACATATTGTCTAGCTCGTACTTTAAGGTTAAAAGGTGTTTATTTACGCTGGTGCAGGTCCACTCTCGCTCAAGTCGAACACTGCTCTGCTCTCAATTCATAAAACAAGGCAGACTAAGTGCCTGCACAATCTAGGTCAATTCAAAATCATTACATAATAATGTCTGCTACATGTAAATCCACACAATTAGCAAACACGCAAAACCAACATAATTAACTAATAAGATCAGGTAACGCAAACAATCTGCAATCAATATACAGGATACATTGATTCAATTATTGGTCGGCAACAAAAATTGTTATCAAACTACATCACCACAGTAGTGTAGTGACATCTTATACATCCAGGTTCCCCTGCAGAGAGTATCTCTTGGTCTCAGAAACTTGCAACAATGCAATAATGATCTACAATATACCAAGCAGTATAATATTTTCTGTGAATCTTGTGAAGGTTCTCTGTCAGCGTATACTTTATTTCATAGTAGGATTCAAGAAATCATAGCATTCTCCAGCCTGATTCACATGTAACACCTAGGACACATTATAGATTTATAATCCTTTCTTTTTGCAGACCTGAAAGAGCTGATGAAGGGAAGAGATGGTAATGTACATAATGTTTTGTTACCCTTAGACAAACAATTCATGTGGGGGATACATCATGGGTTGTATAATATGCATGAATGACAGCATTTGTATTAGTTTGTATCACCCTCACCTGATATTTCTAAAAAAGGCCTGCATGTGATCAATTTGACAGGTGCACCGGGAGAAAATGGGGTCCCTGGTAGCGATGGTTCACCTGGTCAGAAAGGAAACCCAGGACTAAATGGAGCAGTTGGTTTGCCTGGAACAAGTGGTGAACCTGGAGAGAGAGGACTTCCAGGAAGAGATGGGTCACCAGGAGAGAGTGGACCTAAAGGACCCAGTGGGTCAGTGTATACACGGTGGGGCCGAAAGTCTTGTGCTGGCAACTCAACTCGGATATATGAAGGTATGATAATAATTTTTATCAATTAGGTTACACAACTGACAGGGTAATTTAAGTTCAACTTTTTGTTTATAACTCCTTTCCATTTACAACAGTCCATAATTTGAATGATGACAAACTGTTCTTGTCTTGTGTGCTGAAGTTAGTTATAATGAAAAATAGCTTCATGATCTCTTCTGGATTCAACGGCCCTTTGAGAGCCTGTTCTTAAGCCACATTGACTAATGTGACATGCTAATTTGCCTGATATTTAGTAACTTAGGTTAAGAGATGCTGTTTTATATACTTATTTGGGTATTTGCTCTGTTTGATATTGAATGATATCAAGATGCAGTGCCAGTATAGCGCACAGATATGTGATTAGGAATTTCGCTCGTCTCACAGGGTTTGCAGCAGGTGGAGCGCAGGAAGCTACTGGAGGGGGTACTAACTACCAGTGTCTGCCTCTTAACCCTGATGAAGACTCCTTCAGACCACCCAATACAGGATCAATCATTTCAAAATCAGAGTATTTTGTTGGAGATTTTGGGCCCTTTCCTTACTTCGCTCAATATCAGAATGTCCCCTGTGCAAAATGTTACTCAGTCTCCTCAGCAGTAATGATGGTTCCAGCAAAGAGTAACTGCCCTATCGGTTGGAAGAGAGAGTATCATGGTAAGCCTTATTTAGTAGTATCAATGCTTATGATAGTGGGTAATGCTGAGGTCATCATAAATAGTATCAGTATCTAGTATAATCTGAAACAGGGCGTCTGTGGCGATCAACTCATCTATGAACCCTGTTAATGCATAGTTTCATTTCGCTGGACTTGGCGATGCCCAAATGTGTTGTGTACTTTGGTTTTTTTCCGAATACGCTTTTTAAGCCAGATTGGGTGGTAACTGTTTATCAATGTTATTGCAGTATGACAACTTAACCTTTGACAGGGTATTTGATGAGTGAAAACATTGGCCGGGCTCATCAGAGTACCTCTGAATGTATGGATATCAATCAATCAACAATCAATCAATCAATCAACAAGGATGGACAGGCGGAGCCGGCTTCTACTTTGTGAAGCCTGATTGTACAGGAGAAGGTACAATCGGTCATTGTCCCCCGTACAGATCAGACAAAGAACTGCTCTGCGCTGTCTGCTCCAAGTAGACCAGTTTCCGATGATGCAGCATTTATTCATGATAATTTTTTATTATCATGAATGAAGACAGCACAATCTGTTTTGAGTATGAGATAAATAAACCCGATCATCATACGGCGGAGAAAATAACTAGTGTCTTGCTTTGGAGCCAACCATACCATAGGTGGAGTTTTTGTTCTGGTTTCTAACGACCTAAGTCATATTTTGACAGTTATTCTGGACAGCGTGTTTGGTTCTAGCCATGACTGGGACAAGGCCAAGTGTTGTGATTTGAATAAAAACATCGTCAGATCTCAAGGCTCACTAGCAGTGACATGTGAAAAAGCTCTTGTTGCATCGATTGATTTCTTACTACAAAGCAAGTTTGAGGAAGCAGATTATATGACTAGACCTTATTATTGGAAGAAATGGAGCAATAGATTATATCCTGTGATCTGGTGAAATCTGAAACATGATTGATACATCCAGACATAGTTATGTCACGAGAAAAATAACATAACAATGTCAGAACTGAAGTATATTGCTCACCCTTCACCGCCATGTTCCGATTGGGTGGCGGGTTTTTGCATGACTCCCTCCCAGTACCACCAAACTTTTCCATCATACTCAATCACTTGTAACAATTGCTCTAGATCTAGCCAGCGGAGGTCGACATTGTGTCACTTCAGTGCTCTTTTGGCTGTCCACAACCTCTGCTTCCCTCCACCCTCATCTCATAACCTCTACATGACGCTCATGCCAACAAACATGGCCATATCATTCTGACCTGATGACGTCTCTGGCAGGCATAATATCTGCTTCTGCTGTTATATTATGTCCATTGTTTTGTTGTTCCACTGAGCTTATTCCCATGCAGTCTTTAAGCAAGCATCTCACAAGAACGCACCCTTTCTATCAGGGATCCTGATAAGGACCAGTTCTCATTATCATATTCTCAGGGCTAGTCGTATAGCAGTCTCGTAGATGAGGTCTTTAAGGTGTAAGAGATTCTTCTTGTAGAGTACTCCACAGAAGTAGGTTATGTCTAACAGGTTATCAAAATAACACGGTTATTATTGCTTTGCAAATCAAAGGTAATCATGCCACACAACAACATACAAGGTAAGAGGGAGCATTAAAAATGATGACATGATACAAACTCATACATGATTTGGGATATCAGTGTGGGTGATAATAATACTAATGCTGACTAGTCAGGATCACATCTGGTTTATAAGATGATTTTTGATATATATATAGAAATTAAAGAAACTATTTTTGCACTAAACATTGTTCAATATCACCTGTGAAACAATCGTACAAAAGAACAACACGGTCCTTTAGATCCATAAAACTCAAGTTCAATCCTACATCCTCCACAGACAAATATAACTGGCATGTGCCATGATTGAGTTGCTTCATAACATGTTCAGTGAATTTAACAATCTACAATCGGGTATTGTTTGAAGGTGGCCTGATTTGAATCAGGCGGAAAAAATATTTACTCAACTGATCTGGCTACCACTGAATTATTCGAAATAGGTTTGCTAAACATAGTCAATTTATTCTCTGCCATATTATTATTTAGTCTCATGAAAGCTAGAAATCTAGTAACAGCATACATAGGTAAACAAAAGTTTCCAAAAGGTCATCACACAATGACGTGATCAAGTGATGACAGTAAAAATAATAATGTAAGGACCAGGATGTAGATGTAGAAGTGATTGTGGGGTCAGAGGTTAATAATTGTTATAATTATCAGTACTTTGATAATAAACGATAATCAAAGGTTCCTTTCAAAGTATTTTGTGATGAAAGCACCAGGATGTAGGAACACATGTGATATTCAACCGCAAAGAACTGTTTGAGGAAATAAAATGTCATAACTTGACATAGAAACATACAAACAAAAGCTCTGCCAAGGTCAAACCATAATATGGCCTGATTCAATGATCATAATATTAACATGATTATTTGGAAATCAAACATCAAGGGCAAAGCTTGCATTCGACACTTGCTCATCTCAAGACACGTTGCAATGCTGCTACTTTGGTGAGTGAAAACTGTTTATCACATGGAGGTATATCTTTCGAATTCCCTTCTTCGATGGTGTACAATTAACTTAAACTAAATTTACCTATGAAAAAAAACACTGAGGGGTGTCAGCATGTTAATGAGAGAATCATGTTCATTGTACATTTGAATCATGATTAAAAGTGGTAACATTTGAAATAATGAGGATGTACCTTGAAAGATGTTTTGATCCAGTGATGATTTTGTTTAAGTTTCTTTTCAATATGAGCGGAGATAAAACTTAATGACTATCCAATGTTAGTACGGTCAACCACATCTTTCTACATCTATGCTGTATCCTTTTGTTTGCAGGTTCTTGCTCTTATCTATGTCACATGGTAACATGGTTCTCAGTCACCCTGATGGATCGACTCCTATTGTCTCTCCTGCTGACTATATCAGGCTGGAACAGAAACTGGAGAAAACTAATGAGGCAATGATGAAGATCTTTGTTGCAGTAAGTGAAGTGAATTTTCTCACCATCATCGTAAATAAAAGTCCAACCTCTTTTTCTACCGTACTAGCTTCTAGTTTTACATTAGCTTTTGATATTTATTAAAAGTTGAAAATAAATTGTCCAATACAAACTAGTGTTTTATGGGTGATCAAGAATAAGCTAGTAAGCCCATGTTACAAGTGTCTTTCACCCATTTTTTCAGGATCTCAGATTGCATAATTGGTATCAAGTCGGGTTGTAGTGACACAATGGTGTTGCAATCAAGTTGTCGTAAATATTCATTCATTATGTAATATGGTCTGTAAGCAAGACGGTTGTGTAAAATGTAACGCCTTATTACAGCTGACCAACATGATAAGCGATAAGAATATCTTGGAGAATGAGAAAAAACAAATGGTGAAGACTGAAGCAGTTTATCCAGGGGATGACTTAGCGCAGGCTATCAACCGCCTGTCAATAGAAGGTATGTTTGAACAACTAGTCTTGAATACTCATTAAGAAAACAATAAGAGACATCTTTTTTGCATGATTCACTGTGTGCTATATGAGTAACACTATAGGTTTAAATATTCTTCTTTTTGCAGACCTGGAGGAACTGATCAAGGGAAGAGATGGTAATTTCTATGAATTTATTTTACTGTTTGACAACTTTTTTTGTGAGATACATTGATGGTTGGGTGATCTGCATGAATTACAGCATTGTTTAAGTTCTCTGTTCCCTCACCTGATATTTGATTATCTCAAATTGACAGGTGCACCGGGAGAAGTTGGGATGCCTGGTAGAGATGGGTCTACTGGTCAGAAAGGATCGCCAGGACTGAATGGAGCTGCTGGTTTGCCAGGAACTGATGGTGAACCTGGAAGAGACGGATCGCCAGGAGAGATGGGACCTAAGGGACCCAGTGCGTCAGTGTATACACGGTGGGGGAGAAAGTCTTGCGCTGGTAACTCTACAATAATATATGAGGGTATGATTGAGCTTGATTTGGAATCATTACTCCCTTAAAGTACTTACTTACAGTATTAACTTTTAATTTGGAGAATGAACTGATAAGTTAGATTAGTAACCTAGAATGAGAAAAGTTATATAATTATATTAGTAACTAAGAGTGGTATAGAAGTTTTATCAATCCCTGATTTTTTACTACCTTATCTTTATAGTTATTGATCTTGGATGATAGACAAAGAACTAGTTTGGTTTGAAAATAATGCGAGTGAATTTACCACAAATGATCTCTCTCCACTAACAGGGTTTGCAGCAGGTGGAAACCAGGAAGCTACTGGAGGGGGTACAAACTACCAGTGCCTGCCTCTTAACCCAGATGAAGACTCCTTCAAACCACCTGATGTCGGATCTGTTATATCAGGGGCTGAGTACATAGTCAGTGATTATGGACCCTACCCTTATGTTACTCACAATCAGAATGTCCCATGTGCCAGATGCTTCACAGTCTCCTCAGCAATAATGATGGTTCCAGCAAAGAGTGACTGCCCTACTGGCTGGAAGAGAGAGTATCATGGTAAGTATTTTCAAGGATTTTTTTACAACGACATGATGTGCCATGTCAGTTGAAGAGTGTTTTTGTGAAAATATCCATATTCAACAATCTTCTATAGGGCCTGAGTGGCAGTAGTCCCTGACAGATTATTCATCCCTAAACTATATCATCTTATGTGTTATCTCACTTGGTTTGGCAATTGTAAATGATATTGTGTATTGTGTTTTATTTATGAAGGTAAAACCAGTTTGTAACAACTGCGAGTTTGAACCCAAAAGCACTTGTTCTGGTACAAGGAGTGCAGTCAATAGTAGAAAACGCTTATCAAGCCATACTGGGTGGGCTCTTTGTATGAATCCGTGACAACTTGGCCTGAGCCAAACTTGGCCGTAGCCAAACTTGGCCCGAGCCAAACTTGGCCCGAGCCAAACTTGGCCCGAGCCAAACTTGGCCCGAGACAAACTTGGCCCGAGACAAACTTGGCCCGAGACAAACTTGGCCCGAGCCAAACTTGGCCCGAGCCAAACTTGGCCCCAATTAGTAAAACTTGGCCCCAAATACTAAAAATTGGCCCCAGATACTAAAACTTGGCCACAGATACTAAAACTTGGCCCCATGCAATGAAACTTGGCCCCAAATACCAAAACTTGGCTCCAAATATAAAACTTGGCCCTATTAGTAAAACTTGGCCCAGATACCAAAATTTGGCCCCATGCAATGAAACTTGGCCCCAATTAGTAAAACTTGGCCCCAAATACCAAAACTTGGCTCCAAATATTAAACTTGGCCCTTATTAGTAAAACTTGGCTCAAATACTAAAACTTAGCTCCAAATATAAAACTTGGCCCCATGCATGCCTCATACAATATTAATCTCTCGCAAGTGAACTATATACTAGGCTGAGTAGGAGTTTCTTGTACAGATGTTTAGCCGCCCAGTTCCTATCATTTAAGACAGTTCTACAGTATTACCTGGCGATGCAGCTAGTTGGTCATGTCATTGAAACTAAATTGTATAAGTCTCGCTCAAATGAGCTTCCATGTGGCATATATTAAGTATTACAGAAAACCACCTTAAATAAATAGTCGATATAATGAGCGAACATGCTAATTGTTACCGCATTTATGGTCTGCTTACTGTATGTTTATTTCTGGAGTTATCTGTGTTATGCTTTAAGAAGGCAATTCTGAACTCAAACAACAGCCACAGTATTCTGGTTTGTGATAATTGCATCATAAAAGTTTCTTTTAAACCTGTGAGCATGCCATCCCTAAAGAGTTCCATGTTGCTAATTTTTGCATATTTAGCTGTCCATCGTGGCCGATGATGACGTCTTTCGTCTACGAATAAATAGTCTCCAATCGTCTCTGCTTCGGGATAGGCTGTGCCAAGATCTGAGGGGGATCTCCCGATCTTTCAGGGTTTCTTTTGATGATGTCCTCCTATCTCAGCTTTGGGCATGCAATTCCATATGTACCATCAGTGAGTTGTGTGTACAATATAAGCTTTGGTATTCGGGTGTTATCTAGACTGTGGAAATGACCGGTCCTGCTGAGGCATCTGCTGATGAGAATATCGTACATGCCAGGTAAGGAAGTTCTTTTTAGGATCCTTTCATTTGATATAAACTGCCACCACTTTATGTTGAGTATCTGTCTCAGGTGTCTCATCATAAATGCATTAAGTTTATAAACAGTAACCTTGTACACAAACCAGGATTCGACACCATAGAGAAGAACTGATAGAACAATGGCTCTGTACACAGCACTTTTAGTCTTGATGGTAGGATCCTTATTGTCCCATGTATGATTTCTGAGTCTCCCAAAGGCTTTTGAGGCATTGGATATGTGTATCTCCAGTTCAGTGTCGAGCTTGTTGTCGTTGGTGTCAGTTGTACCAAGATGCTTAAACCTGCTAACCATAGCAAGGTTTTCACCATCAATATGGATGTCATCTCCTGCGTCAGATAAGCCCGGTGAAGGTTGGTACATAACCTCAGTCTTTTTTATGCTAATCTTTTACCCAAACTGTTTGGCTGACTGGGCAAAACCAGATATAGTTTCCTGTGCATCTGCATGGTCTTGAGCAACAACTGGAGTATCATCTGCAAATATAAGTTCACGTACCAAAGCCCTTTCACCTGCTGACTGATGTATTCACTCCTCTGTGTAGGGCCGACACAAGATTGGTGAAATTGGCAGGACAACCAAGTTTCTCTAGAATAGCCCACAAGGCATTTCTGTTCACAGTGTCAAAGCCAAAAGTCAAAACACCATTACATCCTCGGCTCAACATAATCTTCTTGAATTTGCTTCAGGAAGAATATCATATCTACAGTGTCTTCGCCTGCAAAAAATCCACATTGTGCCTCTGGGAGTAGGTCCTCTGCATAAAGGCTCAATCTTTTGAGTAACACACAGGCTAATACTTAACAGGTGTTGATAGAAGTGAGATGCCTTGATATTTCCCACAGAGACGTCGATCACCTTTCTTAAACAGGGTTATAAGCTGAGCTTCCTTCCAATCTTGTGGAGGCTCCCCGCTCTTCCAAGAGTCAACAATGATCTCATGGTGTTGCAGGTGCTGCACTAGTAGAGCCACTCTGAATATGATATTTCAGGATGTATTCTATCTGCACCGGGTGACTTTCCATTGCTGAGCATATACATAGCATTGTTCACTTCGTCCAAGTCAGGAGCATCATCAATCTCATTGCTTTCATTGAGAAGAGTGTTGAGATGTTCTGTCCAACAAGGGAGAAGGTCTTTTTCTCAGTTAGTAAAGTCTGATTGTCGGAGGAAAGTAGCTGATCAGATTGATCAACCCTCGGACCCCGTACTGCCCAAAGTCCTTGATGGAAACCTCTAGTGTAATTCATGTCTGCCAGCTCCTGTAGTTCAGCAGCTTTACTCTGCCACCATTCATTTTTCAATTCATGACATTTCTTTTGCAGACGACATGAGTAGTGTCTAAACCTGTTTTTGATAGATCTGGTATTACGATTCAACATTTCATTCAATGTTATTGCAGTATGACAACTTCACCTTTGACAGGTTATTTGATGAGTGGACACATTGACCGTGCTCATCAGAGTACCTACGAATGCATGGATATCAATCCTGAGTATGTACAAGGTGAGCAAGGACGGACAGCTGGAGCAAGCTTCTACTTTGTGAAGCCTGACTGTACAGGAGAGGGTACAATCGGTCATTGTCCCCCCTACAGAGCAGACAAAAAACTGCTCTGTGCTGTCTGCTCCAAGTAGACCTATCTCAGACGATGTAGCATTTATTCATGATAATCTTCTATTATAATGATCAAAGGCAGCCTAATCTGTGCAGTGTATAATGAATAAACCCTATTATCATATGACAGAGAAAATAACCTGTTTCTTTGCTTTGGAATCAACGATGAAAATAGTTCTTGTTTTTGGTTTCTAATGACTCAAGTCATATCTTGACAGTCAGTCTGGACAGCATGTTTGGTTCTGGCCATGACTGGGACAAGATCAAGTGTTGTTGTTTAAAGTTTGGAATAACAACATTATCATACTTCAAGGCTCACTAACATCAACATGTGAAAGAGCTCTTGTTGCATTGAATAATATCTTAATACAAAGCAAGTTTGAGAAAGCATATTTGAAACTAGACCTTATTGTTTAGTGAATTAGAGGGGTAGTTTATATCCCGTGAATGACGCAGGTTAATGTGCAAAATAAACTTCATTGTAACAACTTCAGTGAACTGGATAAATATTAAACATGTTTTATACATATGACATATGTGACCAATTGTGTCAACAAGAAAGTGACGTAACTATGTCAGAACTGTAGTATGTTGCTCACACTTCACCGCCATGATCTGATTTGGTGGCAGGTTTTTGCATTACTCTCTCTCAGTACCACCAAATTTTTCCACCTTACTCAATCATTTGTAACACTTTGCTCTAGATCGTTGGAGGTCAACGGAGGTTGGCATTGATTGTGTCACTCTAATGCCGTTTTGGCTGTCCACACCCTCTGCTTCCCTCCACCCTCATCTTGTACTCTCTCAATGACGCTCAGGCCGACAAACACGGCAATAACATTCTAATCTCATGACATCTCTGGCAGGCATAATATCTTCTTCTGCTGTTATCCCTTCTTTGCTTCGTTGTTCCATTAAGCCTATTCCATTGTAGTACTTTAGTGTAAGCATCTCACAAGAACTTACCTTTTCTATGAGGGATCCTAAAAAGGCCAGGTCTCATTATCGTATGTCAGGGCTGGTTGTAGAGTAGTCTTGTAGATGAGGTTTGACAGGTGTGCATAAATATTCTTGTGAGTACTTTACAGAAGTATGGTGATGTTTAACAGGTTATCCAAAAAACACACTCCTTATTGCTTTGCAAATCAGAGGTTATTTGTGCCATATGACAACATACAAGGTAAAAGTTAGCATTACGCATGATAACATGATACTAACTGACACATGATTGGGGATTTTAGTGGGGCGTTCATTACACAACTTCATTCCTAGATCCTCCACATACAAATATAACTAGCATGTGCCATGATTAAGTTCCTTTATAACACGTTCAGTGAATTTAACAATCTACAATCGGGTAATGTTTGAAGGTTTAAACCAGAGGGAAAAAATATTTACTTAACCAATCTGGCGACCACTTAACTGGGATATTCTATATAGGTTTGCCATACATAGTCAATTTATTCTCTGCCATATCATTTTCAGTGTTATCACAATGACGTGATCAAGGGATGACAGTAATAATAATAATGTAAGGACTAGGATGTAGATGTAGAAATGATTGTGGGGTCAGAGGTTAATAATTGTTATAATTATCAATACTTTGATAATAAACGATAATCAAAGCTTCCTTTCAAAGTATTGTGTGATGAAAGCACCAGGATGTAGGAACACATGTGATATTCAACCACAAAGAACTGTTTGAGGAAATAAAATGTCATAACTTGACATAGAAACAGACAAACAAAAGCTCAGCCAAGGGCAAAAACATACTATGGCCTGATTCAATGATGAGTGGCAGTAGTCCCTGCCAGATTATTAATCCCTTAGCAACATCATCAAATGTATTATTTCACTGGATTGGCAATATTCCCAATGATATTATGTATTGTGGTTTGTCAAGAAGTTTAAACCAGTTTGTAACAACTGAGATTTTGAACCAAAAAGCACCTATTTTATGCAGCACAGGTAACATCTTTGTCTATACTCTGTCTAACTCATCACTTATTTCGATTGAGCGAAAATGACATAGAAATATTAGTTAAACAGCATATCATACTTGCCAAGTAATCTAAATTCAAAAGTTGGAGATTTCAATTTACAGCGATACTGCCCGTCATCGTAATGCTCCGAGGGTGCAAAGTACCTATGCTATCCACCTGGGGGTTTCAGGGCAATGTGATCCCCCGACAGGGTCTGAGATAGAACCCGACCGCTGATGCTCTGAGAGCATTTCTAGCCACTAGGAAGGGCTAAAAACGCATATTTGACATATTTGTCTATATTCAGTCTAACTCATCACTTATTGTGATTGAGTGAAAGTGATATAGAAATATTAGTTAAACAGTGATTTTAAATATAATGCTGACACTTAGTACCCATTGGAGCCTCAATCATAGTACTGAACATTTTCAATATGTAGACGGATGTATCTGCACGCTACACTGTCTCATCTCGAAGGCCATGATAACATATATAGCTATTTGCACTTGGTATCAAACTGAGCAATGTAGTTTTAGGAATATCCAAGGTTATCCATCGTTAGACATAATGCTTCTAACAAACTATATGGTATGAATTCTTCATTTTCTAAGACAATAGCCTTGCTAAAATATACCATAATACATTAACGTAGTGGTTTAGTTTTCTCCAAACCCCCTCAAAGCTCTTTATATTGTATTGTTGGAAGAATGCCATCTTCCCACAAAGCATTGCAAAGTGTATAACAGCCTTCCCGCTGTTAGATGGGATGACCGTAGCCTGTATGTGGTCATTTTCTATGTTCAATCATCACGACTAGCAATTGAAATTAAAAAGTCAAATATATGACAAACAAAGAAATTGAATTTCCCCCCGCGACTTTGGTTAGATAAGGATAACAACTTGTAAAGGTATGTGGAAGACCACTAAAACTTTGACGGCTTTGGATTTCAACACAATAATATGGGATATTTCTCAGCTACTATGTACGGCCAGCCCTTAATGGCGTTTGGGATGGTGATCGCGGCCGTAGGCGGTCGATGAGGGGCTGTGTGGGCTATTGTACCATTTCAACACCAACCACACTGAAATTAATATACCTAGTGCACCTGTTTACGCGATATTATGCTCAAAACTTTTCTTGGGTTTATTTTCAGGTTTTGTTGTAAAGGATTTGATCTGCTAAAACTCTATAATACATATTAGGTAATAACCGTTAGCCCTGAATTCTACATTTCCTAACACAACGACTGAAAACAAGGTCACAATCGCCTTGCAACAATATCTCATAATGCATTGTGGTTTGATTTCCATCAGTATTATAATAGGATTTAGGATTTATTTTCTTCTGCCCTTTGAAAATCCGAATCTAGAACAGCTTTGTGGGAATCCATCTTTCACTGCTTCAAGATTATCTTGTGTGTCGGATTAGTTGATGCATCAATTTAATCTAGCCAAGTATGTTTGAATGACCCCTCCACTGCCTTCATAAGCTTGTTGAACCCCGTACCCACACAAGAAAGCTGGTGATAACAGGCTAGACCACCACATGCTATTTATTACCAACAAAAATTTAATTTGTATGGTTGGTATATGCCTCTATTGACATTCTTAAGGGAATCAGGTTGGCTGCTCATTATAGTTCTTATTATATGTAATTTTTAAGGTGAATACATTCTAAGAAGCCTAAAACTAAACTGCTCTGAGTGTGCAGACTTTTAAGTGTAACTATTGTGATCTCTCAGCATTGGACTGCATTCGGCTGCAAGAATAGGGAGGCCTCAAACAATGGAGTGCTCAACTCACTAACCCAGTTGTAGATAAAAATTTCCAAGCAGCAGAAAGGGCTCTCCGACACACTATTGGTACCGTAGGGCTAGCGCCAAATTTGACTAATATGGTCTACATTACATTACATTACTTTACATTACCAAATGTATTACTCAACAACATTCAAGGCACATTTAAATCTGCATCCAACTGTACTTCACTCATGTAAACTCTTATTCTGCGGTATGCTCTGATTCGCAGTCATCACAAAATAACAAAGCTAGACCTAGAACAACAATGCTCAGTTTGATTCCAAGTGTAAATAGCTATATATGTTATCATGGCCTTTGGGATGAGACAGTGTAGCGTGCAGGTACATTCATCAAAATATTTAAAATGTTAAGTACTACTATGTCATTTTTACTCAATCAATTTAACCGATAAGTTAGACAGAACATGTCAAATATGCGTTTTTAGCCCTCCCTAGTGGCTAGAAACGCTCTCAGAGCATCAGTGGCCGTGTGAATTGAAATCACCCACTTTGGAATTTAGATTACTTGGCAACTTGATAACTTGAATGGACATGTTGGAAGGGATAGAGTGGGAGTAGAGAGATGGCATGGAGGTTGGACGATAGAGAAAATCAAAATAAGTGATGAGTGAGACAGAACATGTCAAATATGGGTTTTTAGCCCTTCCTAGTGGCTAGAAACGCTCTCAGAGCATCAGCGGCCGGGTTTTATCCCGGACCCTGTTGGGGGATCACACTGCCCTCAAACCCCCAGGTGGATTGGTCAGGTACTTGGCACCCTCGGAGCATTGAGATGACATGCAGTATCGCTGTAAATTGAAATCACCCACTTTTGAATTTAGACTACTTGGCAAGTATGATTTTCTGTTTAACTAACATTTCTATATCATTTTTGCTTAATCAAGATAAGTGATGAGTTAGACAGAATATAGACAAAGCAATTACCTGCACTGCAGAAGATTGCTGCTGCTATTCTGTATCAAATTCTATAAATAATCTGCATCAAAGGGAGATAACTCCCAAAACATATGCATCTTTGCTATTTCTACCACAGTGAGATGTCGTTGCGTCGTAATATTTATTGGAGACACAATAGGAGCTATTGTCCAGTCTAGTGTTGTTGTCTTGACTATGCTTTTGACCCAGGCTCACTTCCTCCAAAATTCAGAGGCAATGTTAATAGAGCATGTGTGGCACATGTATCTGTAAATGTTGAGACATGCTAATGTATCTCTGTTAAATGGTGTTAAAGATTGCATTTCAAAATTATTACTAAGAATGATGTGAAAATGAAATTGTTTACCTCACGGATATTGCCAGTTGTGCTACATCCAGTATATCGGTTGACTCATCTAGTGCTATTGCGTAGCATTGTGCCTTATGCAGGTGCATTCGAAGTTGCCTCACTAGATCATCAGAAATTTCCTCTGTCTGTAGTGTACATTTTTTTGAGATAATGGCACTGACTGTAGCTTCTCAACAACGTCCTTTTTATCAGGAGACATTGTCTTTGCGACTTCTACCATACAGTTTTTTATGAGGTCAGCGTGACTATAGATTGTGCCAGCATCTTTGATATTCTCAGGGAAGCCTCTGTACCTTGTTCCTCTACTGAAGTAAAAATAACCAGCATTGTTGTTTTTGACATGAGTGCAGCTTTTAGGCTTTCAACTTTTCCTTTTCTTGCCGGTGACCCTGTGGGAAACTTGTTTTTCAAAATTATCTTTGTGCTTGGCATTGTAGTGCCGCTGAATGTTGGTCTTCTTCACCACTGCAACTGTATCGTGGCATATTAAGCACTTTGGTTTTGCGTAATGGAAAATATATAAAAAGTCCATCGTCCAATTGTCACTAAATATTCGAGTGGTAGTAGGTTACACTTTCTGACTCTTTTCTGCACTTGCCATTTTTAGATGATAGAAATGTTCTATGACAGCAATCTACTGAGAATGTACCACAGGTGAACAGCACCAGTCAAATACGTGTGGAAGAATGAGCATAATAAGCTGATGTCAGCAGATTCCCAATTGGTGGTATGCTGATGCAATATGATGACTCATGGCCATTTTAGTGGTACTATCAATTATTTAATTGCTGGCAATGACTATGCCTTCTCGTTAATGTTGTGTAAGATATTTACATAAAAAAATACATGTGCAACAGTTGTTTTACAGTGCACATAATGCATACTTAACACCGTTGTCACTAATGAGTGTATGCCTCAAGGCTTGATGCATGTTTTGGCCGTGAGTAAACTTTAAGCCTAAAAAAAACCAGTCGCAACGGGCGAGTTTTAATATGGGCAAGTGGGCCACCTAAAATTGGCAAGTGGGCCATATTTTGCCCACGAACCTTAGTTCAAGCACCTCTGTTTTATATTAAGGTTTTATGTGAGGTGAAGGCATGATGAACAGATGTACCACATGGATTTATAGCACATGGTCGATCAGTGAATAAAGAGGATATTGATCGACCATTGTAATAACATCATGTGCACTTGTCTTCTGCGAACTGAGAAGAAAGGGTTTGGGTACAAGGGTTTGAGTCCAATTGGCGAGCTTTCAAGAATGATTGTCCAAGCATCATTGGTAAATTTATCTCCTGTTTACACTGTTGATCACATTTCCTATGATCATTGCCATTCTATTTTGAAATGAGACAGGGATGGTTGGTGTTGATTGTTTGATGTTGACTGTCACATGGTCTGGGTCAAATTATGACGTTATACTCCTGCACAATGAAATGCGATAACATGAATAACATCCACATCAAACAAGTTGTCTGCCTTATTTTAAACTAGGGTCATGTTTTCTAGCTTTAGACCATATGATTAGAGCCCCATTTCTGGCCCTGTATCATGATGATTATGTGATTTTAAGAAATAACCACAAAAATATACCAGCGCAAATGACTCCTTATGTGATAGAAGTTATATTATTTATCTGTTTACTTGGAAAAATGTCACAATTATAAAACAAATCGATTGATCGTCAATAAAATTTATGAGATTATGGCTCATCACTTCACTTTTACAACCCTCCATTCCAGCGATAATCACTCTACACAAACTCACTGTTTCACATCGAATAGAACAACAGAAGGAGAAAGAAAAAACAATCCCTTCCTGAACCTGATTGTTGTACTTTAGAAAATAAAAAAAATGCTCCATTGAATCCTCCAAAGACGACTACAGCTCTCACAGTTTCAACTTCTTCTTTAACCAAGACACAAACGATGTCAACAACAATAGCCCCTCAAACACCAACAACCATCGCAGCGTCTACATCAACAACAACAGCCCCTCCAACACCAACAATCATCGCCACGTCTACATCAACGACAGCAATATTTGATAAACAACAGTTTGTTCTGTGGATAGTATTCTTCCTAGGATTATGGAATGGCTATCACTGGTTCAGACTGTGAGGTTCTGATAAAGGATGGAAATGGCAGGGAGGGACTTTTATGTTCTGAAATTGATCATATGTGGGAATTGAACAAGCACGATTCTTCAGATGAGAGATATTGTGGCTGTGTGTCTGGATATTGTTCATCATCTGAGATACTCTCTTTCTGCATCCATCTTTCAATTGTATTTATGAGAAATAAAACTAATCATACAGCATTCCTTTCCCACAAGTTTCTGCTTATCCCTCATTTATCGGAAAGATCAAAATGACCTTAGCAAAAACCTTGATCATTGCACATTTCGTCTATAAATAAATCTCAAGGTTCATTGAATGATTTTTCTTTTGTCCTATTAAGGAAAACAAGCAGCGTAACTTGATAAAAGTGAAGGCCACATGAATAGGATTTCCTCATGTAGCAAGGCTCCAAACAAAATCGAACCCCTGTAGCATGAAACATAAAATCGATACCATAGTCTTAATATAGTTCCGCTCTATTCAATGTAATTGAAAACCAATATCCTTATACGTCCTTATTTCATATACACATTGTTCCACCTATATTAAGGATATGAGTGATGTGAAGGTATGATGAGCAGACTAACATCGGGGGAAACCATAGAGTCATTATATACTCTAGAGCGGACAATGCAGTGCTAAAAACGTCCTACTTAATTCTTGCGAAATCCATGACACAACGCAATCTGGTTGTGCATGGCTAGCGACTGTATCATAAAACTTATTATTGAGAATACACATAATGGGCATGGGGATTTAGATTTTTAGAGCGCTTATAGCCATGTTTTTGGAAAAAATTTTCATGTGACACCATGTGGATCACTTGCAGGTATCTTCACTTTCAATTCCATGACGCAACGAAATCTGGTTGTGCGTGGATAGTGCATGAATCATTGACTTTATCATTGAAAATATTAGAATTGTACATACAAATTTAGTTTATGGAGCATTTGTAGCCATTTTTCAGAGAATTTCACATGTAAGACCATTAACATCCCCTAGGGTATTTTCTCAACCAGTCAGTATAAAATTATTTTCCTATGCTCCCATTAAAATAAGCCAAATATGGTTATTTCTCCAATTCACACTTGTGACTGACTTTCATCACTCACAGGCAAATGCTTGATCGAGGTAGATTTCAAGATGAATGACTGGGGTGGTTGTTTTCATGCGGCTCATGTATTGCAAAGAACGACATATTATCCGTTGTTTCATTAAGTTCGGACCTACTAATCTGAAATTTGGTGCACAGTCACCTTATGACAATCACATTATGGCTGCCTAACCATGGTTCATTATGTTTGAGACTTTTTAACAGATATCTTTATAAGACAGCTTTAGGGGGTTGGTTGCTCAAAAGTAATTATTTCTCCCGCTCACACTTGTGACTGACTGCCATCACTCCCAGGCAAATTCTTGACGGAGGTAGATTTTATGATGAATGAATGGGGTGGTTGATTTCGCGCGGCTCATTAACTTGCAATGAAAGTATGTGTGTTCTGTGATGTGGCAACTACACATCTATTCACTGTTGACTTAGTGCACCTTTCTTCGCAAACAAGACATCTCTAAATCATAGGAGCTTCAAATAACAACTAGTGTTTGCGAAAAATAGATCTACAAAGTACCATATGAAAAAGAGGCTTTATACACTCATTCATAATGTCAATGAGAACCACCACCATCCCATGGTACAACTTTGGCCATCATAGTGGCAGCCAGAACATCATGGTATGCTCCAGTTAGATGATCTAACCCATTTAGAATGGTGATAAACAGCTTGGCCCTGGATATGGACAGTCACAAATAGGGGGGTCAGCTTACAATAGGGGGGGGGGGGACAGTTTACAATAGGGAGGGACAGTTTACAATAGGGGGGGACAGTTTACAATAGGCCTGTTTTTATTGTTAGGTGACCCGGGACAGTCTACAATATTCTAAAGTGTCCCGGGGTTGTTTTCGCGCGGGGGACAGTTTACAATACTACACCACTACTACTACTAATACTACACTACACTACTACTACTATTAATACTAATACAACAATACTACTAATTTTTCAAATCCCAGTATAATTAATATGTTGGTATGTATCAGGAAAGACATTCCACATTCTTATCAATCTAAAAGTCAATGGCCATTGACAAATATTCTTTCATACAAAAATTTACTCAGTTACTATGCTTTCATCTGATGATTATTTATCTAAACTTACAAATGGGCTGGTCGGATACGACGTATAGTAGCTGGTAGGTGGCAGGCCATATGAAAGTTTAGTGGGCAGTCATTGTATGTTCTAACGTATCTTCCTAGAGAAAGCCGAAGTAGCCCAGCTGCTCTGCTAATGTCTGTTTCTGGGATTGATCTGTTAAAGATGAAATTTAACATCCATGCATTCGACACCACTCCATTCAAACAAAAGTAAAATCTGCTGACATCCCCTATACCGCATCGCTTGGATGGATGATGAAGCATTGAAAATATAATGGTCGTACAAATTGGCAATGATCTATATGGAACTCCATGCCTTTTGCTTGATATCCCAAACTATGATTTATCGAATTAAGCTGGAAAAAATAATGCTAGCTTACATCATCATGGAATTAATTGCTGTTATGCACCTTAGTGTAACATGTGGAGATGATAATCTCTTTCTTTCTCCCCCTGAGCACAACAAGTCGCTGCCCTAGAATGCAAATGTCCTAAATGATGAAAATTTCAAAATTCATGTTCGTGAAGTTTTGGTGAAATTGGAGCTTATTTTACAGTTTGGTCTTTGTTTGAGTTAATTTGCTTGAATATTTTAGCTTTTATCAACATGTAAAGATCCTATCTCATCACCCTTCTCAACTAAAATTTAGAATGCAAACGTCCTAAATGATTATCGAATCACTCTAAGCCTTATGTAAACAATGATCCAATGAAAAAGGTTGTGAGAAGCAATTGAGCACAAATTTTAAAGTAGATTGGAATAAGAAAATGGCCTGGCTGTGAGGTTTGATGTAAATTTGCTTCCCATGTTGTACAAAAATTAGCTATATTTTATTCTTTTTGGAATTGAAGACCATATTTGTAACCTCTGCAGCTCACAAACAGATATTATTCAAATGAATGTCTAAAAATCATTCAGTAATATTGCGAAATGGTGACCGTGAACTGCTCAGACTGTTTAATCATGAACGCTACCAGCTACGAGTTTGAAGTTTAGCTAGTTCGGAATCATACAAAGAGTTCCCCATACTGTGAGCCCGACTCTTTGAGAAAAGCAACGGTAGGATTTAATCTCTCATAAATTATTTATAATGTGTACAAGAAACGGTTAGTGTCTAAAAACCAAAGTGATGAGATTGTGAAAGGATGGAAATACTGTCACTTGATAGAACATCTCACTCAAGTCACTAGTTAAAGAATGTTGTGAGTTCTGATGCAGGTCAGCTGCACGCCTAACCCCAACTAATCCTTAAACCAAATTGTGTATAACACCAAAGAGTTAGAGACTACCGCCTTGTATAATCACAATGTCACATGTGCTACGCGTTGCAACTTTTAAACTGCAATACTGACCATCACACAGCGTGTATGGGAGCCAAGTCAAAGCTCAATCACTGATATGGATAACCTGCACAGCGTCACGGAAGGACGGCTGCCAGAGAACTGAAGCTCATATAACTCTTTAATGGAATTTTTTTCCATATTATGAGATCAGAGAGTTTTTCAATTATAAATAATAAATGGTGATGTACCCCACTACCAGAAATTTAAAGACACCAATCAAACAGCTGCGCTACTTTCAGGATATAATAGATAAGATGTTTCTGGTCTTGAGATGGAACGTAGCCAGCAAGTTTTCAAGGTGCATGCTCAACAACAAAAGGGGGCGCAGGAAAGGCCAAAGAAAATCGGCTTGACAAGTAAATAAGTGTTAAGAAAGTAAGTTAAAAATAAGGTTCATCTGTGGACATGATCATGAAGGGGATTATTGAATTATAGATTTACAATGCAATTCCCATTCATGATAGCATTGACTTTTTCTGGAGTGATTGTCAAAAAATGATATGTTGATCATAGTGTATCATTTGATTAATAAATCATCCAATTTATTTTTTTTACACCCCTTTATAAACCTCAAATAAACAGGTCAGAAGTAAAATATTCTCATGATTAGGACATTTAGGACATTTGCATTCTCAAAATACCTTGCTTGTTTAAGAACAATCGTCCTAACTGATAGCATTGTTTCCTGGTTCTATTGTTGCTAAAGGTGTCATAACTTCAAAGACCTATGAAAACAATAGCATTTGGTAGGCAATTACTTTGTACAATCATTGAATCACAATAATTCTGTAAATTTCTGTGATATACACAGCCATTTTTTAAGTGTGCTATAACCGAAAGTTTGCATTGCATCATTTAGGACGTTTGCGTTCTAAGCCAGCGAAGTTTTAGGCGTTGTCATAGTGCACCACCCTTGGCGCGTTCCTCCTTAAATGCTTTGCTGAATGTTGGAAGAAAAGAATCGGATAATGATGACGCTAGGCGAGAATGGAATTTCTGGGCTAAGCCGCAGTTGCAGCTAAATTTCTTTACTTGATTAAATGCCCGATGCCAAGGATAGGAAGAGCTTGGACCTCTACAAGATCTGTGCAATCAGGTTCCTGCCAAGATAGTATGTATTAAGTCCTTTAACAAATTAAACTCATTAAACTTGAATGGCTGTTGATTAATAGCAATGATATAAAGCTGGAAATTTACTGTCAACTCAGGAACCTATTGAATTGTGAATAATGGACTAAGGCCAAAGAATTTGGCTAAGATTATTTATGAGGGTACTTCTGCGCTAAGATGCAGTTGCAGCTAAAAATATTTCTATAAATATTTTACTCAATTTATGCCCGATGTCAAGGATAGGAAGAGCTAGACCTTTACAAACTCAATTTATGCCCGATGTCAAGGATAGGAAGAGCTTGGACCTTTACACGCACTGTGCAATCAGGGTCATGCAAAGATAGTATGCATCAATTACTTTAACAGGAATGGCTGTTGATTAATAGCAATTATATAAAGCTGGAAATTTACTGTCAACTCAGGAACCTATTGAATTGTGAAGAATGGGCTAAGGCCAAAGAATTTGGCTAAGATATTTATGAGGGTACTTCTGCGCTAAGATGCAGTTGCAGCTAAAAATATTTCCAAAAATTTTTTACTCAATTTATGCCCGATGTCAAGGATAGGAAGAGCTTGGATCTTTACAAGCACTGTGCAATCAGGGTCATGCAAAGATAGTATGCATCAATTACTTTAACAGGAATGGCTGTTGATTAATAGCAATTATATAAAGCTGGAAATTTACTGTCAACTCAGGAACCTATTGAATTGTGAATAATGGACTAAGGCCAAAGAATTTGGCTAAGATTATTTATGAGGGTACTTCTGCGCTAAGATGCAGTTGCAGCTAAAAATATTTCCCGAAATATTTTACTCAATTTATGCCCGATGTCAAGGATAGGAAGAGCTTGGACCTTTACAAGCACTGTGCAATCAGGGTCATGCCAAGATAGTATGCATCAAATACTTTATCAAATTATTCTCATTAAACTTGAATGGCTGTTGATTAATAGCAATTATATAAAGCTGGAAATTTACTGTCAACTCAGGAACCTATTGAATTGTGAAGAATGGGCTGAGGCCAAAGAATTTGGCTAAGATTATTTATGAGGGTACTTCTGCGCTAAGATGCAGTTGCAGCTAAAAATATTTCCATAAATATTTTACTCAACTCATGCCCGATGTCAAGGATAGGAAGAGCTAGACCTTTACAAACTCAATTTATGCCCGATGTCAAGGATAGGAAGAGCTTGGACCTTTACACGCACTGTGCAATCAGGGTCATGCCAAGATAGTATGCATCAAAGACTTTAACAGGAATGGCTGTTGAATAATTGCAAATATATAAAGCTAGAAATTAACTGTCAACTCAGGAGACCATTGAAATATATTGTGAAGAATGCATGCAGCTGCAGCTTAAAAATTCTGTACATTTTAAGCAACTCACAGTCTAATTAGGTTCTGCGCCCCATAACGAGTTATGATATCCACGATCCAGGTTGAGATTGGTCGGTAAGGATATAGCACTGAGTACTTTAGGTCGGCTCCGCAGGCTTGTCTTCTCCTCCCAACTCTCAACATATTCCCCCAAGCTCCCTCATTCTTTTTATGACAGCAACGACATTTCTGACATAGCCATATACTTAAGAACTGGTCCTTAACACCTAGGTAAAGAATAAATAATTTATACATAATTTTGCATTACAAGTAACTTTTTCATTTTGATATAACTAAGTCTTGCACACGTCAAAGGGGGAATGCCGGTTTCTAGATAAGGTTTACAACGTTTTGCAGAGATATGTTCATATAGCAGGCTGTTAAGAGGTGACAGACAATCATACACAAAACCATAAGAAATTGAAATGAATGAACAATCCTTTGCATACCTGCAGAAGTTAGTAAGTCCTTCCATCTGTTTGGAATATCCTCTTCAAGAACTTCCTTGAGAAACCTTATTGTGCTGACATTACAGTACCCTTCGCGCAAAGAGGAGCTGATAATTTTTCTTTTCTTAGTAGCATCCATTCTTACTTAACTACTAACCACAACTGTGATGGTGAAAAACTTTTGGATGTCAAAGTTTGGTCGAATTATTTTGCTCAGATGTCCGAAAACCCAGATGCACCATGTTTCTCCGTTATAAAATTTTCCTATTGTTTCCCCGCCGATTGGTGGATCATAATTACTGTCATACAAATAAACAATTGAATTCAATTTAAGCTGGCAAGATAAGGTATTGGAGCTATATAAATGGGCTGGGATAAACGGTCTACTCATAAACATTTAACCACATGAGTAAATATGTCACTGCAAGATACAACAGCTTTTGATTTTAGCTCGGATGATGAGTCATTATAGGCATCGTGCTGCCAGCACCTCTACCCATCGTACAAGGATTGATCATACAGCTTCGATATTTTATACACCACCTTTTGCGATACTTTTATCCAGAGAATCCCACATGGAATGTACTAAACATTATTCTTTATCAGATCCTGTACTAGGAAGGTCATCTATTATCGCTGACCCAGCAACGCCAAGAGCGGGACATTTACACTATTTGCCTCAGTCGGATCTAAAAATCTATCGAACACAAATCTACAACTGCTACGCATATCTGCGGCAAAAACATGATCTTTCACTCCTGTTAGTATTAAAAAATTATTCTGATTATTTGCTGCACTGACCAGGATTACCCTAAGTCCTCATATTTTAAAATATCAGCAGTCTTGTGATTAATGTTTTGAATTTCGGATTGGGATTATAAAGGCTGTTTCTCAAGCTAATCATGCATCAAAATGAGCCCAAAATTGACCATCTTGGAGCACCAGTACTGCTATGAGGCATTGGAGTTGACCCCTTCAATATTCACTCTTGAGATTGGAAAGCCTGGGCGTGAGGTCAAACCAGAGTTGTCGACTAATATTCGGCATTTTTCGTAAATGGAACTATTAGAGTGAAGCCAACCTTTTCCACCTCGAATTCTGCTTCAATATCCTTCAAATTTATGGCTCAGATTAATCTCTGTGATTAAAACTTGTTTTATCAAATCTTGAAGAAATAGCATGAGGGCCAGCGTCAGCAAGGCCTCAATCTGATAAGTCATAACTTCAGTCCTAATTTCTTAATTGAGCTGTTCTTAGGCTCATTTCTAAGCTTATAACCTGGAGCAGTTTCTTTGGTTATTTAAAGGTTTATTCCATGTATGATTTAACAAAGAATTTTTGTTCAATTAAGATGCAACTTGCAACCATTAATAAAAACTCAGTTTTTCTGGTCAGCATCAATATTTTTCCCTGCTAATTTGGCGCTATTCGACTGGACTATAATTTATAGGACAAAATGTATATACTATTAATCATAACAGATTGATAATCTCATCTAAGCTACTTATATTGTCGGAAAAAAATTGGAATGCAAGCACTGCTACTGACATATTATCGCTTGTGCTCACTGTTCACTATCTTTCTCAAGATACGAACATACTGCGAACCAGGAAGTGGCTCTCGAGTATGCCAGCAGTATTCGTCAGTTGCCAATTCCGATAGAAAGGATACTGAACAGGGATATCATGCTTATGACTAGACGGAAATACGATGTAGAAAGGCAAAAAAATTAAAGATACTGACAAAAGAAAGGATAGCCGATCTTAGTCAGAGCCCCCCTGACTTTTTCTCCTCGTCCGACGGCCCCCCGGGCGAGAGAAAGTCCAAGAACAATGCAGGATCTTGCTGGAGTTGTCTGCCCTTGAGTGTTAAGTTAATCATTGGGAGCACTAAAATTGCAATATCTATTGATTTCTATTCATGCCACCTACTATATTGCTCCAGGTATGAGAGTTTTTCAGTCAGACTCTTGGAAAAGTAGTCTCATGTTTGGGAAATACCCATGAGCAGAGATATTCACTGCCAAGTAGTAAAGAAAATGTCAGCCAAAATTTCTTTCTATTTGAATAAGGGCGGTCATTCATGACATTGACAAAAGGTCATACAATGTGTATTATTGGACCCTAGGCTATATGAAGTAAGATTAATGTAGAAGTAATGAGAGGAAAAATCCAAGCATATCCTGCAAAGTGCATAGACTATAGGCTAAGCCGATCTGAGTCAACAAAAAAGAAAAATGTAGGTGAATTTATTATGTGCAAACATTGGATTCTTATCAATCAAACGAGAAATGATGTAGCCAATTTGTCATATCACTATATAGGATTTTTTAGACTGTATTGATCGGCTGACAGCTAATTGTGATTAGGAATTTTTTTTGGGACGGCTGCTGAAGAAACTCGTTGGCAACAGCTTTGTCAAGTAGATTTCTGAATGAGGCTAAAAGTTTTTAACTTTAAACAGAAACAGAGCTTTCTGTGAACTTAAAATCTGGGATCCCTCTAATGTTATAGCAATATTGACGATGCCAAGCTTCTTACAAAGGGTTTATAATACAATGCCAACTATCCCATCCATCCGCTCCTAGAACTTTTGCAATTCATTAAATATGTTAATCTTCTCAGCTCTGTATTTTAGAAATTACGGAAAAGGATTACAAGGATTAAGAAAGGCCTGGCTTTGAGCATGGACGACATCAATAACCTACAGCTACATACAGTCCTTATGTCTGCATTACAGAGGATGAGGGAGTATGCCATCCTCCATCTTTTCGGTTACCGTCCTGCACGGCGTAATTACACGGGACGGTGGATAAAGTTAAATTGAGAGGGAGACAACTTGATAGCATTGTTCGTAGTGTGCGACGCAAACGGATGCCAAGCCATTTGCTTGGAAACAAAAACTGAACATTTTAATTGCTCAAGAGAAACACAACCGGACAGTCAATATTTAATTTACACTTAAGTTAATTTTCAACTTCAATATAAGAGTGTAAACCTGATTTCCACTGTGATCATTGATAAGACATTTTCGGACAGTTAAAGTAAAGTCTTATTTTAATCCATCAAGCCTAATTGTAATTTCAGCTTTCATGTAAATGTCGTACAATCTTTGGATAATAGTTTCTCAAATGCTTACTTATTAGGCTGTCGTGTAGTTTGATGACCACCAATACTAGGTATATTTTTATGGGCTTGTGTCAGTATGAATTTTGCGAATTGTTTTCTGAATCAATGACCACTTGATAGCTCTGTCAGCTGTGATTTAACTCCTCACTTCAATCCATCATGCCTATTTACAATCTCAGCTTTCACGAATAAACTACATGTTTGAATCTCAAAATGTGCTGTTGTATTCCTAATGATATATGAATATCACCAGTTATACAATTCGAGTCGCAGATTTTGTCTGATTAAATAGAATAACACCACAAAATGATCACTTGGTTGGGAAAATTCAAACCAAAAAAGAACGTCCATATTTTGCACTCGGTCTCAATTATTGCAATTCTGAAACAAAATAGATCTTGTCATCTCGACTTTACTGCTGTGCAATCTTAGCTTGTGCTGTTGCTGTTGCTGTGCTAATGAATATATAAATATCAACAGTTATACAACTCGAGTTGCAATTGTTTGAAGCTGGTATTGTTATCCTGTATCAATACTGCTTTGTAAATCCTGACAATGAATGGCATGGACTACATTGTTATTTGGTAAGATAACTCTTACAAATAAGTCCTTGTACGTCGCGAACAAAATCTGTAGTGTTGCAATCAAAAATTGATATTTGTATCAAAGTCAAAGTCAAACTATTTAAAGAATTGCATCCTAAGCTTTTTTCTCATACATCGCCTGCTGTGTACTATCTGCACTTGCATCTTATTCAAGGTAAACGACTGAAGTAACCTATAGAAATATTAGTCGGACTTTGACTTTTGATATTTTGCTTTTATACTATATTTTTCCTCAAGTACTGTTATTGTTTAAAAGAAAATGTGGCTTAAGAAAAATATAACAGGATGTATTTTAATTATTTTATTGGTAAATAGCAGCTCTCTAGGCTTACATATAGATATTCAACCAAATATTATCATTTCTGTAAACATTTCGGTCCTTATGGAACTCACTTTTGTCTTTTCAGTTGAAGCACCATTTCCGTGCTAACTTCTCTACCAGACATAAATAACATATTACACTTATACCTATATCATTTTTAACGCTTTTTAATAGAAACTCTTAGCATTTTACCTTGAGTGAAATATGGCTGTAATGATGTCAATGCGCAGTGTCACAGAAGCATTTGTTACTATTGACAAAAGCTATAAGTGACTGTGATAACCAACGATAATAGCGGGGAATACTGTTAAAAAATAATGAATATTATAACAGATATAGAGATTTGTGTCTTGATTTGGTATATTGACAGTAGTTCATTCTTCATTCATTTGTCAATATTCACCATCTCCTTGTTGACTTCTTTATGAGGAAACAATTACATATTTTGACCTTCCCCTCTCTGTTGTAGATGAGGGCTCATATCTTAGTTGTACTGATTTGTACTCTGACTGCTGTGGCTCTATCAGATGCTGGTGAAATCAGTTCGAAGGAAGCTGAGCTGAGACGCTATAGATACCGTGTACAAATATTACATAAGCAACTTCTAGGTAAGTCACATATACTTTAATCACACATTGCAGACAGGGTTAGCAGATATAACTCATTTACAGCTACAATTTATTTAATTGCTCTTGACTCTTTGCTTAGATTACTCTTACCAATGCACTAGTTTGTTGCTCTCAAATGTTTTTGTTTCAGTGCCAAAAAATGCAATTCCTCACAGCACTCTGGGATGATATAAAGCAAAAAGTTTAGAAAATAGTATAAAATAAAGATATTCGTTGCTAAGTCCGACCAGATAATTTAATATTTTATTTGATCAAGTATTTGACTTAAATTTCACTCGTATCACTATTATTCATTTATTTTCTCCACCAAATCACCTCTCAAGGCATGACTAGTCATAGCTTTATGAAATGTAATCTGGGCCAATTTTCGGGGTAGATGAATCCTTTACTATAGTGATTCTTCTTTATCCAGATATGAACTGCAGTGACATACCAGGTGTGCGGGCACAACGGGAACTCAGTGATTCTCATGAAACAGATCGACAGATAGAAGTGGAGAAGATCCTCTACAAACAATTTCTAGACCTGATGAGAGAATGTCAGGAATCTCAATTGAGGACTACGTCTCCAAATGCTGAATCTATAACAACTGTACCAACAACAACAGAGAAGGCATCTCATTCGATGACAACGCACACAAATTTGGAATCTACAACAACAGAAATTGTATCGACACCAACAGAAAAGGGTGCGTTCAATGTTATCCTTGAGCAAACTTAATTGTATGCAACATGGTCAAGCCTGAGTCAGTATTTGTTACATAAGGACTGGTGATGAATGATGTATGGAGGACGATTTTAACTGGCGACTCTCATCTTATTTTCGATATGTAGCTTCAACCACGACCTAAATTAACACGAAAAGCGGAATTACTAAATTAGTGAATGAATGGTGACATCTTACCGTACAATCATCGTTTGTATCATCATGATTCTTGTGCCATCCTGCAGTGCACCGGAACTCTATAATTGCTGAACTCATGTCTCATTCTCTAGTTAATGGACGATGAAATGTATTTATTTTTAGAGGAAACTTGCCCAGAGGGATATGTACTAAACCCGTTCTCATCCACCTGTCTACGGTTTGTTAAGCAGACAGGAACCTGGTTCCAAGCGATTTTAACTGGCGACTCTCATCTTATTTTCGATATGCAGCTTCGACCACGACCTAAATTAGGGCCTGTTACAGTGTACAGGAACTCTATAATTGCTGAACTCATGTCTCATGTATTTTTTTGTAGAGGCCACTTGCCCAGATGGGTATGTTCTTAACCCGTTCTCGTCCACCTGTATACGGTTTGTTCAGCAGACAGCTAACTGGACTCAGGCTAAATCTGCATGTGAAGAAGCTGGAGAAACTCTGGCTGTTTTCCCCACAGAAGAGTCTGCAAGATGGGTTGTCAGCACTTTGAATGATCTTCAAAACACACCAGGTACACTCTGTTAAAAACCAATGCAGTCACATGCCAGCATTTACAACAACTAACAATAACATTTCATATAAATTCATGTCATGGATTAGATTGATTAGATGCAAAATATCATATACCTTCATGCATCGAAATTCACTCAGAAGTGTTCTTTATTGTACATGAGAAGACAACAAGTAAATTAATACACAAATTCCTCGTACTCATATTCTTTACTAACATTTATTTATCAGTCATTATCATGGTGTATTAGTAGACCTGTTATTGCATGAAAAATTTATCTGGTCTTGTAAAAAGGTATCATAATTTCAAAAATAGGATCACCCAAGTCAAACGTTTTTATTTCAATAACACTTCATAGTTGGAGATCATTGTATCAAGAATTTTTGGCAAAAAAAAAATTCATAATAAATATATAAATAAAATATATATAAATAAATAAATATTTATCTTAGTTTGTACATAGCAATAATATACAACAAGCAGATGTTTGAGATTTCATAATTTGCAGATCTTATTCTTTCTAGCAAGATGGATCGAATATTACTGGTTTGGACTGAGAGGGTCTGATGATGGATGGCGATGGCAGGGGAGGATAACTACATTAGTATCTACTACTGATCTTATCTGGAATTCTGGTCAACGTGTTGAAACAGATCTGCAAAACTGTGGCTGTGTGACTGGATATTTTACACATTATGAGAAGCTTCGTGCCTGCGACTGCTTTATTACCCGGGTCAGATATATTTGTGAAACAAACAGTAACTAATCACATCCATCACTGTCTCCAAAACATATACATGTGATATTATAGAGACGTTATGTTACTATCAATAAAAATAAACTATCGGTTTAAAGATTGACTATTTATTCATTTTCCACCCCTAAAAAATGATCTAGTATATTCTTGTACTTCTATAAGAGCCGTATTCTGGTTTTGGTGTGAACCATTACTAACAGTCACGATTGTGGTGCCAAAATGCATTATTGCATATTACAAGATCAGTACTAGTAACTAGTAACACTTATGAATTCACCACCTGGTTCCATCATGTCTCATTATTTATGTTTTGGCCGTCAGGCGACAAATCTGCAATGTAAGCGTTTATTTACTTACTTTTAGCTAAATCGAAAAATTTGGTGAGCATCAATATGACTAACTCACGACATCAGTGTTTACCAGTAGCTTGTAGGCACTCTCTGCAAAAGTTCAGTAGATTGTATCAAGGCTCAACTATTATATTGAAAAGTTATACAGATTTAATTTTTTGTCTATCAGAATATTGTTTACCCAGCTCTTTGAATGGCTGTGATTTTGTGAGTGTTATAGTGCTGCCGGTTTGTCACCTTTGTGACCTTCGTGTTTGGGGTGAGATATTGGATTCAGTATCGATTGTTTTATACATATGATCAGATTGAGATCATGTAAGTAGTTGCCTAAATTTGTGATCTTGTACGATATCCGTACATCATCTATGTTCTATTAACGAGGTCAGGGGAGAAGAAATCCAACAGTGCGATAATTTATGTATTTACCATGCTCTTTATTAACCCACATTGTATCCATAAAATAAAGACGCTCCTCAAATTAGTTTTTCATCATCTTAAAAAAACACTGGCGTTCAATGGTCCACTGAGTCAAGTTCAAACATTGCATTGTTTATTTGAAGTTCAATCTAGATGTTTTTAGTTATCCTCTCTTTGTTGAATGGAAGACAATTTCAGGCTTCATATTTTTCTTTTGGTGATAACTGATAACTAGGCTGAGTAGCAGAGTTGTCTGCTGATTTTATGGTTCCTGTCTATGTAGATTATAACAGTATGAATATATAATATATCTATATAAATATATATAGATATATATATATATATAAATATATATAACAGTGAATTGAATGTGCCATCATTGCAAATGGTTAACATATATAATTTTTTTCTCCCAATTATTTCCAGTACTGCTGCAGCTAGGCACACCAACTTTTGACCAAATCTTCCCAGCTACCTACTCTTGAAAGCGACTTTTTTAATTATGTACAAACTATGGATTACTTCTCAAAACTAATTTCTGATTTTTCCTGATTTCAGGACTGCGCCAATACCAAAATCTTATTCCGCTCATACTGTGCAAGTCACTCAAAATTCATTGAACAATGCTTATATACTAATTGGATGTTAACTCGAATAACCAACAAAATTGGGAATAAGTCTCAATTCGACTTCATTTCAAAATGTTGTCAGGATTTTTTTATAACAAGCATAAGGTTTGATTCAAAACACAGGATGTCATTACTAATAAGGTAATAATGAACTTTAGCCGGGTCTGTTCAGAAGGGACCAAAACAAAGGAGCTTTACTGTGTTTCCATACGGAATAAAAATGCCAAAAAAGGTTGGCCAGCTACGAAAAGGAAGGGTATAGGGCCATTAACCCACGAAAGTTATATGAGCTTAAGGTGGCCTGTTATACATGTGGGTAAAAACAGACCTACTGGATTGAAAAGTAAAACAAAGATTCCCAGCATAAAAATCAGATAAGTTTGTGTAACCTTAACTGTGTGTGGATTATTAGGTGTAACTGTAAAGAACAGTAAAAAGAAAGATAAGTTGACGTTTTCAGTGAAAGTTATGTGGTAAAAGGCACATCATAAAGCAAAGAAGTAGCTTTGCAATAACATACCAAATAGAGAATGTTTCAATACATCAAATTGTAGGACGTATAAATTCAAGTATGTTTGAGAATTATTTACCTTATTAGCCTTATTAGCACACAGTACGTTACATAAGCAGAGTTAAAGTAAAGGTCAAATGTTTTGTATGTGACAATCTGCCATGATCTAATAGCTAGATGATGATCTGCTCCGAAGAAGCTCATGGCAAAGAGTGAAATCATAACGGTACATGTAGGCAGTGTACCAATGAACAATGAAGAAAGCTTTAATTATGCTATAATCTGAAGTTTTATATGAGATAGCTTTAGGTTTTGTTTATCTGATGAAAACCGATCGGAGGGTATAAAAGGAGAAGAAACTCGTCACTTAAGAATTAACACAACAAGACAACAAAACTACACACACAGAGACACACACACAGAACACTTTTAATACAATTATAGAATTGTATTTACGAATTATCTTTGAATTATTTTATCATAAGTTAAATTATTCAAGTACACCATTTACTCTGAATCATTTTTCACTCACATCTTCTGACGATTAATATTTGATATTAACTATTGAATATTATATTACTTATATTAACTACTTTTGGATATTATAACTACCTTATGGATATCCTACTACTGAAGAAAAAGCTAACGAAAGGATTTTGTTAATTATTATCTTTATATTTTTTAACATATTATATTTAGATATTTTAAGATTATTTGAAATACTTTCAGAAAACAAACTAAATAAAATTATTTAACCCGCTTGATTTTCAAAATCAGTTACTTTAAACAACACCTAGTTTTCAGGATTCAAGAGTCATCATAAATGTTAACCTTGCAATTTCAAACCTGACACACAATTATAGGAGTTGTATTACCTTTGAATAATCAAACTGCCCAAACTACCTAATTGGACTTCCAGATACTATACAAAGATCAATTTTAGCGTTGAAAGTAATTAATCCACAAAATACTTGAGACTGCAAGACATTTTGAAGTATAAAGCTTATCTTCTAAAAAGCAGTATATCGGCAGGAGCCACTCTTTGAAAGACTAGGAGCCAACTTCTCCGAAGTCCAAGAGGGATCAGACTGATATACAATCCTAAGGGTTTCTCTGAACCTGGAACGGGGAGCCGGCTGTTCGTCACATTGAATTTTGTTAAGATTAACTTATTACATTTTTAATTTAACGTGGTACCGAAAATTTACACAGAACCTTAGTAAGTTGTAGTTATCTCCATTATCTCAAAGAAAGTTCAAAGAGAATACACTTTCAATTATAATCAGAGTTAGAGAACTTACTCATCGAATTACGTGCTGGAACTTTTTCAGCGGTACATACATTTCTGTTCCTCACAGAACATATGCCAGGTTTTATTTCTGATCAAGGCTTAGGTTTTTGGAAATTTTGAGCTTTTAGGCTACTGTATTTAGCCTTCTAGGAGATGTACTGCCTCCCAGCTGCTCACTACAAGTCTGCAAACACATCAACATTTACGTTTTTGTTCCTTTGTTTTTGCTAGCCATTATGTATGTGGTGAGTATATTGCTAAAAAAACGGCTTTACAACACTTTTTTTTTGTCCAATAATGTTCTTTATGTTATGTTAACAAATTTGGACTAACAATCAGAAACAATTTATTTAAATAAGATACACACAAGACAGGGAAGAAAGCACGCAAGATGGCAACTGAAAGAAATCCAGATACCTGACGAGTGATGTTTGCCATGAAGTTGATGGACATACGGGACTGGGCAAGGTCGAAGATGTTCTAGTCAACTGATCTCTGATCGATTCTTCACAACTACACTATTTCTTCAGCTCAGCCACTTCAAGGCACCGGGCATTGAAGCGGCTTGTCTCTAGATGCATACAGCGGCACGCTACAGTGCTGTGAATCCTTACAAAAACGTCCGTCAACTTTGAAAAAAACGTTAAAGAGCATTTGAATTCCTAACATACTAATTGCATACATAATATTTTGTAGGAGCTTACATCACTCCGTCTTAGTTAGATTTCCTTGTAAGTCTGTCAGAGACTACGGTATGAACAAAATAAATCTAGAAATTAAAAGTTTGCAAAACGGATTTTTAAGATTGGAATTGTTGTATATTTTGGAGTTGCTTGATTAACAGACCCCCGTTCCTGATATGCGTGTCTGTAATAGAGCACAGTCCATATTGAATAGTGTCTAAAACTTTCCTTTGAAGTCTTGTATGTGGTCCTGATTGGCCAATCAACTTGATATATATTGAGGTGTAAAGGTCATTACTTTCCTTTCATTGCTCACCTCTGATAAAGTGACAGTGGAGCTCAGAATATTGCTTTGTCAGCTGTCAATAAGTGAAGGCATGGTTTGCAATCTTCGCAGCTAGTCTGAGCGGTAACATCAAAAACATGGGCACAGCAACAGAAAGAAAGACAGTGATATAAAAAATAGAAATTGTTTTTTCAAAAAGAATCAGTCAGAAGGGTCAAACACTCCAGACCAAACAGACTAATGTTTTACTACTCTGCTCGGGGAAGCGTACTAAGTCAATAAAAGTAGAGGGTAACAGCGAGGATCCTTCCCCTGCTCACCAGCATCGAGATCAATGACAAGGAAGGTCATGTGCACAGAAAAACGTCTTTCAGCTGTAGAAAGGCATACTTCTGCCATGCTGCAGTCAACATCACACAGATCATGGTAGCACCAGTTGTGGGACAGCTGGCACAGGTCAAGAGTTGTTGCAGTCTGATCGGACAACAGAAACTAGAATATTAATACATCTCAGCCACTTCCGGGCACTTTTAATCGTACTTTTTGCATCTAGGCGCTTGAGAGTTAAATAAAGAGGCTGGCAGGAAGAAATCACATCATGGGAAAGAAAATTAAACATTATCTAACCTGAAAAGTTTTAAAGCGAATACACTGTACGCTGTGACAATAGTGACCAACATTTGACCTTTGGTTTCTGAGAGGGCAAGTAACGATGGCATTGATCAGCTGATACAAAGACAACCTAGACCAATCACCTCGCTATAGATAAGAACCTAACTAAAATTCATTTTCAACTTCTCATCACAAATAATCAATTAAGTCAAAGTGTCGCTTCCTGCAGATAGTGGCAACAATAGAAATTGCCCGTTCGAGATATTTAGCCATGTATAGCCTTAATTCCAATTCCGTTATCATTGATGCCTATTCATTGATTTATCATAAGCATAACCCTTTATTCAATATTATTTACTTATCACTTATCACTTGTTATTCCTATTTATTGTTTATCGGTGATAACGCTATTTGATTATGTTGCATAAATGCATCTTGTCTGAGCTGTTCCAGGATTATAAGGATCTAGCTGTAACTAGCTGTTGGCACAAGTACTGCAAACGATGTATATTGATTTGGATTTATAGTAGTCCAGCCCTGGGAAAGACTGCACATTATGCAGAGACACACTATCCAAGTGAAGGACATAAATTGCCTGTGTATTGAAATACACATTGAACCTTGTATTGTAATAAAGCCTATCCATTTAGGAAATATTCATATAATCGGATATTAGGATATTAACACTTTGAACAGTTTTACTGTGGATATAATATATTGTTCAAATAACACATGAAGCACCAATATTGTGTTTCATTGCTCCAGGCTAAAGGGACTGTAACTTATCATCAAATTGGATTAAATTTATGGCCATACATGTAGGCCAGCAGCGGCTTTACATAAAAGGCTCTAAAAATTACATCTGTGTAAGTGTCTTGAACAGAGAAAATTGAAGACTGTATCTGGTGTAGTTTTTTATGGCCGTTCTGATGACGCATATGTACAATTTCACAAATGGGGCAAAAAGGGGCGAATCCATGTAAGAAACACGAAAAAGGGGGTTAAAAGGGTGTTTTTTGCAATTTAACTTCTCTTGGCAAAGTTCATAGAATGAAGCAGTGTCATTGAATTTTTCTTATCAATATCATGCATATCTTGAGTAGTTTTTGGGAAAATATCATACTGCTAAACCCAATGGTTGACGTTTTACAGACAAATTGTAGTCAACCCTCGAACACAGTTGCAGCATAATAATAGGTTTTGTGCAAGCGTACAAGAATAACAGTGATAAATGTACTTCTCATGTCATTTTTCATGATTTGTTTATAAAAAGACCCCATCATAAAGTATCTGGTAGCAGTGTAATAATAATTTGAGAATATATGAGAAAGGGGTGGATCCAGTTGGGATGTGAAAAACAGGTGAACGTTTATGAAGTTTTATTCTGGTAAAGCATGTAATCTGATTATGTATTTTGAATTAAATGGCTATTTTAAATAGCACATAAGTATCACTGCCAAAACAAAATAAAGAAAGGATGCAAATTCATTCTAGTTTAAAGGTCAAGGTCTTCATCATCGGTAATTTGGTCATACTCATCTTGCTGAGTGTCGTCCCTGCCATTGTCACACTGAAGGCATCCACACAATTGCGTACAATGCAAACCGGCCTTCAAACATGAGCATACACCGCTTTTGTCTGGGGTAGTTCTTTATGGCCGTTCTGATGACGCATATGTACTATTTCACAGATGGGGCAAAAGGGGGCGGGTCCAAGAAAGAAACGTGGAAAAGGGGGTATATAGAGCGTTTTTATTGACTTATTGAGAGGTGCAATACAAGTACACACCAGTATAAATAAAGATATATCCACAATGTGACCAGTGTCAACGTGAAGGAAAGCAAAGAAAGACGAACTAATGTGCTTATCAAATGCATCGAAAACCTGTATTGATATAATACATTCTTTATCAAGGTAAAAATCCAGTCAATGACTAATTAGAAGGTGACATATATCTACAAACATATATAAAATTGTTACATGAAAATACAATAAGTGAATACCAACAATAATATGACCTGTGTAAACAAGAAGGAAAGCAAAAAAAACGAGTATTTCCTGCTGTGAAAACCAGTATTGATAAATATATTCAAGGTACAAATCCTCTTCATTGACTAATTGGAAAATAGATATTGGTACAAGCCTGTATCAAATGAATATATACAGCAGTAAAACACATACCTGCAATGTGACCTATGTCAATGTGTGGGCATGCAACAAAGGACATCAAGAATATAAAATTCATGGGAAAACATGCTTTGACACAAATGCATGCAGAGTATTTTTGTACTTGGTCATCTTGTTAAATTTGGTGCTCCTTAGTCTTGGACTTTGGCAATGATCTATGATCGAAATAGTTATTTTAAGCCTTTTTGCGTGGTTCTTCCTCCTTCGCTGTATCACTGAAAGAATGATGAAACTCAAGATTAAGGAGCGGAAATATAATCGCATAACTGGATCTCAAGTAAACAGCAGGAGGTAGAACAATCTTTGAACAAAAAATGATTCTATCTCACATCACATCTAACAGCTAAGTTAAAAAAACTTGCAAAACAAATCTGTTGGATGAATATGTTATTCGTATTACAAGCGAGTAGATATATAAACACGGGGGGAGGAGAGGGGGGTTATGGCTTTCTTGTAATGGATGTCAACTGCTTAGACCTATGACATCACCCTACACATATTTTACAAGCAGAATCTTCTTTAAATAAAACATAGATGCTGAAATAGATATAACAATACAGAAATAACCTATAGTTACCCTTGAGGAGTAATATTTGGTGAGGTTTAGCTAGTTAATGGGTGACCTAATGTTAGCTAGCCCTAACTTTTGGCAAGCTGAGGTGAGAGTCTAAATGAAATAAGGCTTGAATGTCACCTGTCTTAGGAGTGTGTGAAATGGTGAACATCTCCTCCAGCAAACTATTTACTCCTCTAGAGTTTTCAAGGTTTTGAACTATCCTTCACCTTTCATATGTCTTCCTGGAGTAGTGTTAAATGGTAGTGTGCTTCTCTTGCCATATCATCAGAATTTTCAAATATATAATAGTAAGCTCTCTATTTCATTAGCTTGAGCCGCTTGGTACAAGCCATCTGAAAAAAAAAAGGAATCGAGCATCTGTAATTCATAAACACTGAACAGTAAAGAGTAACCAAGCTGTAGCCTTGTTTCCGTTGTCATCATCACTACTAGATGTATCTTCATTCTAAATACATAAATGATAGTTTGATAACACTGCTATCACAACACATTCACACTGCTAATAATGCTAACAGCAGTGTTAAGCCTTGCTAGTAGTAACAGCAATCCAGTCCAACTAGCATTAAAAGGCTGATGAGTAACTGGCATGCTTTAAATGTAGTGATTTGGACCACAGTCCTTCTGTAGTTGGTGCAAGTCAAGTGGTCGAGTGCCCCAGTGGTCGAGGCCTTTTCTCTCTTCGGCCTTGACCACTGGGGCACTCGACCACTGGACATGCACCAACTACAGAAGGCCTGTGATTTGGACTGGAGTAAGCTGTAATAGCCAAGTTACTCCTTGCTGAAAGTAAAGTCAACAATTACATAGACCTATTTTTTTTACATAAACCGAATCTTTTTAAATTATTGATTTTCTAATAATATTGATAAGCTACCATCACATTGAAACACCTGGGATGAGGATAGGCTACTAGTACTAGAAGAAACACTAGTATGTTCATGAAATAAACAAATAAATGTACTTGTAGTAAACAAAAACATTGAAACCTGAAAGTGAAGTAAACAATCACAATCATTCATCTTAACACTCACATTTTTCCTGGTGTGGGCTTTCTGTGCAGCTACTAGTTTTGTTATGCAAATCTCAGATATCAGATTTTGTGAGCATAGAAAGAATGTTCATTTCTATTGTCGTCATTCTCCATTCTATCACAATATATATCCCATGATCATAATGCATTATGATGGTAGCTAATCTCTCTGATCCAGAGTAATTCAGTAGCTTCCTGTTGCTCAGGCTGTTTGTCTAGCAAAACCCAATCCTCAGCATTGCTCAGAGCATTGTCCAGTTGCTGTTGTGACAATTTAATCAGTGGATTTTGTCATATGCTCTGTGTTGTGGGAATTGATGCAGCAAGCCTCATGGTTGGCGGCCATCTTTTATAAACAAAAATGCTTTGCACTGTCATTGGCTAATCATCAAAATTATCCATTTTGATTGGCTAAATGTTGCCAAGTAACTTTTGCAAGTTAGTTCTGCAGATATATTGTAGAATCTGCATCAGAAAATAATTTTTGCAAAACATTATTTATTGCCCCACTTATGGAATAGTACCACTTCAAAAATCGAAACAATAATAAATATCATTCGATTATTTGCTATTTAACTTCTCTGTTCATCATCCTTACACACAATGAAACAATATTGAGGTGCTGCTGCTGGCCTAATGGTACATCAATGACTTACGGTATGTAACTGAAATTTTAAGCCTATTTCTTTTCATTTTCAAGTCATGAATGTTTTTGAAAGTATTAACATGATTGCATAGTCAACAAAAAGGAGGAAGTCACCTTTTGACCTGACATCACAAGTTTCTTTTTCACATGACATTTGAGGGTTGTCTTTTTAGATTTTATGGGCAAACAGCTCTTATATGGTGAAACAATTATGACTCAGCGATGGTGGAATTTTAAGACTGAGATAACCAAAGTTTTTATTAATAGGATGAAGAATGATGGCTCCGAGATTAACAGCTGATGGATGAAAATCACGCTATAACCAGTTAAAATAATTCAAGATAGATTCAAGCGTAAAGAAACCTATCAGAGATAACTCCGATAAAATCTAATTACAACGACAACCAAATAGATTAGGCTACAAATACAGACGTCATAGAACAGCAGTAATCAACATGTGCCGTTTTGCAAAACCAATCAAAGCGTATATAAAAGAGTAAAATTCTTTGCTGAGACTCAGAGCAAACAATACACACAGAAAATGCTCTTGTTGCAAACAATTTTTAATTGTATTCTGAATTATCTTTAAAACATTTTATATGATAAATATTAAGGAAATCTTTTACTTTGAATTGTATTGAAAACCCATATCTATAGAGGATATTTCCTTATCAACTATTTATAGATTGGATACTGTACACCTCTGGATCAGAAGAGATCTCATAAGTATTATAGTAATTACCATTCTTATATTTTACAAATATATTATATTTTGACACTTTTTTTATTATTGAAACTTTTCAACCATTTTCAGAAAACAAAATTAGATAACTTGACAATTTGCTTGATTCCCAAATCAATTACTTGTGAACAACACTGACTTTCAGAATTCAAAAGTTATCAGAGAATTTTAACCTTGTAAATTAGAACCAGATAAACAAAAGGATTTGAATTATCTTTGAATAGTCAAAGATAACTCGCACTATAAATCTACTGGTTGAACAGAGTCTTGAGATTACAAATCCGACGCAACATTTGAAGTGCCCTGTAGCTACTCTTTGTGTAAAAGGGAAAGTGGATTGAAGTCTTTAACAGTCAATCAGTTAAAAGGCCTGTGATTCTGATTAAACTGCCTAAACTACCTAATTGGGCTTCCAGACACTATACAAAAATCGATTCTAGCGTTTGCAATTAACAACATCTAAAATAATTGAGAGTGCAAGGTATTCTGAAGTATACTTTCCCTTCACATCAACATTATTTGACAGCGTAACTAAGAAATACATAAGTATGTAAAATATACTTCTGAATGGCAGGCCCCCCTCCGTCTTAATATAACAGTACGCTCTTAACCCCAATAGGGTTATTTAATTGCTCACCACTGATTTTTTTATTTTAACTACTGGATATGTTAAACCTTTGGATAGTTCAAACAACAACGGAGACTGATAACCAATGAAATATTCCATGCTTGCGTTATAATACATACCTAGATCCTTGTCGAGCACATAAATGGTGCTATGCGCATAGGTGGTTAAACTTGGAGTTGGAGGTCGTGTTGGGTAAAGTGTGAATGTGCCATGGCAATGACACGCGGAGGGACAATACGACACCTGGAATAAATGCAATGATGTCCTTATTTTAGAAATCATCAAGAGAGCAAACATCCTCATAGAGTCGGGAGTGGATGATAGACCGGTTATGTTTATGACTATGCCTGAAAAGGGTCTTGTCTCCATCCCCGTAGAAAACTACATCTCAGTAACAGATCCACAGCCGAAAAGCACAACAGATTTGGGCACACAAACGTTAGATTTACCTGCTCTGCGGGTCAACCACCTCCACCACCCCAGCCTTCCATCAGTGACCTCCTCCGTATTTAGTTAATGCCGTTCAACCACAACTGCCTTCCCCAGTCTCATGGCCACCTTTTCTAGGGCGGTTTAACTTTTTGCCTACCTACCTACCTATCCCAGTAGACTTCAGTCAGCCTCCTCCACGGCTTCCTGTTCCCGGACCCTCAAGTTATAACCATCTTATTCCGCCTCCATTGCCCCCTAATGCAGATCAACCTTACTTCAACGAATTCGCATATCGACCGATTCGTTTCCAGTTTCAACCGCCACCCCCACACCTGGCACAGTCAACCTATGTGGGTGCTGAATTGGGTCCACACCTAGATCTGTCAGCACAGTAAAAAGGAAAACAACGCTAAACATTGCCATTTTTAGTTACCGCAAATGCTTATATACCCAGCTAGAATATAACATCCATGGCTTATGGCAAAGAATCATTGTTACATTGCGGTATTTAGATATTTTCACATTTGAATCACACATTAAATTTTACTTCAGCGTAACATCGTTAATATAATTTACTACGGCAGAACAGCTTAACAAATATCAAAGCCTTGAATAAGTTGCCAATTAACACGATGCTTAGTCATAACAAGCTAAACCTTTATTTATGATTTATCGCTGTACATTTTATCCGATGATGCTGAATTTTGGAAATCTAAATCAAACCAGGAAATTAGACTACCTTAAAATTACTCAAACCCAGAAGCCGATGGCATCTAGTAATACCGCCACATTTGAAAAAACAACTAAACAAAAACTCTATTTAAGTATAATAAATCATGGTTGTTAGTAAGACTGAGAAAATCATAGGAAACTTGGAATTCCAGTTTCCTAGAACTAATTATGCCACAACATTATTACTGACCTATGGTGAAATATTAAGACTAAGGTAACATGTTTTATTTTATAGAGAAAAGAAGTGATGGCTCCGAGAAAACCACCAGATGATGAAAAAACCCCAGCTAAGACCAGTTTGAACCAGTCAATACAGAACACCCTAGAACATCATTAGAACAGCAGTTATAAACACGTGCTGCTATTACACACATGATGGCAACACGTGCTGGAAAACCAATCAAAGGGCATAAAAGGAGTGAAAACCCGTCACTAAAGATAACACACACATCCACGACACACACACAAAACGAGAGAGCACACACACACACACACACACACACACACACACACACACACACACACACACACACACACACACACACACACACACAGAATACTTTTAAAACAATTATAAGAATTGTATTACAAACTATATTTGAATCATTTTATCATAAGCTCAATTATTTAAGTACACCTTATACTTTGAATCATTTTGTTTTCTACTCACATTTTATAACGATTTATATTGAACATTAACTACTATTGGATATTATGACTAATTTTTGGATATATTAACTACTATACTGCCCACTGCTGGTAAAAAGCGTTATCTCATATTTTATTAATTCAGAGGTATCCAACTTTAGATTAAATTTCCTTAAGAGTAAGCAATTATTAATTAGTTTACATTATCCCATTATGTCATGTCACTAATCCTTTATTTAATTTCCAAAAGAAGAACATTGTTGGATAATTAGTTTTCATTTAAATAAGGGATTAGTTTAATTGAGTTGAAATTATCAAAATATGAGATAACGGATATGGATATTATAACTACCTTCTGGATATCCTACTACTGAAGGAAAGGCTAAAGGAAGGATTTTTGGTAATTACTATCTTTATATTTTTTTACCATATTATATTTCTGACATCTTAACATTATTGGAATTTTTAAAATACTTTCAGAAAACAAACTAAATAGAATTATTTAACCTCATTTGTCACCCGCTTGATATTCCAAATCAGTTATTTTGAACAACACCAAGTTTCAGGATTCAAGAGTCATTTATAAAATTAACCTTGCAAATTCAAATCAGACACAAAATAGGAGTTGTATTACCTTTGAATAATCAAAGATAACTCCAATTCTAAATCTACTGCGTAATTTGAAGCGACCTAAAGCTACTCTTGGTCACAAAGGGAAGTAGATTGAAGTCTATAACAAACATTTAGTTATAAGGCCTGTGATTCTGATTAAACTGCCTAAGCTACCTAATTGGGCTTCCAGGCACTATACAAAGATCAATTTTAGCGTTGAATGTTAGTAATCCATATAATACTTGAGACTGCAAGATATTTTGAAGTATAAAACTTATCTTCTAAATAGCAGCCTCCACCTTTTAAAATAACCGCACGCTCATATCCAAAAAAGGGTTATATGATTGTTTTGTTGTGCATGAATAATATTTTCAACTCCACTCGAGTTACTGCTAGAACAACCAAGGAGTTTCAGCAGTATATCGGTAGGAGCCACTCTTTAAAAAGTCCAGGAGCCAACTTCTCCGAAGTCCAAGAGGGGTCAGACTTGAAAACAATTCTAAGGGTTTCTCTAAACCGGGAACGGGGAGCCGGCTGTTCGTCGTTTTGAATTTTGTTAAGGTTAATTTGCTACATTTAAATTAATGTGCTACCAAAAGTTTACAGAGAACCTTAGTAAGTTGTAGTTATCTTCCATTGTCTAGAAAGAAAGTTCAAAGAGAATACAACTTCAATGATAATCAGAACTAGACAAGTTATGCATTGAATTACGTGTTGGAACCTTGAATATTTTAAGCATTTAGTATACGATTTTGGTATACTAGCACTTTTTCCGTTCCTCACAGATCTATCGGATCTGAGTGATATATTTTCCCCTCCTGAGTATGAGTTGCTACAAGAGGTGTTGGGCAAGGGGCTAAATACTACTAACTGATGGAAATCTAGATATAATAGGTAAGGAAATTTGATAAGAGTGTTGATAAACACTCACCGATACAGTTATGACGAGCATGAAGGCTGTTATGATGTGTACCCTAGACAGTAACATGATTTATTGATCACTTTGTTTGACTCATTTTCTGTGTCTGAAATTACAATTATCATACATTCTCTGGCACGTTGGATGGGCCTGCTTTTAAATGCTTGTATTAATAAGCAAGGCAACACCACTTTTTTCAGATATTGTATCGTTATCAGAGTATTGATTATCTCTATACTAGTAATGGTTGCTGTATGCTGTATGATACATTGACATGCTGTATGATACATTGACATGCATTGTCTTGTAATGATAGGCCGCTTAGACCTATGTGGATTGGAGTATTAAGAATGCTCTGTTGTTGTGAATTTTAACCTTGACCTTATCATATCATATCATATTATATTGTATCATATCATATTATATCATTTCATATTACATCATATTATATTATATTATATTATAAAATATTGTATTATATCACAATATATCACAATCAACTCACTTACTTTTTGTATTTGTTACATGGATCTACACCCAACATTGGATCAGGCAGTGACCAAGTAGTGTGGCCACTTGTACTGCCAGAGATGTATAGTACTCTTATCGGTCACGAACCCCTACAAGTCGGCTTGCGCCTATTGTCGCGCAGAGATAATGGATATTACTGGCTTCGGTGGGGCTGTGAAGAATGTCTATAACAGGATTAATGGCCGGGACCCAAATATAAGATCGGTATACCTAGTCACACTTGTGGGGGTACCGGGATTGGTAGCAGTACCAATGTACCAAAAAAGTGAGATCCAGTTCACGAGAGACAAATCAACTCAAACGGACTTGGAGCTCCATAAAAATTCTACTCAGGTCCCAGATACACTTTATCTCCCTCACCTTATGAATTCACTGAAGATTGGACTAAGCATAACTCGTCTTTTATTATTATTATTTATTATTCATAATCAATAATTTCATCTGATAATGCTGCACCAACCACATGAGACCTTTGTTGCATCTGTTAGGAACTATTACTGGATGATTAGGATTTTGCTGTACCAGTTATAATATATCCTTTATGGTCCCCCATCTCAAGGAAAGACATGTGCACTTTGCCGAGCCACCCTATCTGGATCATAGGACCTGAATAATTTAAATACTTAAATACACATTATTCCTTCTATTGTATTGATTTCCCTGCATAAGGAAAATATTCATTTATATTCAAAACTTTGAATTTTTTACTATTTATACCTTTGGATTGTTCAAATAACAAAGAAGACTGAAAGTGTCAGCACCAAAAAAAACTTGAATCCTGCTCATTTAATGATTTAATGAAATGAAGTCAAACAAGCCAGCTCAGTTTTTATGATAAAAATGTTTAATCCACCACATCAAGTCAGGGACTATGTTAGACTATGTTGCTGGATAGATCATTTGTCAGGGTACCAAAATATATATAATATTATGGGAAATCGAGCAAAAATGAAAATGAGCTGAGCCACTCAAATTTCCCTAAATTCGGGTACGAGTCGGGTCGAGTCGAAAAGAGCGCGTGAAATGGATTTACATTACGACTTCAAGTCGATGTCCTATTCCTACACTGTCTTCAGATATCACAATTCAAGAGAATGATGGATATTCATCCGCTTATCACTAGTGAAATTAGCTTATAGTACATGTTAAGTTTGATTCAGTTTGTGATATATCATCTAGACATAATGAACTATGTTGAGACCAAGCTTCATCAAATTCTGTCAAGTATTTATCGGATTATAGATGTCTGAAGAAAGCTTTGTAGTATTGAAAGCCGTCTATAATAATCACAGCAAAAGCATGACTAATAGCTATATGTTTTATCATCGTATAGTCTCTATTTCCGAAATCATCAACTAAAATCCATAGCATAGTGGTGAAGATTGTGGACTGTAGTGCACTAGGTCTCAGGTGCAATATTTTGACTATCACTCTAGCAGTTGAGACCCGACATGACCCTAACATGACCTGACCACAGAAACCCGAAACCCGACCCGGTGTCTCGACCCTGAATACAACACTAGTTACAACAAGATAATTGACAACCTCTGTGATATCATTATATATAAGCCTTCCTGCGCATCATCGTGAAAATAGTAGCAACGAAGCCTAATAGGGCCAGACAGTCAACCACTAGACCAGGTTTGATCCATTCGCCTGCCTGTCTAAAGTGAGCTTTAGTGAATACTAATCAATATTTTCTGCAGCTCCAACAAAGTCTTTCGAGATATAATTGGAGAAACTTGTAGGAACAAAGCACCACAAAGAAACGAGATGCGAATTGACAAGAACTTCCAAGATTTCGAACAACACACTGTTCACTGTGACAAGCAAGACCAACATTCGACATCAATGCTGAGAGGGCAGGTGACGTTGGCATGAGCCTTGAAAGAGAACTTAAACTAAAACAAACTCATTATCAGTTTGAGATCAGAGATCAACAAGGGATGTAGAGATTAGTTAAGGGACTGACAATTTGAGGGATGAGTAAAATAAGAATGGCAGCCAGGCTTAAAAAATCAGGCTGGAAATGGAATTAAATATGATTGATTGACAGACCAGACTAGATAGTAGAATACATAGCAGAACAGCTAAAGGCCCTAGCAGCACAACTTGTCATAAATAAACTTTTGTAAGCTAGGATCAGTTGTCCTCCCCCAGAACAAAAGGAGACCATTACAACTATGGCAGCGTTTCATTTTCTTCTTATCTTCTCATCTAACTAGCTTGACACTGCGCTTTCATTGAAATATTATATTAATTTCAAAACAACATATTTACACACAAACAATGACGGGCCACTCCTAATTACAGTGTAGTATTTGCTTAGTACCCATTAAAGCAGATAGAGGATATTCAATAACTTGTTCCGTTGCTTTTGAGCCCTTTGATCCAGATAGAAACTTTGCTATAATGCTCTGTGGCCACAAATTTTGTGTCATTTGTCTCATAATATTGGTTTACACAAACCAATCTTTGGGATGAACATGTGCAGGGAGATACCCGAACTTCCTGACCTTGATCAAACTGCGAGACGTTTCCAAAAACCACTCACTTTCTGGATAAACCAACTGTCATCCAGAAACCAAAATATGCCTCAAGGTTCAAGATCTTGTTGCTTCATTCACCAGTCATGCAAGTTTGATAACCATCAGATGCACAAGAAAACTTGCTTTCCTGGGCCTCTGAGTACTATGGGTACCTGTACCTGTACTCTGATAATAAACTCATGTTGTATTATCCCCTATTGAAGACATGACAATAGGCGTTCTGATAGAATCAAGATTTGAGAATCGAGAATACAGTCATAGCAAGCATGAAGATTGCTGTGATGTACTGTGACTATATGACCTGGATCATACTGAGAGACGTGCCAACATTCTCATAGAATCGGAAGTGGCTGATCGGCTTGTGATATTAATGACCATATCTAGGCCTTGTTTGTGTGCCTGTGCAAAACAATCTTGCTGTAACAAAATCTTTTTTTTTATAATAAATTAAAATAAAACTCTTCTTAGGCTGTGTTAGGATGAGTATAAGTAATTAGAAAGTAAAACATTTCAATATATTGCGTTATAATAATGTGTATTAGTAAGTAGACATTTATTAAAGTAACTGTTTTGTATTGGGAATATGGAAAATGGAAATATGAGGTTTGAAGATACGGCAGGATAATTATTTTGACAATATTCGGTTTTGCGACTTCAAAGTCTAGACGTTTAAACAAGATGATATTGGAGGTGTTTGTGACCTCAAGGTCTCAACCAGTAGACAAGGCGAGATGATATCTGTATACATCAAAATGGGTATTTGCAGGTAAACAAGATGCAAAGAGTCCTAACCCCCTGGTTATGTTTTATACTTTGCAGAAGTTGATGTTTCTTTATAAACTGTATATAACGCCTACTAACTAACTAACTAACTAACCAACTAACTCTTGAACAATGACTGATACACATACAGAAAGAGAGAACACTGGCAGATCCTGCTCTATATGGATCTGCATCCAACCCTGGGTCAGGTAGTGACCAATTGTGGTCAGGTTTACTGCATACGATGTCTGGTTTTCATTGCGATTACAGACCCGTACAAATCAGCTTGCGGCTATTGTCGCCAAGAATTGATGAACATCAACGGTTTGGATGGTAAGTTTTTATTAAAATTTATAATTTTGTTCTTGTTATAATAGTATGGAATATTATTACTTGAGAGGATGTCTTTGGATATTTTATATGCCTCTTGGTTATACAGGAAGGATTTCAGTAAGTATCTTAGTTATAATTGTTTATATATTATAATGTGAAATGGGGAATTATTTCAAATTTTGATAATCATTCACATTTTAAGAAGAACAAATAAATAGATTTATTAATCCTTGCAAGTTATAACCTGAAAAACAATATGTATTATCTTTGAGTCATCATAGATTAGTTCTAAGCTGCTGATTAATCATAGTAAGTTGAGATTTGTAGTGGCTTGAAGTCAATAATCGATTATTTGACTCCATATGGTCCCACTGTTGCTGTGGACAGCTTTCAAACCGAGCCTTTCTAAGGTGGAAGAGACTAAATTATTACAGCATACTTTATATTTGCTAGTTGACTTAGTGAACCTCATATGCAGACAACTCAATTGTGTAAATTGACATAGTAAGTGTATCAAGATTTACGTTTTATTGAAATACTTTTGAGGTCAGATATTATGTGGCATGTGTACAACTTATTAGGATTTCAAGTTGACACAAAGCCAATCTTCTACGACTCTGCTCAGGGAAGCGTACTAAGTCAATAAAAGTCAAGGGTTACAGCGAGGATCATTCCCCTGCCCACCAGCATCGAGATCAATGACCAGGAAGGCCGTGCGCACAGAAACATGTGTTTCAACTGTAGAAAAGCACACTTCCGCCATGCTGCAGTCAACATCACAAATATCATGGTAGCACCAGTTGAGGGACAGCTGGCACAGGTCAAGAGTTGTTGCAGTCTGAACATTAAAACATCTCAGCCACTTCCGGGCACTGTTAATCGTAATTTTTGCATCTAGACGCTTGAGAGTTAAATGAAGAGGCTGGCAGGGAGAAATCCCCTTATGGGAAAGAAAATTGATGTCACCTGAACAGTTTTAAAGCGAATACACTGTACGCTGTGACAATAGTGACCGACATTTGACCTTTGGTTTCGCTATAGATAAGAACTAAACTAAAATTCACTTTCAACTTTTCATCACAAATAATCAATTTAGTCAAAGTGTCGCTTCCTGCAGATAGTGGCAACAATAGAAATTGCTCTGTTCGAGATATTTAGCCATGTATAGCCTTAATTCCAATTCCGTTATCATTGATGCCTATTCATTGATTTATCATAAGCATAACCCTTTATTCAATATTATTTACTTATCACTTATCACTTGTTATTCCTATTTATTGTTTATCGGTGATAACGCTATTTGATTATGTTGCATAAATGATGTCCAAACTTTGTTGCATCTTGTCTGAGATGTTCCATGATGATAAGGATCTAGCTGTAACTAGCTGTTGGCACAAGTACTGCAAACGATGTATATTGATTTGGATTTATAGTAGTCCAGCCCTGGGAAAGACTGCACATTATGTAGAGACACACTATCCAAGTAAAGGACATAAATTGCCTGTGTATTGAAATACACATTGAACCTTGTATTGTAATAAAGCCTATCCATTTAGGAAATATTCATATAATCGGATATTAGGATATTAACACTTTGAACAGTTTTACTGTGGATATAATATATTGTTCAAATAACACATGAAGCACCAATATTGTGTTTCATTGCTCCAGGCTAAAGGGACTGTAACTTATCATCAAATTGGATTAAATTTATGGCCATACATGTAGGCCAGCAGCGGCTTTACATAAAAGGCTCTAAAAATTACATCTGTGTAAGTGTCTTGAACAGAGAAAATTGAAGACTGTATCTGGTGTAGTTTTTTATGGCCGTTCTGATGACGCATATGTACAATTTCACAAATGGGGCAAAAAGGGGCGAATCCATGTAAGAAACACGAAAAAGGGGGTTAAAAGGGTGTTTTTTGCAATTTAACTTCTCTTGGCAAAGTTCATAGAATGAAGCAGTGTCATTGAATTTTTCTTATCAATATCATGCATATCTTGAGTAGTTTTTGGGAAAATATCATACTGCTAAACCCAATGGTTGACGTTTTACAGACAAATTGTAGTCAACCCTCGAACACAGTTGCAGCATAATAATAGGTTTTGTGCAAGCGTACAAGAATAACAGTGATAAATGTACTTCTCATGTCATTTTTCATGATTTGTTTATAAAAAGACCCCATCATAAAGTATCTGGTAGCAGTGTAATAATAATTTGAGAATATATGAGAAAGGGGTGGATCCAGTTGGGATGTGAAAAACAGGTGAACGTTTATGAAGTTTTATTCTGGTAAAGCATGTAATCTGATTATGTATTTTGAATTAAATGGCTATTTTAAATAGCACATAAGTATCACTGCCAAAACAAAATAAAGAAAGGATGCAAATTCATTCTAGTTTAAAGGTCAAGGTCTTCATCATCGGTAATTTGGTCATACTCATCTTGCTGAGTGTCGTCCCTGCCATTGTCACACTGAAGGCATCCACACAATTGCGTACAATGCAAACCGGCCTTCAAACATGAGCATACACCGCTTTTGTCTGGGGTAGTTCTTTATGGCCGTTCTGATGACGCATATGTACTATTTCACAGATGGGGCAAAAGGGGGCGGGTCCAAGAAAGAAACGTGGAAAAGGGGGTATATAGAGCGTTTTTATTGACTTATTGAGAGGTGCAATACAAGTACACACCAGTATAAATAAAGATATATCCACAATGTGACCAGTGTCAACGTGAAGGAAAGCAAAGAAAGACGAACTAATGTGCTTATCAAATGCATCGAAAACCTGTATTGATATAATACATTCTTTATCAAGGTAAAAATCCAGTCAATGACTAATTAGAAGGTGACATATATCTACAAACATATATAAAATTGTTACATGAAAATACAATAAGTGAATACCAACAATAATATGACCTGTGTAAACAAGAAGGAAAGCAAAAAAAACGAGTATTTCCTGCTGTGAAAACCAGTATTGATAAATATATTCAAGGTACAAATCCTCTTCATTGACTAATTGGAAAATAGATATTGGTACAAGCCTGTATCAAATGAATATATACAGCAGTAAAACACATACCTGCAATGTGACCTATGTCAATGTGTGGGCATGCAACAAAGGACATCAAGAATATAAAATTCATGGGAAAACATGCTTTGACACAAATGCATGCAGAGTATTTTTGTACTTGGTCATCTTGTTAAATTTGGTGCTCCTTAGTCTTGGACTTTGGCAATGATCTATGATCGAAATAGTTATTTTAAGCCTTTTTGCGTGGTTCTTCCTCCTTCGCTGTATCACTGAAAGAATGATGAAACTCAAGATTAAGGAGCGGAAATATAATCGCATAACTGGATCTCAAGTAAACAGCAGGAGGTAGAACAATCTTTGAACAAAAAATGATTCTATCTCACATCACATCTAACAGCTAAGTTAAAAAAACTTGCAAAACAAATCTGTTGGATGAATATGTTATTCGTATTACAAGCGAGTAGATATATAAACACGGGGGGAGGAGAGGGGGGTTATGGCTTTCTTGTAATGGATGTCAACTGCTTAGACCTATGACATCACCCTACACATATTTTACAAGCAGAATCTTCTTTAAATAAAACATAGATGCTGAAATAGATATAACAATACAGAAATAACCTATAGTTACCCTTGAGGAGAAATATTTGGTGAGGTTTAGCTAGTTAATGGGTGACCTAATGTTAGCTAGCCCTAACTTTTGGCAAGCTGAGGTGAGAGTCTAAATGAAATAAGGCTTGAATGTCACCTGTCTTAGGAGTGTGTGAAATGGTGAACATCTCCTCCAGCAAACTATTTACTCCTCTAGAGTTTTCAAGGTTTTGAACTATCCTTCACCTTTCATATGTCTTCCTGGAGTAGTGTTAAATGGTAGTGTGCTTCTCTTGCCATATCATCAGAATTTTCAAATATATAATAGTAAGCTCTCTATTTCATTAGCTTGAGCCGCTTGGTACAAGCCATCTGAAAAAAAAAAGGAATCGAGCATCTGTAATTCATAAACACTGAACAGTAAAGAGTAACCAAGCTGTAGCCTTGTTTCCGTTGTCATCATCACTACTAGATGTATCTTCATTCTAAATACATAAATGATAGTTTGATAACACTGCTATCACAACACATTCACACTGCTAATAATGCTAACAGCAGTGTTAAGCCTTGCTAGTAGTAACAGCAATCCAGTCCAACTAGCATTAAAAGGCTGATGAGTAACTGGCATGCTTTAAATGTAGTGATTTGGACCACAGTCCTTCTGTAGTTGGTGCAAGTCAAGTGGTCGAGTGCCCCAGTGGTCGAGGCCTTTTCTCTCTTCGGCCTTGACCACTGGGGCACTCGACCACTGGACATGCACCAACTACAGAAGGCCTGTGATTTGGACTGGAGTAAGCTGTAATAGCCAAGTTACTCCTTGCTGAAAGTAAAGTCAACAATTACATAGACCTATTTTTTTTACATAAACCGAATCTTTTTAAATTATTGATTTTCTAATAATATTGATAAGCTACCATCACATTGAAACACCTGGGATGAGGATAGGCTACTAGTACTAGAAGAAACACTAGTATGTTCATGAAATAAACAAATAAATGTACTTGTAGTAAACAAAAACATTGAAACCTGAAAGTGAAGTAAACAATCACAATCATTCATCTTAACACTCACATTTTTCCTGGTGTGGGCTTTCTGTGCAGCTACTAGTTTTGTTATGCAAATCTCAGATATCAGATTTTGTGAGCATAGAAAGAATGTTCATTTCTATTGTCGTCATTCTCCATTCTATCACAATATATATCCCATGATCATAATGCATTATGATGGTAGCTAATCTCTCTGATCCAGAGTAATTCAGTAGCTTCCTGTTGCTCAGGCTGTTTGTCTAGCAAAACCCAATCCTCAGCATTGCTCAGAGCATTGTCCAGTTGCTGTTGTGACAATTTAATCAGTGGATTTTGTCATATGCTCTGTGTTGTGGGAATTGATGCAGCAAGCCTCATGGTTGGCGGCCATCTTTTATAAACAAAAATGCTTTGCACTGTCATTGGCTAATCATCAAAATTATCCATTTTGATTGGCTAAATGTTGCCAAGTAACTTTTGCAAGTTAGTTCTGCAGATATATTGTAGAATCTGCATCAGAAAATAATTTTTGCAAAACATTATTTATTGCCCCACTTATGGAATAGTACCACTTCAAAAATCGAAACAATAATAAATATCATTCGATTATTTGCTATTTAACTTCTCTGTTCATCATCCTTACACACAATGAAACAATATTGAGGTGCTGCTGCTGGCCTAATGGTACATCAATGACTTACGGTATGTAACTGAAATTTTCAGCCTATTTCTTTTCATTTTCAAGTCATGAATGTTTTTGAAAGTATTAACATGATTGCATAGTCAACAAAAAGGAGGAAGTCACCTTTTGACCTGACATCACAAGTTTCTTTTTCACATGACATTTGAGGGTTGTCTTTTTAGATTTTATGGGCAAACAGCTCTTATATGGTGAAACAATTATGACTCAGCGATGGTGGAATTTTAAGACTGAGATAACCAAAGTTTTTATTAATAGGATGAAGAATGATGGCTCCGAGATTAACAGCTGATGGATGAAAATCACGCTATAACCAGTTAAAATAATTCAAGATAGATTCAAGCGTAAAGAAACCTATCAGAGATAACTCCGATAAAATCTAATTACAACGACAACCAAATAGATTAGGCTACAAATACAGACGTCATAGAACAGCAGTAATCAACATGTGCCGTTTTGCAAAACCAATCAAAGCGTATATAAAAGAGTAAAATTCTTTGCTGAGACTCAGAGCAAACAATACACACAGAAAATGCTCTTGTTGCAAACAATTTTTAATTGTATTCTGAATTATCTTTAAAACATTTTATATGATAAATATTAAGGAAATCTTTTACTTTGAATTGTATTGAAAACCCATATCTATAGAGGATATTTCCTTATCAACTATTTATAGATTGGATACTGTACACCTCTGGATCAGAAGAGATCTCATAAGTATTATAGTAATTACCATTCTTATATTTTACAAATGTATTATATTTTGACACTTTTTTTATTATTGAAACTTTTCAACCATTTTCAGAAAACAAAATTAGATAACTTGACAATTTGCTTGATTCCCAAATCAATTACTTGTGAACAACACTGACTTTCAGAATTCAAAAGTTATCAGAGAATTTTAACCTTGTAAATTAGAACCAGATAAACAAAAGGATTTGAATTATCTTTGAATAGTCAAAGATAACTCGCACTATAAATCTACTGGTTGAACAGAGTCTTGAGATTACAAATCCGACGCAACATTTGAAGTGCCCTGTAGCTACTCTTTGTGTAAAAGGGAAAGTGGATTGAAGTCTTTAACAGTCAATCAGTTAAAAGGCCTGTGATTCTGATTAAACTGCCTAAACTACCTAATTGGGCTTCCAGACACTATACAAAAATCGATTCTAGCGTTAGCAATTAACAACATCTAAAATAATTGAGAGTGCAAGGTATTCTGAAGTATACTTTCCCTTCACATCAACATTATTTGACAGCGTAACTAAGAAATACATAAGTATGTAAAATATACTTCTGAATGGCAGGCCCCCCTCCGTCTTAATATAACAGTACGCTCTTAACCCCAATAGGGTTATTTAATTGCTCACCACTGATTTTTTTATTTTAACTACTGGATATGTTAAACCTTTGGATAGTTCAAACAACAACGGAGACTGATAACCAATGAAATATTCCATGCTTGCGTTATAATACATACCTAGATCCTTGTCGAGCACATGAATGGTGCTATGCGCATAGGTGGTTAAACTTGGAGTTGGAGGTCGTGTTGGGTAAAGTGTGAATGTGCCATGGCAATGACACGCGGAGGGACAATACGACACCTGGAATAAATGCAATGATGTCCTTATTTTAGAAATCATCAAGAGAGCAAACATCTTCATAGAGTCGGGAGTGGATGATAGACCGGTTATGTTTATGACTATGCCTGGAAAGGGTCTTGTCTCCATCCCCGTAGAAAACTACATCTCAGTAACAGATCCACAGCCGAAAAGCACAACAGATTTGGACACACAAACGTTAGATTTACCCATGCTCTGCGGGTACCTCATCAACGACCTCCACCACCCCAGCCTTCCATCAGTGACCTCCTCCGTATTTAGTTTATGCCGTTCAACCACAACTGCCTTCCCCAGTCTCATGGCCACATTTTCTAGGGCGGTTTAACTTTTTGCCTACCTACCTACCTATCCCAGTAGACTTCAGTCAGCCTCCTCCACGGCTTCCTGTTCCCGGACCCTCAAGTTATAACCATCTTATTCCGCCTCCATTGCCCCCTAATGCAGATCAACCTTACTTCAACGAATTCACATATCGACCGATTCGTTTCCCGTTTCAACCACCACCGCCACCTCCACACCTGGCACCGTCAACCTATGTGGGTGCTGAATTGGGTCCACACCTAGATCTGTCAGCACAGTAAAAAGGAAAACAACGCTAAACATTGCCATTTTTAGTTACCGCAAATGCTTATATACCCAGCTAGAATATAACATCCATGGCTTATGGCAAAGAATCATTGTTACATTGCGTTATTCAGATATTTTCACATTTGAATCATACATTAAATTTTACTTCAGCGTAACATCGTTAATATAATTTACTACGGCAGAACATCTTAACAAATATCAAAGCCTTGAATAAGTTGCCAATTAACACGATGCTTAGTCATAACAAGCTAAACCTTTATTTATGATTTGTCGCTGTACATTTTAACCGATGTTCAGTTCATTAAAGTCAATTTGGGCAAATCTTAGGCTAAGAAGTTGTCTTCTCTTATTGTTGAAATTATTGGTGGCTCATTTGCAGTATAGGGTTATCGCCCCATCTATCAATCTGTGTAAAACATTTTAGTTTCAAGCATGTGGATAGACTGCTTCACAGAGTAAAGGGATTCAGAGTAAATTTTTTAACAATAGTCATGGAAAGAGTTTTTTACTCCTTGGTCAAGGTACCTGCAAGCTTTGCGTCAAGGTGAAAGTTATGGGAAGCTTGATGCCAAAAACTCCTTTCATCTATTTGTCACAATTATAGGGTTCTGGAGAATGAACTGAATTCAAAGTTTTTGATTACAGTAAAAAATAGAATATGCAGGCTCTCCCGTAAAAAATTCTCTTTGTACAGCCTTACGCCACAATTAGACATGAAGTTTTATGCTTAAATTACACCTTACTATCCTAGCTAAATTGATACGGTGGGTATAGCTAGGAAGGCAGTATTGTGGCAGTTTTTACAATAAGATTATCTATTACAATCCTTGAATGATGCTGCCACAATGTAACCTTGGTCTGTGCAATCATTGAACCTTAAATTTATCGAAAGGGCCTCATATCAAATGTATCTGCGGTCCATCGTCAACTGGGCTTTGGTTGGCACCCAGGTGTGCTCCGACCTGCCTGCAAACAGAGAGCAACCTGGCGCAGATATTGTGGCCTGGCCGCTAAGGCAACAAATTTCGCCGCCTATGCTCCGGGATGTGGCTTGTGACAAGACATCTGATTTAAATCGACCTTCAATTTTGATCAGTCTTGAGACACAAAGGTTATCCTCAGGTTTTGATATTCTGATATTACAAGGCACAACAGTAACAACTTCTTTCCCTGTAATGAAACACAGAGACTGCAATACAACTGGTTGTTTACAAATAAGATTTTCTTGAGGGATTAGAAAATTTACTCTGAGAAAACAATGTCTGTAATTGCTCTAACTGATATCTTCATCCAGCTTAGGTCTCAATTGTACTTGGATCGTTTCAATGCACCGCGTGGAGAATTGCTTCAGATTTTGTTTGGAGGCCATCTCAGATTTGTTGTTTATTGAGGCAGCCCACCTGTTTGGCTAACCAAATCCTCAAAAGTTACAACATTATAACTTGTTGCAGTATAGATGCAGTCCCAGGGCACCCTCTACTTGATTGTGCAATAACTCCCGGAAGAAGGTTTACCCGGCTAACCAAGAGTGAAGTGATCGCAACCTTGTATAACTTCTTAGAAGCATGGACCATGTTTTTGTTGAGTAAAGAGAGTGTGGATAATTGAATGTCGACAAGGTGTCATGGTCGATTGCAAAAATGTAAATATATGAGTAGCCAGCCACTAGAGCCTATTGATTCAACATAATATGATATGATATTTTAGATGCAATAAAATTGGTATAAAAAAAAGGGGCACTCAATATGGGCTAAATTTTTTTGTATCAGAACTGGGGTTTCGGGCTTGGAATGCTGATTGGAAAATATATTTGGACTGAGCAGGAATTACAAATTATCTAGCACTGGGCTTTGGTTGGAACCCAGGTGTGCTCCGACCTGCCTGCAAATAGAGAGCAACCTGGCGCAGATATTGCGTCCTGGCCACTAAGGCAACAAATTTTGCCGCCTATGCTCCAGGATGTTGCTTGCGACAATACATCTGATTTAATTCAACCTTCAATTTTAATCTGATGTAATAATGCTATAATACATAAATATCATAAGAAGCAACAAGTCTTGAGACACAAAGATAATCCTCAGGTTTTGATATTCTAAAATTACATTGCCTTTAAATCCTTTGGAAAAGATAAACAAGGCACAACAGTAACAAATTATTTCCCTGTAATGAAACACAGAGACTGCAATACACTGGTTGTTTACAAATAAGATTTTCTTGAGGGATTAGAAAATTTACTCTTAGAAAACAATGTCTGTAATTGCTCTAACTGATATCTTCATCCAGCAGAGGTCTCAATTGTACTTGGATCGTTTCAATGCACTGCGTGAAGAATTGCTTCCAATTTTGTTTGGAGGCCATCTCAGATTTGTTGTTTATTGAGGCAGCCCACCTGTTTGGCTAACCGAATCCTCAAAAGTAACAACATTTTAACTTGTTGCAGTATTGATGCAGTCCCAGGGCACGAGTTTTAAAAAAATGTACAAATTCAACCGTAACATGAATGCTGTCAATGGTTATTTCAGGACTGCAATTCCTTAATGGTGATAAATACACCAAGGTCGAACATACAGAAACCAGCTCACTGAAAATGCAGCAGAATATTTCACATTGAATATCATGTGTGTTATTAAGGGTGAGCCCTCCAGACACACAGTTATCATAACCCTATACGCATCCAGCATAGTTACATTAGTGTTTTTCAATAATAAAAATATTGGGATGACATTCGAGTAAAATATAAGCTCAAACATTTGGGTGTATTTTGAAAATGCTATCATTGAACAGTCCACTGAAAGAGCCAAATCCAAACCACGTTTCGGAATATTAATGATATTAATTATTTTGAGGTCTATAGTCATTCTGATAGTATTTGATGGGTGACTGATGGGTCACCACGATCTATACTGAAAACTTATATCAACCAACAGAAATATTCTTTTGTTTAAGTTCAGTATAGCATCTCCATTGTCATTTGTAAATTGCTCAACTCCTTTGATAAAAGGCAATTAGAATTTGTTTGAAACTGTACACAATGGCATAGAAACTACAAATATATAGGCTCTTTGCACTGCCTTGCGCAACATTGCCACTGCACTGATGGATGAAATAAACACCGTAATGAAAAAGTAAATCGCAATTTTAAATATGTTAAAAAAATATTTCAAACATGCCCTCAAAAACTCATTTAGATAATGTGATGAACTGATGCTCCAAAAAAAACCAGATCTCTGTGAGTTACCATGTCGAAATGTAGTTCTGCCCGAACAGAAAAACACGAACTTGGAGATTTTTTGTCAGATTTGGAGTTTTTTGCAGAAAAAGATAAATGAATAGTTAGCTGATTGACTAACAATCCAGGTGACCAAATGTTGTTATTCTGAATTAAAAACTGTAGGAAGGAGATAGCTTTTGGAAAAGTAAGGAGGAGATAACTACAACTGAGAATTTTTGACTTTAAATAACTGAGTGATGCTGAAATTTGGAAATCTAAATCAAACCAGGAAATTAGACTACCTAAAAATTACTCAAACCCAGAAGCCGATGGCATCTAGTAATACCGCCACATTTGAAAAAACAACTAAACAAAAACTCTATTTAAGTATAATAAATCATGGTTGTTAGTAGGTAAATTCGCGACCTTGGTATATATATTAAATAATCAATGAATAATCAATAGAAATCCCATTTTCATTGGGAAATCCAACTGAATCCAACTTGAATTCAAGTTGTCTCCCTATTACCAATGAGGAGATAATTCTAAGTTTCATGACATGAAACTTAGAATTATCTCCTCATTGGTGATAGGGAGACAACTTGAATTCAAGTTGGATTCAGTTGGATTTCCCAATGAAAATGGGATTTCCATTGATTATTTATTGATTATTTAATATATATACCAAGGTCGCGAATTTACCTAGTAAGACTGAGAAAATTATAGGAAACTGGGAATTCCAGTTTCCTAGAACTAATTAGGCCACAACATTATTACTGACCTATGGTGAAATATTGAGACTAAGGTAACATGTTTTATTTCATAGAGAAAAGAAGTGATGGCTCCGAAAAAACCACCAGATGATGAAAAAACCCCAGCTAAGACCAGTTTGAACCAGTCAATACAGAACACCCTATAACATCATAGAACGTCATTAGAACAGCAGTTATAAACACGTGCTGCTATTACACACATGATGGCAACACGTGCTGGAAAACCAATCAAAGGGTATAAAAGGAGTGAAAACCCGTCACTAAAGATATCACACACACACACACACACACGCACACACGACACACACACGACACACACACACACACACAACGAGAGAGCACACACACACACAGAACACTTTTAAAACAATTATAAGAATTGTATTACAAACTATATTTGAATCATTTTATCATAAGCTCAATTATTTAAGTACACCTTATTCTTTGAATCATTTTGTTTTCTACTCACATCTTATAACGATTTATATTGAACATTAACTACTATCGGATATTATATTACTTATATTAACTACTATTGGATATTATGACTACTTTTTGGATATATTAACTACTATTCTGCCCACTGCTGGTAAAAAGCGTTATCTCATATTTTATTAATTCAGAGGTATCCAACTTTAGATTAAATTTCCTTAAGAGTAAACAATTATTAATTAGTTTACATTATCCCATTATGTCATGTCACTAATCCTTTATTTAATTTCCAAAAGAAGAACATTGTTGGATAATTAGTTTTCATTTAAATAAGGGATTAGTTTAATTGAGTTGAAATTATCAAAATATGAGATAACGGATATGGATATTATAACTACCTTCTGGATATCCTACTACTGAAGGAAAGGCTAAAGGAAGGATTTTTGGTAATTACTATCTTTATATTTTTTTACCATATTATATTTTTGACATCTTAACATTATTGGAATTTTTAAAATACTTTCAGAAAACAAACTAAATAGAATTATTTAACCTCATTTGACACCCGCTTGATATTCCAAATCAGTTATTTTAAACAACACCAAGTTTCAGGATTCAAGAGTAATTTATAAAATTAACCTTGCAAATTCAAATCAGACACAAAATAGGAGTTGTATTACCTTTGAATAATCAAAGATAACTCCAATTCTAAATCTACTGCTTAATTTGAAGCGACCTAAAGCTACTCTTGGTCACAAAGGGAAGTAGATTGAAGTCTATAACAAACATTTAGTTATAAGGCCTGTGATTCTGATTAAACTGCCTAAGCTACCTAATTGGGCTTCCAGGCACTATACAAAGATCAATTTTAGCGTTGAATGTTAGTAATCCATATAATACTTGAGACTGCAAGATATTTTGAAGTATAAAACTTATCTTCTAAATAGCAGCCTCCCCCTTTTAAAATAACTGCACGCTCATATCCCAAAAAGGGTTGTATAATTGTTTTGTTGTGCTTGAATATTATTTTCAACTCCACTCGAGTTACTGCTAGAACAACCAAGGAGTTTCAGCAGTATATCGGCAGGAGCCACTCTTTAAAAAGTCCAGGAGCCAACTTCTCCGAAGTCCAAGAGGGATCAGACTTGAAAAGAATTCTAAGGGTTTCTCTAAACCGGGAACGGGGAGCCAGCTGTTCGTCGTTTTGAATTTTGTTAAGGTTAATTTGCTACATTTAAATTAATGTGCTACCAAAATTTTACAGAGAACCTTAGTAAGTTGTAGTTATCTTCCATTGTCTAGAAAGAAAGTTCAAAGAGAATACAACTTCAATGATAATCAGAACTAGACAAGTTATGCATTGAATTACGTGTTGGAACCTTGAATATTTTAAGCATTTAGTATACGATTTTGGTATACTAGGACTTTTTCCGTTCCTCACAGATCTATCGGATCTGAGTGATATATTTTCCCCTCCTGAGTATGAGTTGCTACAAGAGGTGTTGAGTGAGGGGCTAAATACTACTAACTGATGGAAATCTAGATATAATAGGTAAGGAAATTTGATAAGAGTGTTGATAAACACTCACCGATACAGTTATGACGAGCATGAAGGCTGTTATGATGTGTACCCTAGACAGTAACATGATTTATTGATCACTTTGTTTGACTCATTTTCTGTGTCTGAAATTACAATTATCATACACTCTCTGGCACGTTGGATGGGCCTGCTTTTAAATGCTTGTATTAATAAGCAAGGCAACACCACTTTTTTCAGATATTGTATCGTTATCAGAGTATTGATTATCTCTATATAATAGTAATGGTTGCTGTATGCTGTATGATACATACACATGCTGTATGATACATTGACATGCTGTATGATACATACACATGCTGTATGATACATACACATGCTGTATGATACATACACATGCTGTATGATACATACACATGCTGTATGATACATACACATGCATTGTCTTGTAATGATAGGCTGCTTAGACCTATGTGGATTGGAGTATTAAGAACGCTCTGTTGTTGTGAATTTTAACCTTGACCTCATCATATCATATCATATTATATTGTATCATATCATATTATATCATTTCATATTACATCATATTATATTATATTATATTATAAAATATTGTATTATATCACAATATATCACAATCAACTCACTTACTTTTTGTATTTGTTACATAGATCTACACCTAACATTGGATCAGGCAGTGACCAAGTAGTGTGGTCACATGTACTGCCTGAGTTGTACAGTACTCTTATCGGTCACGAACCCCTACAAGTCGGCTTGCGCCTATTGTCGCGAGGAGATAATGGATATTACTGGCTTCGGTGGGGCTGTGAGGAATGTCTATAACAGGATTAATGGCCGGGACCCAAATATAAGATCGGTATACCTAGTCACACTTGTGGGGGTACCGGGATTGGTAGCAATAGAAGTGAGATCCAGTTCACGAAAGACAAATCAACTCAAACGGACTCGGAGCTCCATAAAAATTCTACTCAGGTCCCAGAATATACACTTTATCTCCCTCACCTTATGAATTTGCTGAATATTGGACTAAGCATAACTCGTTATCAATCATCATCTTTTATTATTATTATTGATTATTTATAATCAGTAATTTCATCTGAAAATGCTGAACCAACCACATGGGAACTTTGTTGCATCTGTTAGGAACTATTACTGGATGGTTAGGATTTTGCAGTAACCAATTATAATATATCCTTTATGGTCCCCCATCTCAAGGAAAGACATGTGCACTTTGCCGAGCCACCCAATCTGGATCATAGGACCTGAATAATTCAAATACTTAAATACACATTATTCCTTCTATTGTATTGATTTCCCTGCATAAGGAAAATATTCATTTATATTCAAAACTTTGAATTTTTTACTATTTATACCTTTCGATTGTTCAAATAACAAAGAGAATATATTGTGTCAGCAAAGAAAAAAAACTCGAATCCTGCCCGTTTAATGATTTAATGAAATGAAGTCAAACAAGCCAGATCAGTTTTTATGATAAAACTGTTTTATCCACCACATTCAGTCAGGGACTATGTTAGACTATGTTGCTGGATAGATCATTTGTCAGGGTACCCCAAAATATGAATTATAACGGGAAATCGAGAAACAAGGGTATTTCCAAACAAAATGTTAGGGAGACAACTCCCTTAAAGAAAGTCAAGACCAACTAGTGGATGGGTGTTGATGTGGCTGACTGTATAGACCCACAAAAGCTTACACTACAACTGCCACACAATCAACAAACTCCTCTGACTTTAGCCGAAATAGAGCCTCATTATAAAAAGAGCAAAGTAGAGTTGGGTTACAAGAAGACTAATTAACAACCTCTGTGATATACAAGCTTTATATGTAATACTGTGAAAAGAGTAGCAACAAGGCCTAATTGATAGTCAATCAACCACTGGATCAGGTATGATCCGATCACCTGCCCACAAAATTGCTCCCCCACACTAGTTTGTTCCTGACGAGGCTCAGAATCATGTCGATCCACCTCGAATCTCGATGACAACAAATGGACAAATAAACAATGCTAAGAATAGAGACAACCAAAAGGCCAAATATCAGTATGACACCGACAGGTAACAGGAAATACCCCGTCTGATACAAAAAGATAAAGTAGATACATACAGATCAAAGCCAAGCTGGTGCAAAAAATGTATAAAGTTGGCCTCAGTGAATACTGATTAATATCTTCTGTGGATCCCACAGCATATCTTGAGAGTCAAATGGAGAGGCTGGCAGGGAGAAATCACCTCATGAGAAAGAAAATTGATTTGATCTGAAAAGTTTTAAAGCGAATACACTGTAAGCTCTGAGAAGAGTGACCGACATTGCCTTGGTGCACACACTCTGGATGAACCAACTGTCATCCAGGAAACCAAACTTTCCAATCGAGGTTCAAGATCGTGTTGACTTCATTCGTCAGCCATGCAAGTCTGATAACCATCAGATGCATTACATACTTGCTTTCTGGGGCCTCTGAGTACTCTGGGTACCCGTACCTGTACTCTGATAATACAATCGTGTTGTATTATGTCCATTAAAGACAAGACAAGAGGCCTTAATCTGATATAATCAAGAATTGAGAATCGAGAATACAGTCATAGCAATCATGAAGACTGCTGTAATGTACTGCCACTATATGACCTGGATCATACTGCGAGACGAGTCAACATTCTCATAGCATCGAGAGAGGATGATCGGCCTGTGATGTTAATGACGGTACCTGGAAGGTGCCTTGTTGGCGCCCCTGTGGAAAAAAATGTTGGTGTAACAAATTTTTTTTTAATTTTTAAAATAATTAAAAATAATATATACCTCTGGATTACACAGGATCTATGGAAGGACTTTAGTTATCATTGTTTTTGAATTCTTGACATAATTATTTTATAGTGAGAATTTTTTAGGGCCAATGATAGGAATTCCAGTTTTTTATCAAAATATGTATAATTAAATCATAACTTATCAATGATGAAATTTTAAGGCAGATGTTTTTATTAATAGGAAGTAGAATGATGGCTCCGAGATCAACAGATTTTGGATGAAAATCCAGCTATAACCGGTTACAACAATTCAAGATAGATTCAAGCTTAAAGAAACCTAACAGGGATAACACCGATAAAATCTAATAACAACAAAGTCAATAAAAGACATGAGCCTTAAATCTCAGACATCATAGAAACGCAGTCGTTAGCAACATGTGCCGTTTGTGAAACTGATTGAAGGGTATGAAAAGGAGAAAAATTCTTCACTGAGACTCAGAACAAACAAAAACACACAGACAATCACACTCACACTCACAATCACAATATAAATGGAATTCTGATTTATCTTTAAATTGTTTTATGTAATAAGCTAAATATTTAAATAAACTTTATACTATGGGCTTTTATTGAGCACCCATATCTGCTAAGGATTTATCTACATCAGCTATTTATACATAAGATACAATACACCTCTGGATACTTAGGGATCTAACGAAGGTCTTTGGTAATTAATATTCTAATATCTTTCTTAAACATATTATATTTTTGACATTTTATCTTTATTGAAATTTTTCAACCATTTTCAGATACAAAACTAAATTGAATTATTTAACTGTATTTACCACATAGTAAGAACCATGACAAGAGACATATATCGGACAATCTGGAACAATCTGTCTGCAGGATCAAAGGAAGATTAAGTATAAAACGGATGGTTCATGGCAGATTGAACTAACTCTTGAACAATGGCTGATACACAAACAGAAGGAGAACATGCTAGCACATCCTGCTGCATATGCTATGAGGATCTGCATCCAACCCTTGGTCATGTAGTGACCATATTGTGGTCACGAATACTGCATACGGTGTTTGATATTCATCGCAATCACGGACCCGTATAAGTCGGCTTGCGGCTATTGTCGCCAAGAATTGATGAACATCACCGGTTTGGATGGTAAGTTTTATAATTACTGACTTTTATTCTTGTTGTAATAGTGTGGAATATTATTTATTAAGAAGATTACTTTGGCTATTATATATGATATTATATATAGGATTATGGTACTTATCATTTTAATATTTTTGATATATCATACTCGGAGATGTTTTTTAGTATTGATTTTTATTGAATGGAGTTATGAATAGAATAGTTAATCCTGTCTTGACACTGTGCTTGATTTGGATTAATTAATTTGCAAACAACACTAAGTTTCAGGATTCAAGAGTCAACAAAGCTTTTTAATCTTGCAAGTTATAACCTGATGAACAATTTGTATTATCTTTGAGTTGTTAAAGGTGTAGCTAGAGAGGCCCACAAAATCGCGTGGATAGGCAATTCCACGCGTTGTTCATGCCAAACCACGCCGTTTGGCATGCTAACGATGCGTCTATTCAGAGACCAGCATGTTCATGTTGTTAACCACTTTGTGAACCTACGCTTCTGTCATTGGCCAGTTGGTACAATAGAGCGTATTTAATTGGTCATTACTCATTACTCATTGGTCATGGCTCATTCGTCACTCACTTAGCAATGTTGTCACAGGGTAAAGAAAGTAGGTGTGTGTAGCATATGAAGCCATGCCCACGCGTGGATGGGAAGGCACTTTAACGGATTTCGTGGGCTCATGTAGCTAGGCTTTTAAGATTACTCCATCTAGAAAACTACTGATTGATCACAGTAAGTTGAGATAACGAGAAATATAATGAGGTTAGAGCCGAAAGCGGATTGAAGTCTACAATCAATCATTCGAAACCATATGGACTCAATGGTGCTGTGGACAGCTCACAAACCAACCTGTCTAAGATGTATATGTCATATTGTGATAAGATTAAAAAAAAAGAAGTAGCCAGTACATCAACAACTACTAGATAAGATTTGATTTAATCGACTGTCTGCAGAGTTGCTCCCCCTCCACTAGTCAAACCAACTTTAATTGCTGAGGAGGCTCAGAATCATGGTGTATTATCAACCTTGATCAAAGTAGTATAATGGAAAAATGAATGATGCTGAAACAGAGACAACACAATTGCCAAATATCGCATACCTGCAGGTAACCGAAAACATCCAGTCTGATAAAAAAAGGAAAAAGTAGATACAGACAGAGCAAAGCAGGCTGGTAAAAAAAATGTCTAAAGTGGACTCAGGGATTATTGATCAACATTTGCTGCAGTTCAAACAAAGTCTCTTGTGAAATAATTGGAGAAGCTTGCAGGAACAAAGCACCACCTAGAACAAAGGATGTGAATTGACATGAACTTCCAAGTTTTTAAACAATACTCTGTACACTGTGACAATAATGACCGACATTCGTCATCCGGTGCCGAGAGGGGAGGTAACGATGACATCGATCTGCTGTTACATAGAATTCTAGCTTAAGGTTTTTCAAACAAACAAACCATGACAGCAGTTCCATATTCAACTAGAGATGTAGATATTAGGTGTGACACTGAAGATTTGAGGTTTGAGTAAATAAACAATGGCAGCCAGGGGTCATTAAATCAGGCTGGTATCTAACATGGAAATAAAGATCAATGCTTTATGACTATTTGACAGACAAGAAAAGATTGCAGACATGAGATCAAACCTTCATAGCAGATGGGCACGCGAGCAAAACTTGTCCTTATTAAACTGTTGTGAGTTTGGAAGAGTGGTCCTCCCTCAGGACAAAAGGAGACAACTCAAATGGTTGTCACTGTGCCGTCTCAGATGCAATTCAGACTTTTTTCATAAGCATCATTTCATCAAATGGACCACAACATTGGTGTTGTTAAGAAAAAATCTAACCTATTATAACCCACCAATTCATTCGACCAGCGAGAGAGGTTCCCTGCTTTCATTTCAAAATTCTGTGATCCCATTGGTGTGATCCGCAATGAAACCTTGGTCTTTCTCTTATCTGTGAACTACAAAAAGAAACACCTAACATTTAATGTCATGTACTAGACAAATGATATTCGACTACTCACCCTCAAACCCTTCCCACAAACCATCAAGTTGGTACAGCAGGACCAATAAAACTTAAGCACTACATAGCAGCATATTTTTTCAAACTCTACATGACTGACATGAGCAGCGTTCAATTATGATCAGGGTGAAGGTGGTTATAGAATTCTACTGCAAGCATCTCCAGCATAACATGAACACAAGAAACTCGGTAAATATCTGAACACATTCAATGTCACCAATATGCAAACTTATATGTCAAGTTTATGCCCCTAGCCGTAATTGATCACATTAGTAGACAGTCATTCTCACCTGAAATCTTATTTGTCATCGAAGCCTGTTAGTCACTAAACTGGATACTCAAGAAGTTCCCTGTAATTTTGTAGAGTGAGATCTAGTTATATCGTTCATGGTAACCAGTGTACAGTAGATTTACTAGTCGGCATAGTAACTCCTCTGTATTTGGATCCGGAGTGAATAGTCCATGACATCAAGATGACAGATCATTAAGAGGCACCTACAAATAAGAATTGAATTGCTGTACGTTTCCCTTTTATGAAATAAATCTTATATTAAATATTGTTGTGATCTTGGAAAAATAAGGGCTCAGGCAGCCCTAAATGGAGCACAGAAGGCAAGACTCAAAAATTGAAGGTAAGGTTGCAGTCCTGGAAAAAATCAACATCGATATAAAAGTTATTATTGTCAGGTTAAGATAATTTGCCAGTTGTCCTAACTCTTGTGCCAGCTGTCCCACTTAGCACAGGTATTCTCATCAAGGTGACATCTACTCACAAATCACTTTTGTTTGAAATTTTCGAGGAAGCTTAAAATAGGTCAAGAATTGATAGGGGGATGGGAAAGTGGTATATATTAAGCTTAAATCCATTTGACTGAATGAAGTTATCTGCATGGGGGTGTAAAAAAGACTCCCCCAACTCACCCGAGTGCCATTCAAAATATTGCACCACTTTCATATATTTTTTCTGTGGATTCAAACTCATATACAAAACAATGAGCTGTATAAATTTGGAGCTATCTGATCTTTTCGCTAAAATAATCCATTTGACTATTTTCCTACAGGGATTTTTTTGGAACTATGAACAACAATTGAGAAATTAAGAAATGCAAAGATTCTCAACAACATAGTTACTTGGGATAATAGTTTCAATCTAGAAATAACTTAGTTAATTCTGACCATCATCCATTTTTATCACTTTTATTCAATGCCGCGAGTATTCAAGATTCACGAATCATAAATGTTACAAGGGTGAGTGGTACATATAGTGAATAAATTAGAAATTGCCTTCCCCTGTCTAAATCTTGAAGTATCGTCACTTATCGCAATTTCCATTCCGTGGCTTTTAAATTTGATATTGACATTGAATGGAATTGAAATTTTCCAAAAACTTTAACACACCTGTACAAATACTACAACAATAGGTGCAGGTACGAATATTGATGTGGTGACACAAAGATAGTTTTTAGCTCAGGACGAGTTTAAGCGCTTCAACTGTGTGGCAAGTGGCTGGTAATAAAATGCTTACTACCAGCTATCCCGACATGGTTTAAACTAGCTCAGACCCTGCACAATTTAAAAACTTTTCTTTGCAATTACACATTCTCTTTGCCTGCATAAGCCTCTCACCTGCACCCCCCCCACCTGTTTGGTTATTATTGTCAGGCATCAGAATAAGATAAGTTTAATTTTAGCAACTGTTTAGCATTTTTAATATCGCTATAGGCCTACATGGCAAATAATAACAAGTGTGTCAAAAACAAATAATATTACTACTATTTTTTTGCAAGAGAATATAAATAAAAACACAAAAATTATGAATAATGTTTGGGGAAGGGCAACAGTTTTTGTTTTAAATTTTGATTTTTGAACAAGAAAAGATACCTATACATTTTTTCTCCTTACCACAATGTCTGTGTGAATACTACACTTACCTGAATATCTGAACTTCATCTTCTCATATCTACACCTTCATAAACTAAGAGACTTACATAATCCTATATTATGTTAGGGTAAGTTAAGTTAAGTGCTCATAAAATCGCTCCCACTGATGTGCAAATCTACCAGGCAACTAACCTGACCTCCTGTCCCTACTCATAACTAAATATAAACATAGTTTAGACCAGAGACTATATATATATATATATATATATATATATATCTATAGTCTCTGGTTTGACTAATTTATTATCATTCTTACTCTCCATGCTGAGCATTAATTAGCAGGGGTGGATATATATGACTTAAGCTTGGGGAGCAAGTGTGTTATTATTAAGAAGTATAGGGGATAGCCAGTGGCGTATTTTAGCAATCACGGACCACGGAAATCCGTGAATGAAATTCCTCACCTATATCCCGCGTATCAAAGCATTACCTTTTAAAGCCAGGCTGAATAGCAAACATTGTTATTTAATAATGTTGTGGGTTCGAATCCCAACATAGACACATTTTTTTCAAATGGGTGCTTTATAACTCGAGCATTGTTACCGTAATCTTCTACTGCTATTGAGTTGTTTTCTGAAAGTACCCAACAGCTCAGTGAGCTATTGAAATACCTCTCTGCTTGCAAAATTTCCGTGGTGCGAGGGCGCTTAAGCTCCCCTCCCACACCCTCCCCGCCACGCCTACGGCGTGTGGATCGGGTTACGCCCGATCATTATGCTCATCTCTAAAAAGTCAGTGAGTGAATTTTTTAGAATATACGCCCCTGGGGATAGCGTTTGTATGTTATGGTCATTTCACGTGGCAGTTCAAGTTTTCACATCAGTTCCAGGATGATAAATACATGATATTGGCTGTATGTATCACTTTTATTAGCAAATAAGATCCTAAACTGAAGATCCAGTGCTGACTGATGGCATGGTATAGCCTTAATTTTATGCTACATCATGCCATCAGTTGTCCCAGGATTTTCAAAATATTATATTTGTATTCATGCATGATGCGGCAGTAAGATACTGGTACAGGATGAATTGACAAAGTAAGCACCATAGCAAGTAGCAAATCCAGCACTCATGCTAGGGGAGTGAAGCCTACACCCTCTGCAAAATTACATAGGCACGTGTACAATTCTGAGTGTGCTCATCCTAACTTCTAATTGGCCCCTGTTCTGCATATTAGACTGAGGATAATTAGGAGCAGGGATAGGGCAGAGTAGATTGTCATGATACATCCCCTAAGATATTGAAATGAATCTTTGTAATAATTTGATCACTTTGAGCGAATTAATGATCATTCAGTCTCATTAGAATTTATAATATAATGATATTACATGCTGAGATATAAATATCCAGTATGCCAAAAGTGTTTAATCTCTGTATCCAGCCATGTAAATTAGGCTACACTGCCAGCATGAGAGATAGAATCTCATATTAGATAAGAGCTAGTCTACGCACTGTGCAGGATTTGCTTGGATTTTTCCTCTCATTACTTCTACATTAATCTTACTTCATATAGCCTAGGGTCCAATAATACACATTTTATGACCTTTTGTCAATGTCATGAATGACCGCCCTTATTCAAAATGAAAGAAATTCTGGCTGACATTTTCTTCACTACTTGGCAGTGAATATCTCTGCTCATGGGTATTTCCCAAACATGAGGCTACTTTTCCCAGAGTCTTACTGGAATACTCTCATACCTGGAGCAATATAGTAGGTGGCATGAATAGAAATCAATAGATATTGCAGTTTTAGTGCTCCCCTTGATTAACTTATAACACTCAAGAGCAGACAACTCCAGCGAAATCCTGCATTGTTCTCAGACTTTTTCCCCTCCGGGGGGCCGTCGGACAGGGGGCAAAGTCTGGGGGGCTCAGACTAGATAAGAGCAGATGTGTTTCGGTCATTAGCCTCATTGACCACTACTTACTGCTGGGATTAAGCCTAAATATTGTTTGGGTCTTACATAATACAAGCTTACAACTTATTGCAAGTTTTGACCTTTATAGCAGAATTCACTTCAGTCCAAAGCAGACTAATTAAATTAAAAACAAGTTCCAAACTTGAAAGCAGGATCCACAATTATACTAGTCCAAAGCAGACCCATTAAACAATTCAAGCGAATTTACACTGATAGTGATATCCATGATCGTTTTGTACACTAACTGCTGAAACTCGAGAGCATAGTTTGGGTTAAACCTGTCTGCATCTAATCAGGGGAAACAACTCCCGATTCAAGAAGATGGTAGCAAACTTGATTTAGGTGTAGTTGAGGTCTTATTCATTGATTATTTTCTGGTGTTTTATTTCAGCACATGTCAATATGGGCGTACGTTTTCTGTTTCAGTTATTCAGTTCCTAACCCCCCTAAATAAGGACGAAATCCGGTGATATAGAATAACATCGCTGTTTTATAGCAAACAAATTTATTTTCATAGAATAATACAAGTCCACATAAAAACTCTCTCAAAAATCTTCATTTAAGTGCCACTATGTTTGTCAGTCTGTAGCCTTAGTTGTTAGCGATGATGTTTGCGATCCAGTTGGTGTAGGATGTGACGCGAGTGTACACTCCCGGGTATCCTGGTGTGGTACAATCTGAGGTTCCCCAGCTAACAACTCCTACTAAGTTGAATCGTCCATTTCTGGTACACTGCAGAGGGCCACCAGAATCTCCCTGTAATAACAAAGATATATTGTTATTTTATGTTAGATTCTATGTATATATATGTATATGTATATGTATATATATATATATAATGTATATCATATTATCATATAATTATGTCAGCAAGTAATTTTCCGTCTACTTTAATTACAATTTTCTTAAAAAACCTCAATAAATAAATAGATTTTTTATCATGTAATACAGGTTATATTGTAATGCTCTCTATATAACTGCATGGCAGGATAATTCCTCTACTACAGATTGAGTTTATTCGATGATTTTGTCAAAGACAAATTACAATTTGTTGACTGAAAAGCTCTGTCATATGGTCATACATAAACTGTTTAAACTTGATTACTCTGGGGTATAAAACTGTGTACAAAACGTACAGTACACTCTCTATGCACAGGATAGGGGGATTGTGGGTTTTGAGTTTTGGGGTTTAGGGCTTTGAGTTTATTTTTTATATAGAGAACAGAGCCAGCAAATATCATACTCTTTTGACCACCCTCAAGAAATATTTTTTTTCAGTAGGGAAGGTTTAACTGGTTTAACTTAGGCATGTAAATCATGGCTAGCCTGCGGTTCATCAACCGGCTGTATACGTTATAAAAATTCAGCTTAAAGATGGGAAAATTTGTGATAGCTAACATCAAGTCATCCTAAAACTAACTAGGCCAGGTTGTGTAGCCAAAATATACAGGGTCGTAGTTCTAGGGGAGGCAGAGAGGCACTGCCTCCCCTAGAAAGATAAATAAAATGGCCTAAAACACTATGACTGAATAATCTCTGTCAGAATCGGCTCCACTGCATTAAATGTTTAGTTAATTATATGCCTTAAATTGCTTGGGAAAAAGCTTACAGCACCCCTCATTGTGATGCTTCGGACTTGCCTCCCCTACCAATTTTTCTAAATTACGCCCCTGTATAACACAGTGTTTATTCACAGAAATAAGATAACTAACAGGGGTAACTAGCACACAGCTGTGCGTTATTAGTTTGCAGGAATCTGGAGAATTTAATGATCAGATCTCAGGCCAGTTGTTCGAGGGGAGGCAGGGAGGCACTGCCTCCCCTAGAAAGCTAAATAGAGTGGCCTAAAAAAGCTACAATTGAATATGCAATGTCTGAATCAGCTCATTAGGGATTTCTATTTGCTAATCATATACCTTAAATTGCTTGGGGAGGAGCTGACAGCACAAATCTAGGTAATGCTTCCGATTAGCCTCGGACATTTTTCCTCCCCCACCATTTTTGCTTAACTACGGCCCTGTATCTGTTAGGAAACAGATTTAAATCAGCAGCCAATTAATGAAATGCAAGGGGTGTTATTATGTAATAATTTTCATGATCTGCCTTGCTGCTTTGGCTTGTGAAATAAGAGTGGCAGCAAGCTCAGTGTCAGTAATAAGGCACAACAGGAATTAACTGTGCTTAAATAGCACGCAAAGATTCAATGTTCCCTTGAGACTGGGAATTAAATTTCTTGTACTGAACATTTTATATCATGGGTGCAGTAGCTCCTAGCAAGCTTTATGTATACATACAACTGGATCTCCCATAATGCAGGATTTCTTGGGAGAAATTTTGTTCATGTTTTATTTTAAGTCAAATTTCAGCTTGTCAGGCAAAGCACTATAGGGTTATGAATATAGACTGCTGGTGAATCAGGCAGGTAGTGTTTCATGTTCCTATGTCTGTACTGCCCGGCTGAATAAGATTGGAGCCTCACCTCCCCCTCCCTGCTAAATTTCAACTTGGCAGGAAAGGTACTTAGGCTATCAACATAAATTGCAGTTGTCTCTATCATTGTTGAAAATGATCATGTATGTGTCACATTTCATCAATAACTGTACAACTAAGCCGGGTGGGTCAGACCCCTCCCCCCTCTATACTCACACTGCAGGAGCCACTGCTACCATCACTGTTACAGATGTTAGTATCGAGGATAGAGTTCTTTCCCCAGGCAGAGGCACAGTCAGCGTTAGTCCTGATATCAGCTACAATCTCCTGTAGGATGTTCTCGTTAGCTGTGCCTGTACAAGTAAAATGGGACATGATTAATTCAGATAATTATTATAAAATGGGAATAATTATATGAGAATAACCCATCACTACCATTCGTAATATTGGATACAAGAATCAATTCATGCTCCGTGTTAACTAGGGAACACAGGGTACTGGTGGCTAGAACAAAATTAAAATAGGTAATTTTTTTCACCGCCCTTACCCTATATAAACTACTGTTATATAGTTAAGAGTTGTATCATCTTAATCTTGTGGAAGACAACTCCAAAAGTCAAAACACATGTTATTTTGTCAGCCATCTTGGTTATTCTATCTTATTGTACAAGAATACAATTATTAACTCTCAGCAATATAAGAGACTTGTAATAACATAATAATTACGACCCAGCAACAACCAACTCAGCTTGCCAAAATTTTGTGCTAGCTAACAACCCAAAAACATGCTAAACTCGCCTCCAGCTATCATTTACATAGTAATCTATAATTTCACTACATTTAACCTTGACCTACCCTTAGAGTCTCCCCACCCAGTGATCCAGCACTCATCAGCGTTAGTGAACTCCTCAGAGGAGTGAGGCAGACAGACAGTCTTAATGTGACCTCCCAGACTCACAGGCTGTGACAGTTTTAGCATAGCGATGTCGTTAGGCCATGGAGCTCCATCTACATAGTTCTCGTGCTAAAACAGAGGAACAATAATGTGGTTACCTAGGGTCTCTGCAGTACAATGTTGAGGAATATCATTGGCTCTTATGCTACACAAAAATGACAGATAATGTGGTCTCGGATTATATAAAGGGGAAACATTCCCACAATGCAATGTTAAAGGAGAAAATCGGTACTCATGCTAGACAAAAGGAAGTTTAATTTGTTGTGATAACATGAATTTCTCACAATGCAATGTTCAGGGAGGCGTTCTGTTGACATGCTATGATGGCAAGCTATGATGGCATATTCCCACAATGCATTGTTAAGGAAGTCATTTATCAAACATTGGGACACAAAATTCCGACAGACATAGGCACGAAAAGTTTCAACTTGATACATATACGTTTCAAGGAAATAATTCAACCTACATCAATTTTCTGTAAGAATGCAGGATGGAGTAACTTTTAATGTTGCCCAATTTCCGTGAATAGTGATCAACATAAGATGACATCCATATTTAACATACCTTGATGATTTTCTGTACATTTCTGGATACCTCTCTACCGTTATCCTGAGTTAGGTGATGTTCTCCCAGTGTGATACGGAAATCTGAGGGTGAGTCCCATCCATTACTGAATAATTACAAAGAAATAAAAATATTATTTCAAAGATTTATCACACTACTGTTGACCAGGTTCTTTAGACAGGTTTTGCTGCAGATGGCAGAAAAATTAATATTGGTTGACAAAACTAAGTAAATATACAAATATCAACGGTCTCTCCAAGCAGGCAGGCATGCAGTAAATATCCATCTTATTTGTGTAGATAATCCCTTAAGAGCTTGGTGCCGCAACTTATCAGTGAAAATTGAGTAGTAGAAAACACAGGCAACATGGATTAAACCTGTATACGGAAGTTACTAAGAGGACTGAAAACATTGAGTCGTGATAGTTTGCTTTTCTAAAGTTATTCCTTTGACATTACCAATTATTCATGACGACATCAAAAAGACTTCCTCAGTAACTTTTGACCAAGGGTTTATTTGAGTTTTGACATAAAAGGGTTATGCTAGCAGACATTCTCAGTGGCGCAGTGAGCGGCGGTGAGGACTTACCCAGCGACGCAGTGAGCTGCGGTGACGACCCACTGATCTGTGACTAATGATCCTCCACAGGCATGCATATCGTAAGCGTTGTGGTGCATACTTATCTGCCAGGGATACTCGTGCTCGTCAGCGTTCTGACCGCTTACTATTCTTCTACCGGACGATATACCGCAGTTCTCTGTGAATAGAAAATAATACTTATATATGATCATATTGTATTAAGGTTGCCACACCAAATTTCTGCGTAATCAGAAATGCATATCAAGGTTTTAAGCAATGTTTAAGTTAAAACTAGTCATCCTTTATCACTTCAGGTTTTTATTGAGTTTTCTATTTGGCTTCACCCTAAAGAGTCAAGATCGAGGCTTCCTGACTGTGCTGTGACCAGTGGATAGTGCCAGCAACTCCGAATACACACAAATGGACCAAAGTTTATCTAGCCAATTCCTGTGGAGATAATCCCCATATACAAACTACTCTCTATAGCCTGATGTGTTTAATATGAAGGAATAACTGACCTTGTCCTGGGATAGTTGAAGGATCTACATCATCAAGTGGTGGTGCGGGTGGGGCGGGTGTAGCACCCTCAGTAAAGCAGCACATTTGTCTACTATTAGAACAGGTTAAGCTGAAGTCCCAGTCACCTCCGTTACATTTCCTCTTACATTCCCCTCCATTAGACTGACATGTGGCTCCTAAAATTATTCAAATTAAGTATACAATATAAGTATACAATTGCATTGAAATTCAATTTAATTTTAATTAAAAAAATGAGTTGATTTATAAATAATTAAATTTAAAGTTTGGTCAACTTGTTGAAGTTTTGATAGCAAGAAAATCGATTTAGAAATAAGTATCCTATCAAAAAATTAATTGATCATCAAACAATTGTATACTTGGTTTGACTGCTCTGGCTTATATTTTATCAAACAGCTCCTGGTTAGCTTTGTCTTATATTCAAGTTGCAGTCAAAAAAATGATCATAAAAACAAAAGTACCAATTGCATAGACTCCCTTTCAATCGAATCGAATTGTGGTCCCAAATTTCAGTTTGATGTTTAAAGGGCAACCAAGGTTTCAAACAACTTCTCATTGATGGCCATTGATTAATAGCAGATTGCACCTTCTGCATGGGGAAAAAGACAAAATATAATTCAGATGATTATTCAGCCAGAATTCTTGTGAAACATTTTTTCCATCAGGTACTCAAACTCAGCTAAAAGAGAATACCACATAGCAGTTTCCTGTTCCTGTTATTATTTAGCCCGTGCTCTATAATTATTACAGCAAAGTCTTGGAACCTCCGCTAAACTGAAGTGTTACCCAGCTTAGAATCAGCAACTACTTTGAGTTTTGCATTGCGTAATGCACAAAGCTGATGCTGCCCAACACATTATTTGCTACCCATTAATGCATCGCTGCGAAACCTTGGTTGCCCTTTAAACAAGTATAAATTTATGTTAATAAACGAAAAGTGAACTAGGAGTTATCAACCCTCAACCAGAGAGGAGACAACTTTTACATGACACAAAGAAACAAAATAATGTGTTAAGAGCTTATAATAAGAATTAAATATACATACCTAGAGCGACAGCCACCAGAGCTGAGCAGAGTACCAGTTTGAACATCCTGTAGTGTGATGAGGCAGAGAGTAGATCGGTCTGATTACACAGTCACATAACAGCTTCTTATATAGGAGCGGGCTGACATAAGGATCTCAAGTGGTATCTTTACGACACTCAGATGGTGAATTCCCACAATTGAAATAGTGATCTTTGGAATTGATTGGTATTAAACGGAAATCTGACATACTTCACAAGCTACATACCTTCACGCTCTAGTGAGGTGAAGCAATGAATGGTTGCTGTGTCTATATGCTGCAAGGATGCTTTGACATACTGTATTTCATCATTAATCTCAATGGCCATGGCAATTTTTCAAGACAAAGGTTCACAATGACCTGTTCAGTGGGACTAATAACCATGATGTTCACCTGTTTATTTTCAGTAGCCAAATGAAAAACTCATCTTTTGACAGAGAGAGGAAATTATTTACCAAAATAAATCTGGAGTATTTTTCCACACAGATTAGATGTCATTGGAAATAAAGCTGAAGCACAATTCCCTGTGTTTCCATTTTAATGTTGATCTCAGGCTAATAACGAGGGTCTTCGAGCTATGGAAATGGTTCCCAGCTTACCCTGAGATCCTAGGTTCAGCTCGCACATAGCGTCTTATGCAACTATGAGCTGGCGTGACCGAGCGGTAAGCATCAAAGACTCGGATAGGGGGGGGGGGGGGTGAGGGGGTGTGTGTGACAGATTTGTTTGATGTTCCTCAGCTCTATCATGGAAATGACTGCATATTTCAAGATTGAGCCAAGAGGTGATAAGTCAGCTTGATCTAGGCCATCGTCAAAATTCATATGGAATCATGGTGATTGAGTATTTTTGATCAGCATTACTCAGCCTTCGCCAGATCACTGTAGTACTCAAGAATAATCTACACTGACATCAACTGATGGATCAATATAAGTATTGAAAGTGAAGTCAAAAAATTCTTTTTTAAGATTAATTTTGTGTAGTTTAGTTGGTTTGATGAGTTTACTACCATTAAACACGAACGGGGCACATAAGCTCTCGTGTTGCAGAAAGCAATTTGATCACCTTTTAGGACATTTGAAGCTCGCTGACTGTAGGCCCTCGAAAACAGAAAATTTGTTTTACTGAACATTTGGCCAACTTTAAAATGGCTACTCTACACAACTCAGAAAAAAAAAGATTATTCATTTTGCTAGCTTTAAACGCTTTATTCAAAATTTGTCGGTAACCTCACCAATTTTGTAATTTTTTTATTACATCCATTTCTTACTTACACCATGTAAAAACCACTTTGAGTTTTCAAAATTTATTATGCTTGCTTGACCAGTAACTCATCTGATTTGGCACAGTGGTGGTATTCCTGCCTCTCGATTGCCAGCCCCGGGTTTGATTCCCAGTGGGGAAGAGTTTGAAAAGAAAACTCTGGCTGACCACAGCCCCTTCAGACCAGGACTCTAAAAATAACGCGGGCCCGTGTAGTGACTAGACCATGAAACCACGCGTATTAAAGACACCCCCTCTGTAGCGGTATGCGGCGGGCATGGGTAATTGGGAACCAAAAATTCAGATCAGAAAATCTGGAGGTGCGAGTTGATGTCGCTTGCGGTCCTTTGCAGTACACATCGTAAATGTAAATAAATATTTGTTGTTTGATTATGATTATTTTAACTTGATGATCAAAATAATTTATAATGTATATATTAGATCTGATGGTAAAGAAAAAAATTTCAATGATTTATATCGTATAGCTTCATTGTAGTAAATCGCATAATCATGGTACGTGAAAAACATTCAGACTTCATGTACATTATGATTGCTATAATAGAGCAATTGCCATGAACATGTACACCTGCGTGTTTCTGATGCTCAAACATGACCAGTAATTTTATTTATGACACTTGAGACACTTGACATCAGGTAACATTGCCTTGTTGAAGATAGGCAGGTACCCCCACTTGACAGTTATAAGATATTTTGAGGGGCACTTGTTGCAGGGAGCAGCTGCATCAATCCCACTGCATAGGTCAATCGGCCACTAGATGCCACTCCCTTAAACTAAATTGAATTCCATCGCAACTCTTGCGCCTCGGATAGCTATGCTACTGCACATATTGAACCTCATCTCAAACTCATGCATTTTTTATACATGAATTAATTACCCAATGAAACCTGTGTCGGGTGAAAAAGTAATTCTATAAAAACATTCAAATTGATTACAAAAATCAATGTATTCGATAATTTGTGCGGGGGGGGGGGGGGGAATCTTAGCAGAATTTAATTAGGCCTAGCCGAAGCTGGTGTTTGAGGCAACCTGAAGTTAGCCAGCTACTTGTTGACACTCTTTCTATGGGATGAAAAACTAAGGGGATATACAATAAAATAGTTCATGAAATATTAATTAGTTTTTTTCGGAAAATTGAAATAGAAGTTTTTTGGTTGAATTGTGCAAGGTCTAGTGAGTCAATCAACTGAAACTGCAAACGAGAAATACAAGGATAAAATATTTTTTATATTAGTGGCAATGGTATCATTCCTCCATGTGACTTCAGCTTGTGATCCAAAGCATTTTGGATTGGGGTCGATAGGGAGGACCCTTATTTGAGTATATTTAGGTTACTTCTATATGAGTAGCTTCTGCTACTGATCTTTGACATATTAATCTAGCCTCAGGACCATGGTGGATGGCGGCCCCTGCCCTCCCCAATTATTGGTCTATACGTTGCTTAGGTATGCTATCTAGAATGGTATTGTTGTCAAGGAAGACAATACTTCCGGACAAAAAGTCGTTCTCGACACAATCCCGACTATATCAATATTGTTTGATTTTGATTACATACCAAGTTAATTGTTATTTAACCTGACTTGTCATCTTGGCAGTTAGGGTGATAAAGATTATAAGTAGGCTGTTGAAAAATATAAAAACCTGTTTGCAGGCCACTCCAGCCCAACTCAAGCCCTGGTGGACATCATGTTAAGGAAAAGCTGGGCTGAATCTGCCAGTGTTACGACTCTGTGTATCATAGTTTAGCTAGTTTGTGGTGACTTGTCTCTAGCTGATATCAGAGTATTGTGATTTCCCTTTTAGTATTAACCTGGAATTCAGGCCAACAATGAGGACTCGTCTGTGTTATTGGTGATGTTGGATAGTGTTTGTGTGGTGTTATCTACTCATGTATCACTTTTATTGTGGACCCATGTGCTTGATTTGATTGGCTGATGGGCTTTGGTTTGTGTTTGTGTGGAGCTATCTGCTCATATTGGGTTTGCTGTTTGGTTGGTAACACCCAATCGACCCAACCAACACACCCAACCTGAGCAGATAACTCCAAGTTGTTGGACTTAATCCCAGTCCAGTTCAGTATCATTACTAAGAAAGTCTGAAGCTCTCATATCAGCCTATGAAATTATTTACCCACATGTTTAAATGTAAGCTTTCCCAAATGTGTGAAGTTATTCTGATGTATTGCTCTAACTATTTTTATAACCTTGCTTCAATTGGAGCGGAATCGAGACCTGATTTTTTTATGTTTATGTCTCTTTTACCAGTGCCATTGTCTACAACAAATTACGTGGCTTTTTTCTCAGTGATTTTAATAAATCTATCCATACATCTAAACTAGATGCTTGATTTCATGTCACGCTTGGAATATGTTGTATTTTGAAATAAAGCCGCGCAAGAAAAATAGGAAAACAAACTTGTTTATCTCTTAGTAGTATCATTTACTGCATACCAGAAAATATCATAACGGTAGCATTCTAAAACGAAAGGGCAGAGGGCAAAGGGCAAAGGCGAAGAACTCACAGTGCATATAGAAATAGCGATAGCATATCTACCAAGCACAGTATTTGGTAAAAGACAGTGATATAAAAATATATTTCTTCACAATATAATACCATTAAAAATGTTTTATATAAGCGACACAAATCAAACGAAGAGATTTACATCTTCATCAATCTAGAAGGTATACAAAATAGAATTTCAACGACATGAAAAGAAGAGCCTTTTTTACAGTAGGTAAGATAAAAAAGCTCAACAGGCGACCTGGACAACTTTACCTGACAACCTTGCATTAATAAGGGGAAAGCAGTACTGTAGCAACTGTTGACACTAATATAGTTAATTACAACTATCATCATCAGGAACGGAATCATTGTAAGACTTCTGTTTATCAGTCAACATCCATCGAACTGGTTTATACTCTCCACTTTCTCCTATCCTGTGCAGTTTTTTTAGCAGACTGTCTATCTAGTCCTAGTTTTGATAAGTCACTGTTGATGTTCTTTTTCCATGTCAACTTTGGTGCACCTCTAGCCATTTTTAACAGTCTCACATACTCTTCCATTTGATAGATAAATCAGAGCATCCTATTTTCCCAATTACAACGTTATTATTTTGTGTCCTTTTTTCATATGGTGTTTTTTATATACACGATACTTCCACAAACATATTATAGTATAATATCTCATAACATATCTTCATTGAAACCAGGTATAAGTAGCATACTATACATTGTTGTGTTGCATGTTGTTACCTTCAAGTCAATATTTAAAATGAATCTTTTTATGATAGCATTGCAATAGACTGTTTCATACAGGATCAGTATGAAAGAGCTGATATCAAATCAATACAACCAAACTGGATTGCTAACCAAATACCTCCAATTATCTATGCAAGAATTAAAAGGACTATTACTAATTATCAGGTTATTTCATCTAGAACTAAGTCTTAGACAAGAATAACCGACAGATGGGATTTCCCCTAAATTGAAGTATAGGGATCCCCTAACTAACAAAGGGAAATCCACATTCTTCAGTAATTATGTTGGCCAATCAAAACCCTTCAAAACAAGCCAATCATATGTTCAGATTGCGGAGGTTACACTTTTATTACCATATCCGGATATGGTAATAAAAGTGTAAGGCTGGGCTGTTAGAAAATAACAAGCTAAAGTTCAAAGGTCATCATTATTGCACGTGCGTACTCATATGTATCTGTACGATTGAAACACTAACCAAGAGGTAGGAGCACACAACTGCTCACAAAATCAGCTTCTTTCAGATCACAAGCAATTCTGTTAGTTGTCTTATTTCTTGTTGGAGATGCACAACTACAATTTAGGATGCAAATTTGAGCAGAACAAGGGGTTCTGAATTGCAAATAAGGAGTTTATGTATGTACATACATTTTTCTGTCCTCCATTGGCTGCCAAACAGAGATCAGAAGTGTATTATCCATTTAAGTATGTTTAGGCAAGAGCCAGGTTATGTCTTACTTAGACCCAGCGACAGTGTGGTAATAAAAAAGTGTCTAACGCTTAGTAAAAATATTCATCTATCAGTATATGAATAATAATATTCATATTTATTTGTTAATTAAAGTCATTTTATTTGTGCAAGCATCAACGATAAAGATAATATTCGATTGACCCAATATACATAATAGTGTAACATAAAACACTGATGACGACTAAATATCCAATTCAAAGAACTTATTGCGCATTAGAATAATCTTTGATTACAGAATGTCACCTCTAGTGGATCAGTAAAGTGTATAGATCAATGAAAAAGTAAGGCCCATGGTACCAAGTGGGCATTCAAGGCATATTTTCAAGCCCTGTAGTATTTCACTTGCACATTTTGACGCAGATTAAAGTTATTGAACCAAATTTCTGAGCATGTTTTATGAGGTTGAATGTATGTATAACAAGAGTAGTAATAATAAGGATATTTGTAAGTCAAACAGATAGCGGTATTTGAAGCGAGTGAAGATGTATTCATGAAAAAACCTAATAATATACTTTAATAGTAAATGTTTTTATCTCATAACTGATCTCGTAGATATACTTAGGGAGTGTGAAAGGGTGGAAATGTGGGCGGTGAGCGATTTCAAGAAAACTGAGCGTCTGCTTCTGGTCTAGCCTATATTGACAAGCTTCGTTCGGGGGGGGACAAAGCTTGTCAATTATGCATGCTCGATGTCGAGCTGTTTCAATTGAGGATTGTCTCTTCATGAGATCAGGAAGACAACTTTGGGATCACACTGATCAATTTGGATATGAGAACCAAGCTCTCATACCCAATAGACAAATTTCCCTATATTAAGTGTTTAGTTTTATTAAGAAGTTATCTATCCGATCTCGTGAGGGGACAATCCTTAATCGAAACAGCTTGACATTGAGCATGCAAGGGTTGACAAGTTTTGTTTCCCCACCGAACGAAGCTTGTCAAGACAAGCTCAGAATGTTTTCGGTTGAGATTTCACAATTCAGTTTCAAAGCATTAGGAAATGATTATTTATTATTGAGTGAGTGAACAAAGTCAACCAAGGATTAATCGTAAAATCCTTCAGCTTTCTATCTGCGATTCAATCAATAATTTGGCTCGCTGTTAATTTGACTGTCAGCTAGATCAGTACGAGGATACAGATATGAACCCTCGCTAGGGTTTTGGTTTCCAGTAGAGAGATGCTTTTCAGACTATATTGGTTGAGTATTATCTGCACCCGGACTGCAACAACAGCAAATTTTCTTCATTATACATATTTTGATAATCCAATCTGAGTTAGTTAGTCAGTAAGGCCAGTCAAAGTACAGAAGGGAGGGTCATCCTAAGAATTGTGATTATTTGTGATGGAAATTTACAAAGGGTTTCATATAGCTAAAATACACCCTAATAACACAAAACAATGCACTCCCCAGAAAAACAACTATGTAATTTACCACCTTATCAGCTTCATTTATAATCTGAGTTACAGAATAACAGACCTCAAACAGGATTGATACTGATAGTATCGGTGAACACAGTGTACTTACTTTGTTGTGCTGTAGACATGATCATCGATCGTATTCTGATTGAGTGACGTATATGTGGGGTTATCCTCATGACCTGCCATGTTCTGGTTTTCTCCAGCAGTCTCACTAATGGTGCCCATTCCTATGTTAGAGTTGTCTGCACTGTAATAATTAATAACCTACTTAATTAAAAGATCCTGTGTTGAGAGCAGACGTATTGGTTCTAACCAGGACTTTAAGTGTCATAATTTCACTTAACAAAACTTGAATTTGTTACTGTAGAGTGCTGTCATCTATTTTCCTAGCTTGTTAAAGACATTGGAAACTCATCAGTGCTTGCGCGCTAGCATTTTTACTGAATTTCATCTGACAATCTGTTGAACATAGGTTGAAAAAAACTAAGGTTAAGATGAGGAGGAAGATTATAATTAGTTTCAGTTCTCAAATTTGCCAAGGCTGCTCACTGGGCATACAACTATAATTTACCTTTGAGTAGCAGAATTCGTTTGTGATCTCAGTCCTACTATGTAAGCTACCAAGATAAACAGTGCGAGTAAAACTATTGTTCCTGCAACGGGAGCGGAGATTTCGATAATGCTGTTGTTTGATAAGATTGGAGGTTCTGTTGCCTTGCCAGTTGTTCTCGCATCTGTAATATATGATATCATTGCTTCGAGGAATTTTACTCCCGATTACAGAATAGTTACAAGATGTCATTAAATAATTAAATTGGACACCTGATACCAGACCGGACAGAGTTTAGATCCTGGCATAAAATAAAATACGTCTCATTCAGGCCTCAATTTTCGACACTAATGGTAATATTTGTTGCTTCAGTAGATGATCTTGTTGTGGTATGAAAAGAGTTCTTGAACGATTGTATCATTATGTTGTACAGTAAATTTCAAACAGAGCAATCTAGATATCAACAGAACATTATCGATGCTCACCTAGAAACACAAATAAATAATAAGTTCTCTTCACTAGGGTCTTAGGACAAGGAATATAACAATATTGCTGAGTATTTGCTTAGCATACTTATCTATATTACCTTTTGTTAATTGAGTACCATATAATGTTGTAAAGTCCGTGGTTGTTGGCCTGTTGGTTGTTGCTTCATAAGAATGAGTACTCGTATGTCGGAGCATGTTGGTAGTCTCCGTTGTTTCAGTTTGTCGCTCAGTCATCGTCAAAAGAGTTCCTGAATGATGTAATCATATTGTTGTACATTAAATACAAAACAAATCGATCCTAATATCCACAACAATTTATTTCCGCTCATTTAAAATACAAATCAACAAAAATTTCTCTTCACTTGGGTCCTAGTACAAGGGATAACAAGAATAACACTATGTGAATGTGTTGCATACTTATTGAGAATACATTCTGTTGAACTGGTACCATATATTGTGGAAAGTTCCTCAGTAGTTGGCTTGTGGGTTGTTGTTGCTTCAAGTGATGTACTTGTGCGTTTAAGCCTCTGGGTAGTCTCTGTTGTTTCAGTGGGCTGTTCTGTTATGGTAGTCAAAATAGTTTCTGAATAATAAGATCACAATGTGAAACAACAAATAAGCAAACTGAGCCAGAAATTATAAAATGGTTAGATTTTCTCATTGGAAACACTTGATTCACAGTGACATCGCACAAACAAACGCAAAGATGTATTTTTGTAAGCTAGTTTTGATACAGTGAGATAATTAAAAAAAAAACATTATTTAAAATAAACTCAAAACAAGCTATAAGGCTATTTGAGATCTTTTAATTCCCACAGGGTCCTATTGCCTTGTGTTAGGCATTGAAACTGGCCAATATAAATAAATATCATATGCACTAATTGACAACTTTTATGCCAGTTGTTCTCGCATCTGTAATATATGATATCATTGCTTTGAGGAAGTTTAGTCCCGATTACAGTAAAGTTACAAGAGGTCATTAAATAATTAAATTGGACACCTGATACCAGACCGGACAGAGTTTAGATTCTGGCCTCAATTTTCGAGATTGATGATAATATCTTTGCTGTGGTATGAAAAGAGTTCTTGAACAATTGTATCTTTACGTTGTACAGTAAATATCAAACAGAGCAATCTAGATATCAACAGAGCTTTATCGATGCTCACCTAGAAATACAAATAAATAATAAGTTCTCTTCACTAGGGTCTTAGGACAAGGAATATAACAATATTGCTGAGTATTTGCTTAGCATACTTATCCATATTACATTTTGTTGATTGAGTACCATATAATGTTGAAAAGTCCGTGGTTGTTGGCCTGTTGGTTGTTGCTTCATCAGAATGAGTACTCGTACGTCGGAGCATGTGGGTAGTCTCCGTTGTTTCAGTTTGTCGATCAGTCATCGTCAAAATAGTTCCTTAATGATGTAATCATATTTTTGTGAAATGAATACAAAACAAATCGATCCTATTATCCACGACAATTTATTTCTGCTCATTTAAAAAACAAATCAATAAAAATTTCTCTTCATTTGGGTCTTAGTACAGGGGTATAACAAGAATAACACTATGTAAATGTGTTGCATACTTATTGCGAATACCTTCGGTTGAATCGGTACCATATACTGTGGAAAGTTCCTCAGTAGTTGGCCTGTGGGTTGTTGTTGCTTCAAGTGATGTACTTGTGCGCATGGGCCTCTGGGTAGTCTCTCTTGTTTCAGTTGGCTGTTCTGTTGTGGTAGTCAAAATAGTTTCTGAATAATAAGATCACAATGTGAAACAACAAATAAGCAAACTGAGCCAGAAATTATGAAATGGAGAGATTTTCTCATTGGAAACACTTGATTCGCGGTGAAATCACACAAACAAACTCAAAGATGTATTTGTGTAAGCTAGTTTTGTTACAGTGAGATAAATTCAATAAAACCATTATTTAAAATTAACTCAAAACAAGCTATAAGGCTATCTGAGATCTTTTAATCCCCACAGGGTTCTATTGCCTTGTATTAGGCTTTGAAACTGGCCAATATAAATAAATATCATATGCACTAATTGACAACTTTTATTCACACGGGACATATTATGCTTATATGGGGAATTATACTAATAATAATAAACACAGTGTAGAAAATTGCGTTGCATCTTATAAAGTATACCTTTAGTTGATTTGTGATCATATGTTGTGAGAATTTCCTCTGTTGTTGACCCGGATGTTGTTGTTTCATCAAGTACTACACTTGTCTGATGAACAGTGTGGGTGGTCTCTGTTATCCCAGTCAATGGTCCTGTTGTGGGAGTAGAAGCAGTAGTACCTGAATAATGAGATTGTCAACATTGAACAGCAATAAACAAACTGAGCCAGACGTTCAGAAAACCTATACTGGTAAAATATTTCCATTGGAAACCCTATTCGATTGCTGCGCAATGAACTCACATAATCACTGCCAATGATGCTTTAAGTCAAGCTAGCTTTAGTTCAGTGAGAGAAAATAGATAAACCATATTTAGACATAAAGTAGCCTATGAGGGTTCTCTCCCTGTATTCATAGATATGTTATCTCCACAGTTTCCTGTTACTATTTGAATTCACTAACCATGTATTTCTCTAATTCTTTGATGATCGCCGACATAAAGGGTGTCATGTATGATCAGTAGTGAGTAAGGAATGAGGAGCTGACAGAAGGTTAGATTCCCATCTTCATGTCCGTACGTTCCGGAGCATATTGATGAACTTGTGTTTGTGGTGAGATCTAATAATCGCAGTCTGTTGTTATGTTGATCAGCGATTAAAATAAAGTCATCGGCTAGAAATACGATGCCCCTTGGCAAATAAAATTGGATCACAGATAAAACTCCATCAACAAATCCCCGAGACGAGGATCCTGCCAAATTAGTCATTGTCTTACTGAGATAGTCATACACAGCAACACCATGAGAGTATGACACATAGACATCTCCCGTTGATTTCTGTTGGGCCATCTTAAAATAGGATAGTGATCCTCTGTGCAGAGTGGTGATATTTCCCTCTCCTCCGCTGACTGACAGGTACCTCAGAGCTCTTCCGTCGCGTTCAGTAATGAAGAAATGTCCAGGGTTCTTCAGATCTTCTATTATTGCCATCGGAATAGAGAAGAGTGCATCAGTCCCATCTCTATCACCTCTGACCTCACATGTGCCTATGTATGTATCGGTTGAATTTGTCAACCTATCTACAGTCCTGAAGCAGTTATTATTACTGTCCACTGCAAGAACGTTAGTGTTGGTGAGCTGGATGAAGGAGTTGATATAATGAAACCTAGCCTGATCCCCGACACCCTCAGTGTATCCATTCTGCAGTGCTGACCCTACTATGAGTGATGTGGTAGTTCCGTCTGTAGATTTGAGCGAGTAACCACCAATGAGGAGAAGATTTCCGGGTTTGAATCTATCCTCCGCCATATGGCTCACCCACGCTTCTGTGATGGTGTATGTGTTCATATAATCATTAGGAGAAACCCTATAAAAGATGATGATTTAAGTTGCAATATAATATAATTAACTTCTTTTTTGATCCTTAAATTGAGGCTATACTCAGGGTGCAATTTGACACAACTTCAACAGTAAATTTTATAAATGGTTAGTCTATTTATTGATACCAATCTAATTGTGGGAAATTTGCAAAAGACACAAACAAACGTTACAACAATTTGTGATCTTAATGCAATGGATAGTCAATAATACAAAGAAATTCAGAATCATCGGCACCATTTTCACAAATATATATATTATATAGAAATATATTTTAATGTAATACGATCCTTGAGTTTTGTTTAATTTTAAATTGATAAAATGAACATCGGGTTATCCTGATAATGGCATATAACTCACCGTAGTCCAGCTGTACAACTCATTAATAGCACTACACACCAAATCATGATCATCTGAAGACAGAAAATAAGAGCGATTGAAAGACAGTGAACCCAATATACTTAATCTAAAGACCCAAAGAGAGATTAATTTTTGATATAGTCCTCCGTATCGTTACACATATTAGTAAATCTGTATTTATGACTGCTGTTACTAGAATACAAATCACATTTTACTGGGGAGCAGCCAGCTAATCTCTGAATGCAGGTTAAATACCTGGTGACACTGTGTGAGTGAGTATCTATTGATCTGAGTTATGTGAAAAGTTTTCTTCCAACTAAGACAGTGAAATTAAAGCAGACTATGACACGCTGGCGGTCTTTGTATACACTATGTGTTTAATGATTTGCTCAAAATATCCCCTCATCTTTTGTTATTATTATGTAGGTGTTTTATTTGAAAATGATATACTCAAATTTCCGATTTCATAATTTCATCACACTTAATGTGCTATTGTGAATTAAGCCAAATGTTGACTAGCTGTGTATCCTTGTATTGAAATAAGGAAACTATAGGGGCTTTACCTAAGAATCTCATCAAAAATTAAGATCCTGTGTTAGATTTGCTCTTAAAGTTTTTAACTTTATGACTTTATGACATCAAACACATGCATTGCCATGCTTTCAACGTTTCACTTATAAAATATCTTACCTTCAATCTCTACATCCCTGTCTGACTTTATGCATTTTTGTTTTGGAATTAATGTCATGAGGAAAATAATTTGAGATTTACTTATCTCAGATATTAAATCAATCTGTATCATTAAACTCGGTTTATTAGCGCCTGAGGAATGTGGGATTCAGATGAAAACCTTAAATGAATCCCTGCTTTTAAAAGGTGGAAATATCACTGTTCAGCTAGCAGGATCTTGACTAGCACCTTGTGTTTTGTGGTACATAAAGACTGGAATACTGGAGTGTTTACTTTTACATTTATCCTTCTGCCGGCATGAAGGATAATTTGTAATGTAATGTATGGAGTCAAGATCAAATGTGCTTGGTTCTGTGCTAGCTCAACAGATGGGAATATCATGTACATCTCAATTCACAAGATATCTTCTACCAATGCACAAATGTTCCCACCAAGAGCCTGCCCTACTGAGAAATAATAACCCAGGAGATCACTAGACCACTGTATCACTATTTTAAAACAGAATGAAAATGTTATGCTTACCTCGATGATTGCAGTGAAAAGTTTTATAGACATCCTGATATTTGTATCAAGCAAAATACCTCAAAGCTGTTGTGCCGTTCCTCCAGTACTGTACACTACGAAGTATACACTGTCAACTTCCCTGTCTTAGCTGAGTGTGGGTTGCCTTCAGAACTTAGCATGATTGTGTCCAATGTGTGCTCAGTGAAACTTTCCCACGCATGGGTGTTTGGTTTCAATCACCAGTACAAAAGAGAAAAAACACTGCTTGCATGGCTTTCAAGCAATCCTATTCAAATTGAATGCTTGTATAATGAGATTTGAATCGTTCAATTTCTCCCTCTGAGTCAGTGTGAGTTGTGCTCAAATACTTCATGTTTATCCATTACGCTGCCTTTTAGTTTTGTACAAACTTCAATTCATTCCATTAAATTCAATTATTATGACTAAAAACATTCAACTTCCCGGTCTGAATGGGTCTCTTTGGTGCTCAAATAGTTCATGTTTATGAATAAAATAAACTTAACAATTGAAACTAGCACTATATTCACAAGCTTGTCTCACTTTTTGATCAGAACGCCTCCTAGGAATATTGATCGATAATGAATGTAAAAATTATGGCCTTTGCCAAAAATGAGTGCTCCTGTGAACACAAATGGGTGAAACTAACTTTGGTTAGATTGAGAGTTAGAACTGACAAGTTATTGACACGGCAGAGCATAAGCATCGTTTAGTTTTTGTTAGGCATCGTGAAAAAGTGCGTAATATGTGCTATTCAGTATAATACGAAAATACCTCATCACTTCATTTGTAGCAGTAAAAGACAGAGCTTTTTTTTATATGAATATATATCCACCTCATCCATCTCATGGCTTACTGTAACAGCTTTTCATCATGATTTTATTTTAAAATCAGAGCACCAAATTAAAAGCCTTACTCAAATGTTATGTATTTGGACTCAAGCAACTCAAATGTGATCGTGGCGTATTGTAAGAACTTTTAGCTCGCAATTTCCCTGCCTGAGTCAGAGTTATCTGCGCTGTCAAAAGGTTAGTTTTTATAAGAATTCATAAGAATTAAATTCAGATTGTTCTCCTGATTATATCCCTGAACACTCGTGAACAGAGAAAATTGAAATGGTTCTACAAATTAGATTGGTTTAATTGAACTATACAAGGCAGTCTTTGATACACAGCATAACATATTGGATTTGATTTGCCCTCCTAGTTCCCTGTCAGAGTATGAGAAGGTAAGGCTCGGCTTTTCTTTTTTCCGGTCAAACAAATGAGCTCAGTTTTAGTTTAAGTGTATGTATAATGTCGATCTAATTTCTACGGTTCTGGGCAAGGATGTTGCACTGGGAATAAAACTTAAGGGATGTGTATCCCATTCTGGATCATGTCTGTTTTGTACACTAAAAGCTACTAGTGCCTTTTATTTTGCTATTGACATCAATGATCGATGTAAATCATGAAACATAAAGCCATATCCCTCAATGCTGTGATATAGAGCTTCCTGTGCCGTCCACATCCCTGTCTGAGTTCAGCATAAGTCACTCTCCGTGCTTAGTATAACTTGTTTAGCGTGCATTCAGTTTAAATTCTTTCTTATTCTTCAACCACCTAGACAAAAGAGATTACGCCGTCGGAGCTCAATGTGAGCTGCCTGCAGTACTGAGCACTCTTGTGTGCACTCAGTGAAAATTATTCCCACAGATTTCTGTTTGACTTCAATCAATGGCACACATAAAGAAATAACTCTGTGGTTTTCGATTTAAACCCCTCTATTCAAGTTAAAAGCTGCTATAATGAAATTTTAATCTTTCAACTTCCCTGTCTGAGTCAGTGTGATCTGTGCCCAATAGTTAATGTGTATCCGTTACCCAGTCTTTTTGTTTTATGCAAACTTCAATTCATTCCATTCAATTCAATTATTACGAATAAAACATTTATATTTCCCTCTCTGAATGGGTCATATTTGTGCTCAAATAGTCTATATTTATTCATCAAAATAAACGTAGCCATTGAAACTTGCACTATATACACAAGCTTGTCTGGCTTTTTGAACGCCTCAGAGGAATATTGATCGATAATTAATGTGAAAACATGGCCTTTGCAAATAATGAGTGCTCCTATGAACACAAATAACTGAAACTAACTTTGGCATTATTAATAGTAAGAGTTGGCAAATTATTGATGCGACAGATTTTGAGCTTCGCCTAGATTTGTTAGGCGTGGAGAGGTATATACCTGAGGGTGCTGGGGGCTGGAACAATCAGCAATGAAAGCTCCCCCAGTAGGGCTCGAATCCACAACTCCTTCGGCACTAATCGCCTGGCAGTGAATAGCAAGCATGCTAACCGATTGCGCCATCTCACCATCCCCAACAAAGAATGGGTCGATGGCGCTAACTAGATAACCCGCTATTCACTACTCAGAGTTGTGTTATCTCATCCCACAGCACATTCCAATCCACCATTGCCACCCTATGAAACACAGCGTGCGTGTTAGGGTTATTGGCCTTACATGGCCCATTGCTGGGACCCTTTGTAGTAGGTTTAGGTATCATATTTATCCGAGTAGCAGGTACTCGTACTATTATTTTACTGATGAAATCTAATTTCCACGGGTCTAAGCAAGTTTAATGCACCGGGAATAAAACTTGATTAGGGTTGTGTATCAGATTCTGGATCATATCAGTTCCGTACATTATAAAGTTACTGCTGCTTCTATTATTCATGTCTAAGGGAGAAAAGACTGAATGTGGCTACCCCTGTTTTGCTCGTAAATCCCAATGTTTTACATCGATCAATATGTCTCTCTATGAGCTTCCTGTGCTGTTTACTTCCCTGTCTGAGCTCAGCATAAGTCACCCTCCCAGTGCTTAGTATAATTTGCTTAGCGGCACTCAGTTTAAATTCAATCTCACCCCTCGATCAGCTCAACAAAAGAGACTGTCTTTTGTTAATACTCCCTCAATCCATTCAATTAAATAATCATAACTAAAAATGTTTCAACTTCCCTGTCTGAATGAGTCTCCTTTGTGCTCATGTGCTTTGTGCTTGTGCTTTGTGCTACATCAGAATTCTTCCCAAAGATTTATGTTTGATTTCAATTAATAGGCAAATGAAGAAATTACTCTGCTGTTTTCTTTTTAAACACCTCTACTCAAGTTAAAAGCTGCTATAATGAGATTTTTACTTCCCTGTCTTAATGAGAATCCTTTCTGCTCAAATAGTTCGTGTTTATACATCGAAAAGATTTAGCAATGGAAACTTGCACTATAATCACATCCTTGTCTTGCCTTTATGTCAGCAGGCCTCGGAGGAATCATTAATGAGCGTGAAGTTTGTGCCTATGCCAGAAATGAATGCTCTCGTGAACAAAAATAGACTACAGATAGATTTATAAAACTAAAAGGTAAGGGAGCAATAAAAAAGAGTGCATCAAATACTGGGTTTGATTTGCCTCTCCAAATTCCCTGACTGGGCTTAGAGGTTTTCTCTTGCCAAAACAGCACAGCTTGGCTGACTTAGAACATCATATTTCTCTAACGAAACCTAATGACTATGAGTCAGGGGAAAAGTTACAAGACTTCATTATCAAACTCTGGGGTGCACAGCCGTTCAATTAAGGCAAGGCGTCTGACTAATTGATGCCAGCAGGTTAATCTCTAGAGATCCACTATGTTTGATATTCGATTTTTGATTATTAAATAAATTTCAATCATCATACTTACTACTACATATTTTAAGGTTGGAGTGCAACAATCAGCTCTGTGGAAGGTATTACAAATATCATCTAGAAAAATGCAAGCACTAGGATACTTGGATATCAAAACAGTTTTATTTTGATTCACAAATCTAATTATAGGAGAGAGACATAATAATTTCAGAAACATGAAGTCCTGACCATAAAACACATCAATTACAAAGCATTTATACAAGCTTCTCATATTTCATGATTGAGTTGTCTTACCATGAACAAAGGTTGGACAACTATTATTATGTTCTTTAAGAACTGACTACTGACTGACTCATGGAAAGACATGTGACAGCATGGAAAGACATGCTGACAAGCTGGAAAGACAGCTAAACCTACTACAAGGGGTCCCAGCAATGGGCCATGTAAGGCCAATAACCCTAACACCTAACACCCTTTCATAGGGTGGCAATGGTGGATTGGAATGTGCTGTGGGATGAGAGAACACAACTCCGAGTAGTGAATAGCGGGCTATCTAATTAGCGCCATCGACCCATTTTTTTTGGGGATGGTGAGATGGCGCAATCGGTTAGCGCGCTTGCTATTCACTGCCAGGAGATAATTCCGACTGTAATGATCAATCACAAGGAGAGTAGTAAAATTTTGTAAAACACCAACTTTTGTTTCAAACTCTGGTTGCAAAAACTCATGACTTAGTTGTGAGATTACACTTGTATGACAGCTTAGTTCTCTTATTCAAGTAAGGAACCCTTGTAAGCATCCTCTGTTATTCAGCAAAGTTATTGAGCAAAGTTTGGAATTATGACACAAGGAAATACCTCTCGCACTGTGCCCGAAAAACTTTTGTTTTTTATATGTTAGAAAATGATATATATTGGGATTCCTCCTTTAAGGTGTAGCTCCACAGGCCTACGTCTCATCGGTAGTTGCCTACCCACGTGGCGTGTCGGGACAACTCCACCAGCTACACAGGCCAACGCGTAGGTTGTGCAGTGCAAACGATGCTATATCATGGACCAATCATATTGCACTAAAAATTATGAATTGTTATAGAATATGAGAGCCAATCAGAAAGGAGGGGTGTGATTGTATTGACCAATCATTGAAGCGTAGGCAATGAAGCGTTGGCACAAAGACCAACATGCTGGTGTGTCTATACCGATGCAATATAGGATAACCAACGTCGACCTATGACGTCATTCGTAGCGTAGGTTAGCTGTTACAGACATATCGTAGGCCTGTGGAGCTACACCTAGGCTGATGTAAGGGCGGAGCTGTCATCATCACATAAATATGTTAACAACCTGGAAGTTCAGTGTTCGCTGTTTTTGTTTTCTGCTCATGAAATGGATTTATAGTGTCTTACAATTTTATTCCTGGCTAATTTGAGGACATTTTAACAATACTAGGAGAATATAATGGAATGTTACAAGACCCAAAAGGTCATTCATGTGAAAAAATTACCAAGAGAAAACAATCAGTTTCCAGCTTGTAATATTTTGGTTAAAAGAATTGCAAGATTTAGTCACACACCTCTTTCCTAAGAATGGGTGGCAAAATAGTTTGTGCCTTTAGGGCGCGGCCACAATGTATGCCACCAGAGCACACCTGGGGATCCAACAAGTCCCAGAAGTCAGTGGACTGCTGTGGGATTCATACCCATGACCTTCAACACTTGCATGCTGAAGTCTGGCGCTCTAACCAGCTGAGTCACCTCCTACTGCTAAGTAGTAATTACGACAATGTTACCTCCGCCCATCCGCCCCATCTTGAAGGGGGGATTCCCAAACAAACAGGTTTCAGGTCGTAATTCCTCACAGAAATTTGAAACCTGGACCTGTGGATGTAAAAAGACATGGAGAATCCATATATTAGGTTATATATGATTCAAGGTGCCCCCACTGCCAACAATCTTCAAATCTGTTAATAATGGTGCCAGGACAACAATAATTAGACGCAAAATTATCAGACAGAAGACTTAAGGTGGAAGAGCAACTATCATATGAACCAGGGCAATGGTATTATTACTAACGAAACACCACCAAAAACCCCCAATCAATTTCGCCCAATTTTTGCAAGCATTGAAATATTCACCTCAGCTTCACCCATCTTATCAAGCAGTCGTTTTCTCAGAGCCCGCTCACGTTTACTTTTAGCTCGTTTTCTGTCGGTTGGCGACCCAGTTATGGTTCCTACATCCCCCTCAACTCCATTCATCATTTTATCCTGATGCTCTAAGTTAACTGCTGGTTGGTCAGTGAAAGCGACACGCTTGATTGAGCGGTTAGTCCTGTCAGTTCGATCTGATAAGGCTGGGGAAGATGCCCTGTGTTTATTCAGATTATTGCCACTGGTATTATTACGATTGTTGCATTCAATTGATGTTCCGAGTTGGCTGCCATTTGGAGAACTTTTTTTGTCTGCAGTGATGATAGCAGCCACTTTTACTCGCCTGAGTTTTGAGGTGAGAGTTATATTTGAGTGAGAGTTATCACCTCTCTGTGTGTTATGAGTATGCCCAGGTTTTCCTGACATTGATGTTTTTTATGATTGACCGATTCGCCCTCTGTTTCCGAACTAAGTCTGTAACAGAATTAAAAAGAAGATCGATGATTCTTCAGATGACACCAGGGCAAGGCAAAATCATTATATGACAACATGAACTATGTATTCAGAGAGTTGTACACTGAGGTTTTGTTTTTACGATGGATCAGGTACTATGGGCTGGAACAGCCATGTATGCTTTCTCAGTGGCTCTCAAACCCACAACTCTTGCGGCACCAGTACGTATATGTGATCAGTGATACACTGCAGATGTCTCATTGAAACTTTAGACTGACCCTATACTAAAACTAGCATTGTAGAACAGTTTATATGCTAGACATGACAGGGTTCTACAGTGAATCAAGAAAGTAATTTGTGGAAGAGGTCATATTTTTCTGCTAGAGAAGATAGACTGGAAATGAGTAAGAACACTTTTCTCCCTTCTTTGTAGATCATTAACGGGTTCTCACTACGGATAAGGAACGCTATCATGGCTCCGTTTGAGTTCAAGCCAAATCCCCGCCAAAAACAGTAACCTTATAGATAAGCTCCGACTGAACTGACCTACTGAATGGATAACCAAGCCTTATTTCTCCGCCCATTGATTTTAGGACATCACTGAGAACCACATTCACATTCCTGATAGTTGATCACTGTTATCCATCGTACTAACAGCTGTATTTGTTTAATATATTCAAGTTTAGGGCTTTTTGTTTATGTGTACTCAAATTGTTGTTATTAAGGCTATTCATTTTAATCTGTGTTACAATTTGATTCGATATTAAACAGTTCCGCCCATGGGTAATCAAAGCTAAGAATAATACTTTGAAAAGAGTAAAATGGTGCAGGTATATTTGGCTTCCAGAATTTTAAGCTGTAGTGTTCCAAACTCATTCCGCGTTAGATCACTGCAAATTGAATATTTAGTTTTGAGATATGTCATTGCCACAAATTGTCACAAATTTGAGGATTTTTTGTTTTAATCAAATCCTGCAAGATGCGAACTTAAAGTTTGCCCATATCGCTGGTTGAGCTGTGGGGATACTGCAATATTAGAGCCGGTATGCTCATCGTTTACCTACACAGTATGTGAGCAGCTCGCATACTGTCAGGTCAAGAGAGTGGTCGGGGTGGGAGTCTGGGGGGCTCAGACTGTGACTAGCTAAAAATATGATGAGTATGTTCCAATGGTTCACCTGCCTAGGGCTGAAAGATAAATAAAAGATCTGAGCTGCCTGCCCTTTGAAGTAGGTTTTGCCAGATTTTAAAATAGCACAAACAATTCAATCGCATCACATCGATTGCCTCTAAAATGGTTTCTTTTCTAGGAGAGAAGGGGACTCAAATTTAGCGCAGCTGATTATCTGATAAACTTTAATAAATAATATAATTAGTATAATAAAGATCACTGATTGCTATTTATTGTTATTATGCGTCTGTATTATAATCTAAATGTTTTACCCAATATGATAATCAGCTGTATTATTTTAAGGTTGCATGTAACATCATATTCAATATAACATCTCACTGGAATTCTATATCAGTATAAACATTACATCATCACACTACCATCATCTCATCTCATCTCTCTAAGCTATATCGGAAAGATCATGATTAATTCCTGAGGTCCAAAATATGAATAGTTATGCATGTTGATGACACCCATACTTTCTCCACCGTTTTGGTCAAACTACTAGCCTGTGACCCTTAGGCTATACTTCTCAAAGGAAAATTATGCTATCAGTGTCATTTTTGCGTTGGAATGCAAATACTTGCCCATACTTGTAGAGAGGTTATTTAGTGTTTGCTCTTATTGGTTGGTTAATTAAAAGTTGTCATATCACACGCCACATCGCGAAGCATGGGTTGCCATATATTATTTGACTTAGGGGCTATGCCACAAATCTGTGACAGGTTGCTATTTGTTCGCCAGCAGTAGTCAGGTGACTGCAGTGGATTCGATCAAACGCCCTACATTATTTTTATGCTAAAGGACTGGCGCTCTAACCAAACGAGCTACTTCCTTCTCCCAAGGCCTCTATCTGTCCCATACGAGTTTTTGAGTGATCGATTGATTCCTGCCTACCTATTAAAGATCGATAGATCTGTATTTCATTGATATAAAATAATACTGTGACAGGTCGGATGGATCATGAGCAAATGCTAACATGCCTTAAAATAGCAAACAACGCATTATCATGATGAAGAGCGCACTGAGAGAATAACACTTTGATTTGATAAGAAACGAAATGTCATACCTCTTTTCCTCCATTTGTACACATATTGTCATCAGTAAAAATATATAGATTATAGATTGTTTGTTTGGATTGATATATAGACATGATATTGTTTGACCTCTCCCTTTGGTGAGGACAATAAAACTGATTTGCGGTGGAACTGGTGTTTGGCGAATTCATTAGGTTAACTATTGTTTTTCTAATCAGATTCCTAATAAGGATGTTTTGCCTATTTGAGCATAAATTATTTAGATCACAAATGATTGAGCGCTGGAGCGGAGACAATGATATGAACTTAAACACTGCCAAACCAAAACTATGAATGTAAGTCCGAGTCTCAACATAATATCTGATCTGGATTCGAAACAAATAGAATTAGTCTCAGAATTGCTCTGTGTTATGATCAATAAGCATCTATCTTTCACAAGTCATGTGGAAAAACCTACTCTCGAGCTAAATCTAGACTCCATACGCTCCTAACACTAAAACGATTTGGAGTTGATGAACCTAGTCTCATAAGATTTTACCTAGCTAACATTCGATCATTATTGTGCTATGCTGCTCCTGCATTTTTCAGTTATTTATCAGATACCAACAAAAATAGGTTAGAATCTATTCAGAGGCAGTGTTCGAGAGTTATTTACCCGGACACACCATATGATGATAGGCTAATTGCATCAGACATACCATCACTATGCTTTTATCTCGAACATTTGTGCCAAAGTTTTGTACCAAGCGTTGCCGCTGATAGTGAGCATAAACATCTGCCGAAGCGCAAATCCGACACAGGCCGCCACTCTAGTAGGCTTAAGGACATACCGCTAGTTTACAAAAACTACCATGTATCACAAAACAGCCTGTTTAGTAAATGTGTGGACTTTTCTCTTTCATTTTTGTCACAATTTGATTTTGCCAATCTCATTCTGCGAAAATATTTGATTTTCATTAATTTGTAATGCAGGCTTCATATGATTCGTATCACCTGTTACGAATTTTAGCAGCAAAGTCAATAAATCAAATCAAATCAATGAAGAAATGACATCCGGTTCCGGGATTCAAACCAGGATCATAAGTTCATACCCTCAACCGTCAGACCACTCCTGACTCTTCACTGATTGCACTTTTCTTACAGACACATGGACAATAGTGGCTGTTACATACGATCAGCCTAACGGTGTAGTCAAAGTCTATAAGGACGGGGAGGAGAGAACTGATCTCAGGTTAGTCTGCTAAGATTACAGGGAAGTCATGAGCCCAATCACTTTGTAACATTTGAGTCACACTGAAACACTGTTCAATATTATTATTAGAACTATCTCTATGACGGGTGTTGAATCTCCTGATGTAAGGTAGGGCCATCATTACTATGCTGCAGAAATGGTTTATGACTCAAGACGTCTCCACAAAAAGACTTGAGCAAAGACAAATGAATACCAGCCTTCCAAGTGTAGAACCACCAAGAGACAAAACACCTTACTTTAATTGTATATGTTTTTTTTTCAACTAATGCACCTTTGCCTCCTTTTAATTTGTTGTATTGATGTGCCATACTTTCTATGCTATAAACCTATTACAGGACGGATATTAGAACTAGGCGAAATACGAACTTCACTTTCAAGTAAATAATAAAACTCACACTGATTGTATTTTCCTCTTCAGATCAAGCTACAGTGGATTACTTGATGATGATTATAATGTAGTTAATATAGGAGCTATAGCTGGTTACACCAATGCGATGTCAGCAGGCTTCTCTGTACTATGTATTATAACATTGCACTGACTCAGGAGGAACTAATTGCTGCCAGCAGCTTGTGCTTTCCTAACGGTCAGTCATCAGCAGACTTGTAAACCTTTGTTCAGTTCTAGAGAGTAATCTGATTGTTTTGTGTTGTCTTAGGAAATGAGAGGGTAAGTAAAGGTATGAGACATCTCTGCAGAAAGATTTTTAAATCTAAAGAAAAAAAAACAGTACTTTTCAAAAACATGTGATTGACATCTTTAGTTTAATGGTCTGAGGGTGAGCCTTATTCCAGCCCTTCCCTCTGTCGCAAATTCTGTGCAGTGACAAAGATGACTCGTGCTAGCCAAATAGACTAATAGCCAAATAGCTAAATAACTAAACAGCTGGGATTACATCATTTTGTATTTTCATCATCATTCCATCAGCTATTTTTTGTATCATATATATAGTGAGAGCATCAAGATCCAAATCATTATACTCAAGACAGTTAATCGGTGATCTTGTTTTAGTGAAAATTCATACTAGACAAATAAAATCAGATATAATTCTAAAAGTGCTATTTCTCTGCTCTGGAAGACAAGCTGTGTGTTATAAATGTAAAGTGCTCAACTCTGACTATCAGAATTCTCGAACTCGTCACACAGTTGTAATAATTTTGTGACACCCTCATAGTTGATAATGTGAAAGTTGTGTTGGATCTTTGGTAGTTAATGTGACTGATCATCCTTTGTATGATGGTATTCAGAAGTTCTCTGTGAAAACTTTTGCAGTTCTTCCTGTCATTGTAAATTTAGCTGTCAGTTATGAAAAACATCTGACTTTAGAGGGCAACACACTTTGCTATAATGAAGACCTTACCATATTATATCATATGGTACCTCTCCTCTCACACTTAAATAATGCAACTATAGCTATGATTATCATTGCTAACACCACCATCCATGACCATTACTCTTATTCAATGGCATAATTAATCAAGACTAACGAATAATAGATGTGACGAGGTAGTTTGAATCATAAGTAACATAAAAAAATTGCCTCCCCCTGGCTAATTTTTATATCAGTATTGAGATTAATGAATGGTGTTGTCTTGAGTATTGCTCAACAGTGTTTGAAAAATGCATGAAATGCATAAAACAAATGATCATGTTTTATTGTAGAGTATAGATACCTGTACCCATGGCCACATGCTCTCACTCACTGGCCCATCAACTGCTATCACGGTATAAACAATGCAGCTGATGGACTGAACAAAAATGGTATCGCTCAGTATACTACTCAGTCGAGAATGGTCCTCATGGTAATTGTCTTTCTCACTAGTTGTCGGTCAGCCACTCATGATATATGTTATGAGTCACACTCAGCACTGCAGAACAAGATTCACTGAATCCTGGAAATTGAACTGTCGAGATAGCTCAATAGTCTTATGTTTAACAAAATTATCGTCTTTTTAGATCCATTAGTTTTGTAAAAGATCCCATTGGGTTGTTTGGGATTAACAGCTCATGGGAGCAGTCACAAACATGATAATTTTAACCATATGAGGTAAGGGTTATCTGCATTATTCCTGACAGGAAAACCTGGAGGTTTCATATCTATTTAGACAATCCTTTGACCTTTTGGGAGGAATTGATAATGGAAACGGATTACATTTACTGCCTGGTTCAAGCCTGGAAATGGGTAAGATTTGTCCTGGGAGAGGAAGGAAGTTTTAAAAGAAGCAGTTTGGACTGCTAGATGAAAGTAGTGGTTCCCGAGTGATCAATATCCTATTTCACGAGGAACAAGAGAACTCTCTTTGGCTTCTCAAATGAAATGTTAAATAGCAATTTATTTGAGAAGTTGTAATGTCACGGTATCGTATTTTAATGAATTCAGTAACGTCCAAATTTCCGGATCTGGGAGACGCATGTGCTCCACACATCTGGAAGCACTCAGACGAGACACAGCTGTACTACACTCACTACTCTGAGACTGACGGGTAGTTAACGGCGCTGTATCATCAGATACTGGTGTACAAAAGATCAGGAAGCGGAACTACATCCCTGTTGTCTAGAACTACGAAACAGGTTCGTTTAGCGTTTATACAATTAAAAACCAAACAATATAAGCACTATAAGACTTACTCAGCAAAATAGAGCACTTGTCACTGCCATACCAATGTCATACAACTGTCATACCGCTGTCATATGACTATCATATAACTTCCATACCACTGTCATACCTCTGTTATACCTATGCCACACCTCTGTCAGCCCTGTGTCATACAGTTGTCATACCACTGTCATATCACTGTCATTCGACAGTCATACCACTGTCATACCTCTGTCATAAGACTTCTGTTCTTGTTTAATAACGGTGATGTAATTAATGATGGTTTGTATTTACAGGAAAGTCCTACTTGTACTCTAACAATGTGAAGGTGAAGAGATACGACCATGGAAGTCATCAGACTAAGCTGGGGCTTGTATTATCTATGATGGAATATGGTGATGCAAACCACCTGTAGTAAGTTGTATTATCATCAAACACAAAGTAAGTATATCGCATTTTAAAATGTGTTAACAAATCCTTTCAAACATGTACTCAGGCGCGCTTTTAGATAATGTGATAAACTGATGCTCCAAAACAAACCAGATCTCTGTGACTTACCATGTCAAAATGTAATTGTACCCAAACAAGAAAACATGATCTTGGAGATTTTATGTCAGATTTTGAGTTTTTGGCAGAACAAAAATTAATGAATAGTTAGCTAACTAATACTGACTAACAATGCAGTTGATCGAATGTAGTTATTCTGAATTAAAAACTGTGGGAAGGATTTAAATTTTTGAAAAGTAAGGAGGAGATAACTACAACTGAGCATTTTTGACTTCAAATAACTGAGTGTCATTGCAATGTCTTGCCTTGTTATTAAGGCTAAGGGCATCATATTAGCAGGGTTTTCTTACAACAATGCAATTTAAGTATGTTTAGGCCAGAGCAGGTTATGTCTTACTTAGACCCATTGACAGTTTGGTAATAAAAAAGTGTCTAACGCTTAGTAAAATGATTCATCTTTCAGTATATGAATAAATATTCATATTTATTTGTTAATTAAAGTCATTTTATTTGTGCAAGCATCAACGATAAAGATAATATCCATTTGACCCAAAATATATAATAGTGTAACATAAAACACTGATGATGAATAACTATCCAATTCAAAGAAGTTGTTGCGCAATAGAATTATCTTTGATTACAGAATTTCACCTCTAGTGAATAAGTAAAGTGTATAGATCAATGAAAAATTAAAGCCCATGGTACCAAGTGGGCATCCAAGGCATATTTTCAAACCCCGTAGTATTTCACTTGCACATTTTGACGCATATTAAAGCTATTGAACCAAGTTTTTGAGCAAGTTGTATGAGGTTGAATGTATGTATAACATGACTAGTAATAATAAGGATATCTGTAAGTCAAACTGATAGCGGTATTTGAAGCGAGTGAAGATGTATTCATGAAAGAAAAACGTAATAATGTACTTTAATAGTAAATGTTTTTATCTCATAACTGATCTCGTAGAAAACTTAGGGTGTATGAAAGTTTGAAAATGTGGCCGGTGAGCTGTTTCAAGAAAACTGAGTGTCTGCTTCTGTTCTAGCCTATATTGACAAGCCTCCTTCGGGGGGGGGGGGGGGGGGTTGACAAAGCTTGTCAATTATGCATGCTCGATGTCGAGCTGTTTCAATTAAGGATTGTCTCTTCATGAGATCGGGAAGATAACTTCGGGATCACACTGATCAATTTGGATATGAAAGCCAAGCTCTCATACCCAATAGACAACTTTCCCTATATTAAGTGTTTAGTGTTATTAAGAAGTTAACTCCCCGATCTCGTGAGGGGACAATCCTTAATCGAAACAGCTTGACATTGAGCATGCAAGGGTTGACAAGTTTTGTTTCCCCCACCGAACGAAGCTTGTCAAGACAAGCTCAGAATGTTTTCGGTTGAGATTTCACAGTTCAGTTTCAAAGCATTAGGAAATGATTATTTATTATTGAGTGAGTGAACAAAGTCAACCAAGATTAATTGTAAAATCCTTCAGCTTTCTATCTGCGATTTAATCAATAATTTGGCTCGCTGTAAATTTGACTGTCAGCTAGATCAGTACGAGGATACAGATATGAACCCTCGCTAGGGTTTTGGTTTCCAGTAGAGAGATGCTTTTCAGACTATATTGGTTGAGTATTATCTGCACCCGGACTGCAACAACAGGAGACTTTCTTCATTATACATATTTTGATAATCCAATCTGAGTTAGTTAGTCAGTAAGGTCAGTCAAAGTACAGAAGGGAGGGTCATCCTAAGAATTGTGATTACTTGTGATTGAAATTTCCAAAGGGTTTCATATAGCTAAAATACACCCTAATAACACAAAACGATGCGCTCCCCAGAAGAACAACTATGTAATTTACCACCTTATCAGCTTCATGTGTAATCTGATTTCCAGAATAACAGACCCCAAACAGGATTGATACTGATAGTATCCGTGAACACAGTATACTTACTTTGTTGTGCTCTAGACATGATCATCGATCGTATTCTGATCGAGTGTTTTATATGTTGGGTTATCCTCATGACCTGCCATGTTCTGGTTTCCTCCAGCAGTCCCACTAATGGTGCCCATTCTTATGTTAGAGTTGTCTGCACTGTAATAATTAATAACCTACTTAATCAAAAGATCCTGTGTTGAGAGCAGACGTATCGGTTCTAACCATGACTTTAAGTGTCATAATTTCACATAACAAAACTTGAATTTGTTACAGTAGAGTGCTGTCATCTCCTTTCCTAGCTTGTTAAAGACATTGGAAGCTCATCACTGCTTGCGTGCAAGCATTTTTACTGAATTTCATCTGACAATCTGTTGAACATAGGTTGAACAAAACTAAGGTTGAGATGAGGAGGATGATTATAATTAGTTTCAGTTCTCACAGTTGCCAAGGCTGCTCACTGGGCCTCTTCCTGTCCATACAACTATAATTTACCTTTGAGTAGCAGAATTTGTTTGTGATCTCAGTCTTACTATGTAAGCTACCAAGATAAACAGTGCGAGTAAAATTATTGTTCCTGCAACGGGAGCGGAGATTTCAATAATGCTGTTGTTTGATAAGATCGGAGGTTCTGTTGTCTTGCCAGTTGTTCTCGCATCTGTAATATATGATATCATTGCTTTGAGGAATTTTAGTCCCGATTACAGAAAAGTTACAAGAGGTCATTAAATAATTAAATTGGAAACCTGATACCAGACCAGACAGAGTTTAGATTCTGGCCTCAATTTTCGACATTGATGATAATATTTGTTGCTTCAGTATCATGATCTTGCTGTGGTATGAAAAGAGTTCTTGAACAATTGTATCATTATGTTGTACAGTAAATTTCAAACAGAGCAATCTAAATATCAACAGAGCTTTATCGATGCTCACCTAGAAATACAAATAAATAATAAGTTCTCTTCACTAGGGTCTTAGGACAAGGAATATAACAATATTGCTGAGTATTTGCTTAGCATACTTATCCATATTACCTTTTGTTAATTGAGTACCATATAATGTTGAAAAATCCGTGGTTGTTGGCCTGTTGGTTGTTGCATCATACGTCGGAGCATGTTGGTAGTCTCCGTTGTTTCAGTTTGTCGATCAGTCATCGTCAAAATAGTTCCTTAAAGAGCAACCAAGGTTTCGCAGCAATGCATTAATGGGTAGCAAATAATGCTGGGCAGCATCAGCTTTGTGCATTACGCGATGCAAAACTCAAAGTAGTTTCTGACTCTAAGCTGGGTAACACTTCAGTTTAGGGGAGGTTCCAAGACTTTGCTGTAATAATTATAGAGCACAGGCTAAATAATAACAGGAACAGGAAACTGCTATGTGGTATTCTCTTTTAGCTGAGTTTGAGTGCCTGATGGAAGAAATGTTTCACAAGAATTCTGGCTGAATAATCATCCGAATTATATTTCGTCTTTTTCCCCATGCAGAAGGTACAATCTGCTATTAATCAATGGCCATCAATGAGAAGTTGTTTGAAACCTTGGTTGCCCTTTAATGATGAAATCATATTTTTGTGCAATAAATACAAAACAAATGGATCCTATTATCCACGACAATGTATTTCTGCTCATTTAAAAAACAAATCAATAAAAATTTCTCTTCACTTGGGTCTTAGTGCAGGGGATAACAACAATAACACTATGTAGATGTGTTGCATACTTATTGCGAATACCTTTGGTTGAATCGGTACCATATATTGTGGAAAGTTCCTCAGTTGTTGATCTGTGGGTTGTTGTTGCTTCAAGTGATGTACTTGTGCGCATGGGCCTCTGGGTAGTCTCTTGTTTCAGTTGGCTGTTCTGTTGTGGTAGTCAAAATAGTTTCTGAATAATAAGATCACAATGTGAAACAACAAATAAGCAAACTGAGCCAGAAATTATAAAATGGAGAGATAAATCCAATAAAACCATTATTTAAAATTAACTCAAAACAAGCTATAAGGCTATCTGAGATCTTTTAATCCCCACAGGGTTCTATTGCCTTGTATTAGGCTTTGAAACTGGCCAATATAAATAAATATCATATGCACTAATTGACAACTTTAATTCACACAGGACATATGATGCTTATATGGGGAATTATACTAATAATAATAAACACAGTGTAGAAAATTGCGTTGCATCTTATAAAGTATACCTTTCGTCGATTTGCGATCATATGTTGTGAGAATTTCCTCTGTTGTTGACCTAGATGTTGTTGTTTCATCGAGTACTACACTTGTCTGATGAACAGTGTGGGTGGTCTCTGTTATCCCAGTCAATGGTCCTGTTGTGGGAGTAGAAGCAGTAGTACCTGAATAATGAGATTGCAAACATTGAACAGCAATAAACAAACTGAGCCAGACATTCAGTAAACCTATACTGGTAAAATATTTCCATTGGAAACCCTATTCGATTCCTGCGCAATGAACTCACATGATCACTGCCAATGATGCTTTAAGTCAAGCTAGCTTTAATTCAGTGAGAGAAAATAAATAAACCATATTTAGACATAAAGTAACCTATGATGGTTCTCTCCCTGTGTTGATAGATCTGTTATCTCCACAGTTTCCTGTTACTATTTGAATTCACTAACCATGTATTTTTCTAATTCTTTCAAAATCGCCGACATAGAGGGTGTCATGTATGATCAGAAGTGACCGAGGATAGAAGAGCTGACAAGAGGTAACATTCCCATCTCAACGTCCAGCTATCCCAGAGCAGATTGATGTACTCGTGTTTGTGGTTAGATCTAATAATCGCAGTCTGTGGTTAAAGAAATCAGCAATTAAAATAAGGTCTTCAGTTAAAAATACAATGCCGCGTGGATGATCAAATCCGATAACGGATATAACTCCATCAACAAATCCTGATGATAGTGATCCTGCCAAATTAGACACTGTCTTACTGAGACAGTCATACACAGCAACACCATTAAAATAAGTTATGTACACATCTCCTGTTGATTTCTGTTGGGCCATATTTAAATAGGATAGCGATCCTCTGTACAGAGTCGTGACATTTCTCTCTCCTCCGCTAACTGTCATGTACCTCAGAGCTCTTCCAGTGGATTCAGTGATAAAGTAATGTCCAGGGTTCTTTAGATCTTCTATTATTGCCTGCGGATAATCGAACAGTGCATCAGTCCCATCTCTATAACCTCTGACCTCACATGTGCCTATGTATGTAGCGGTTGAATTTGTTGACCGACCCACAGTCCTGAAGCAGTGATGTGAGTGATCCACTGCAAGAACATTAGTGTCGGTGAGCTGGATGAAGGAGGTGATGAAAATAAACCTAGCCTGATCCTTGACACCCTCAGTGTATCCAGACTGCAGCGCAGACCCTACTATGAGTGATGTGGTAGTACCGTCTGTAGTTTTGAGCGAGTGACGATCACTGAGGAGAACATTTCCGATTGAATCTATCCTCTGCCATATGTCACACAAAGTTTTCTGTGAATGGTTATGTGTCCATATAATCATTAGGAGAAAGCCTATAAAAGATAATGATTTAAGTTGCGCTATAATATAATTAACTTCATTTTTGTTCCTTAAATTGAGGCTATACTCAGGCTGCAATTTGACACAAATTGAACAGTAAAATTGAAAAATGGTTAGTCTATTTATCAATACCAATCTAATTGTGAGACAATTTGCAGAAGACACAAACTAACGTTATAATAATTTGTGATCTTAACGCAATGGATAGTCAATAATACAAAGAAATTAAGAATCATTGGCAACATTTTCACTAATATATATATATATGATTTAGAAATATGTAATGTAATACGATCCTTGAGTTTTGTTAAATTTTAAATTGATGAAATGAACATTGGGTTATCCTGATAAAGGCAAATAACTCAACGTAGTCCAGCTGTACAGCTCATTAATGACAGAAAATGACAGAAAATCTACAACCAAAACCCGGGGAGGCGGTGCTGCGCTCTTTGTAAAATCTTCATATAAATTCTCTATAATCAGTCAATTAAGTGTTAAACTGTCCAAATTTTGTGACTCGGTTTGGATAAAAATACCTTCCACAAACAACCAACACGGCTACATCATCGGATCAATTTATCTTCCCCCTGATGCTAACAAAACCGAATTCATTACAATGATGAGCTCAATTCTACATCAAAACCAATATGTTGGCCATAAGTTTATACTACTAGGAGATTTTAATATTAATTGGAATTCCTCATCAAACGTAAAAACACATTTAGAGCAGAGCTTCTTGTCTGCAGGGCTATTACAGCAAGTTAATGGGATTTCATACATTAGCCATTTAGGGAGAGAAATCTTATTAGACCACAACTATGTGAACAGTGACATTAGCATTAATAGTTGCAAGATCCTGACATGCGATAGATCAATTTCTGATCACTATGCCACATACTTAGTAATTAATCAACATCATGCTATAAAACAGCCACGCAAACTAATTAGAACCAGAAATATTCACAGCATTAATCATGAGGAATTTTATAATGACTGTTCGAAACTTCCACTACTGCAAACAGCAACTGACATGAACAAATCATTGCATCACCGCATGGAAAATATCGAAAACTTTATCTCTGACCTGATTGACAAGCATGCTCCAGTTATAACAAAAAGAGTGCGAGGGGCTAAAAACCAGTGGCTTTTCCCTGATATTCAGCATCTCATTAATTTAAGAAACAAATTTCACAAGAGGGTATTCAAGGATATACCTAATCCAGCTACAGCGCAAGTCAAACAGTTCAACAAGTTTCGAAACTTTGTTACAAATAAAATTAGGAATGCTAAGAAAGACTTTATAAATTACTCGTTATCTAACGATGAAAAAAGTTTTTTCACCTGCCTAAAATCACTGACAGGAAAGAAGAAATCCTCTGATCAAATCGAGAAAATTAGCTATCAAAACTCTACCTACACCTCAAACTCTGACAAGGCAAATGCCCTTAATAGATACTCACCACGGTCGCTGGACAAACGGTTTTTATTCCTAAGATCGATCCACAACCTGACCTTTTCCATGGTCCAAGTTTCTCTTTCACATATGTTGAGAGCGAAACAATCTACAAACTGATAAAGTCCCTCAAACCAAATAAACGGGGTGGCTTGACCATGTTTCCAGCTTCCCTGTACCAAATTGTTGCAGACCTATTAGCTCTTCCCATAGCCCTGATCATTAACGAATGCTACAAGAAATCAATATTCCCTGACTGCCTAAAAACAGCCCTGGTCACCCCACTCTTTAAGAAGGGCGATAAAACAGACCCTTGCAATTACAGACCAATTTCCAGTCTGCCAATCATATCAAAGGTGTTTGAGCTAGATATGAAAAATCAAATTATGACCTTTATCGAAACACATGGAATACTCTCAGATCGACAATTCGGCTTTCGTAAGCACCATTCTAGTGAACAGTTACTACTTTCTCTTTTACAAAAATTGGAGAACAACGCTAGACAACCCTCAACCGAATTTCATAGGTGCACTGTCTTAGGACGTACGTAAAGCATTTGACACTATAAATCATGGACAACTCATCCACACTCTAAAGCGACTAAATTTTGCAGAGTCAACAACAAAATTATTTACATCCTATCTTTCACATCGAACCCAAATCATGAAAGTTGATCATGATCAGTCCAGTGCACTACCGATTACATGTGGAGTACCCCAAGGAAGTGTTCTAGGTCCGATCTTATTCAATCTTGCTATCAATGATCTCCTTAACAAGCACAAAACTGCATTCGCTTACGCTGATGACACCGTTATTTACTGCACAGCAACAGATATCCATACCTTAATGGATAAATCTGAGTCATTGATGAGAGAAGTATCGAATTGGTATTCAAACAATCTCCTTCAACTCAACTTATCCAAAACTCAATACTGTATTTTCTCAAATAGGAAAGTAGAAGATTTTTACCAAATCCAAATAAACAATTTGAAAATAGAATCCAAGCATTCACTCAATCTTCTTGGAGTTATTCTTGATTCAGAACTTAGTTTAACCCCTCAGGCTAATGCCACCGCCTCTAAAGCAAACAAAATGGTCTACTTGTTATCAAAACTAAAAAAATACATGACAGTAGAAAACTCATTGAAGACTTACAAATCACTGATCAGACCTATAGTAGAATACTGCTCATCATTGTACCTTGATGGTTTAGCCAAAAATTCAGATACATTAGAAAAAGTACAGAATAAAGCAATCAGAATCATAACTTCAGCCCCCAAACAATTTTCTGTCACATCTGGCCGCTTGCTCCTAATTTTACATACTCTCCACAGTAGAAGGAATTTTCTTTTTCACAATTTTGTCAAATCGAGGGTCCATAAAGGCCGTGCATCCAAGCACATACTTCATCTCGTTAGCAAATCAAACAGACATACACGATCACTTCGTAGCAACTGTGCAATAATTAAACCCTCATTTAGATCAAACCTAGGCAAATCAGCCTTTTTAAATATTTTTCATACATTTGTAACTAAATCAACCAAGCCTCATGAATCATTATCATTTAATCCCACCTAATGTTGTTAACTTGTATTTTTGTTTGCCACTCTCTGTTTCTTCTTTTCTTTTTTCATCTTATTCATGCAATTTATGATACCATGCTTTCATTATCCTACACACTATATAGTATGTAACACCCTACCACTTATATCTTTTTATTCAAGTCATTTTTTGTATCTATGTTAATGTGTATGAGGTCAACAAGTTATTTTTAATTTGCTTTAATTATAAACTTTTAGAAAACCTCAATAAATAAATAAATAAATTAATAGCACTATACACCAAATCATGATCATCTGAAACAGAAAATAAGAGCCGTTGAAAGACAGTGAACATGATTAACTCATAAACACTGCATAAGTTTCCAAAGACAAATGCCTAAAGTGCCTAAAACACCACCATTGGAAGAGCATATGTCATGTCAGATTTTAAAAGCCATGATTGGATTTCCATTGTTCATTTAAATTATTGGTAAACGCAACCATGGAAATTTTGCCTGTATTTCAAGTCTCAAGTAGTGCCAATAAGCATTTCAGACTAGTCGATATTGAGTTTTAAGCTTAATTTTGACTAGCTGTGTATCATTGTATTGAATTAAAGAAGCTACAGGGGCCTTAGCTAAGAGTCTCATCAAAAATTAAGATGCTGTGTTAGATTTTCTCTTAAAGTTGTTTCATTGGTGTAACCAACATTTTAAAATTATGACATCATAATTCGTGCATCGCTTTCAATGTTTCACTTACAAAGTACAGTCACAGTGCACTGGATGTGTGATACAAGAAGCGAACACTTTGTATTTGCTGGAGGAGTGCTTCATTGCCCTACTCAAAGCCTCAGTCAGCAATCAGACATCACAACAAGGTCAACAGTCACAGCACTCAAAAACATCATCATCAATCATTGAATACAGATAGCGAAACGGTCAATAAAGCATCAAATGACATGACAATATTGGACATTACCAATTTACTATCACCACCATTACTTATATTAAAACTGAAGCACTTGAAGGCTCAACAGCCATTCAGACCCATTCACCCAAGCCAACATGTTGGCATCATCAAAAATGTATGTATTTACATAACCATTGAAGAGCTCCTAAAAGAGTCCAAACAGTAATTAAAGGCGCTACAGTATACCGTATGAGGACCAAAGATGGCACTAACCCTCTAAAAACTGTAAAAGTAAGCTTCAAGGATGACTCACAGTTAGGAAATGTACTGGCCAACGGTATTACTTTTCATAAGCATCAGCTTTGGCTTCGAGTAGAGAAAACTCAAGTCTTCCCTCCCAGCACCTAAAATTGCTAATCTAAGCGTAAGAAACCGAGCATCAAAAAACTCGTCTAACATTTATGAACAAAGTCTTTGCTACCAAAACCACATATGGAATACTATTAGCCCTCTATTTGACAAGAAGCTTGCATCCTTCAACAATTTTTAGACTTCTACATCACAACATAAGTTCACTATAAAGAGATGTCTTAGTATGAAAACCTCAATCTTTTCATGTCAACTAACATTTTTTTATGTTTCTGAAACATGGCTTACCCCTGATATTCCAGATGGTCTTGTTGACTTGCCTGGATTTTCAAAGCTAGATGTGACAGAAATTATACAACCAAAACCCGGGGAGGTGGTGATGCGTTCTATGTATAGTCTTCATTTATGAACTATCTATGATAAGTCAATTAAGTATTAAACTGTCCAGATTTTATGACTTGGTTGGGATTAAAATACCCTCCATAAACAATCGACACGGCTACATCATCGGATCAATTTATCTTCCCCTGATGCTAACAAAAGCGAATTCATTACAATGATGAGCTCAATCATACATCTAAACCAATATGTTGGCCATAAATTTATTCTGCTTGCAGATTTCAAAATGAATCAAATTCCTCATCAACCCAATAACACACTTAAAGCAGAGATCATTTGACAATAAAACCATGTTTTTTAAAACTGAGTGAAAATCTTTAGCTTACCTCCAATATGTAAGTGGATAGATTCATAATCATCCTGATATTTGCATCAAGCAAAATACCTCCAAGCTGTTAAGCGTAGCCAACAGTACTGTCAACTATAAACGTATATACTGTCAGCTTCCCTGTCTGAGCTCAGTGTGGACTGCCTCAGTACTAAGCCCGATTTTGTTCAATTTGCGCTCAGCGAAGATCTTTCCTACATATATATGTGGTTGGTTTCAATTTCCCAGTCGGAGTAAGTGTGATTTAAGCTAAAAAAATTAACAGTCATCCATTACAACAGAATCTATCACACTAATAGAAACATAAATCTCTCAACTTGCCTGATTTAATCAGAGTGACTTGTATTGAGTCATGATTAGCAATTGCATAGGAAATTAATTGAGCAGGTTATGCTTGCAATTATAATTGGACTGTTCAAGGCATTGTTCAATAAAATATAGGGTTTTACTTGCCTCTCCTACTTCCCTGTTTTCAATCATTTAGGCATCTTAAGTCGTAATATTATCTTACATATCTACATCCGCTTTAAATCTAATTACTATGTGCCTGGCTGCAAGGTAATACATGTAAACATCAAGGCGGAACTTTGGAGTCCATGTTAATCATGACTGGCGAGACAGCTGAGTGGTGTATGTCAAGTTCCGCCTTAGCCGAGCCTAGCCACATCTGTTTAAAGCATTACTGACACCTTGGAGGTTCTGGAGTTTGCAGGGGTAAAAAAATATGAAAAAAATGATGAAAAATAGCATTTTTTTGGATGTAGCACCAGTTTCTGAGTTGGCCACAAACTGAAAACCCGCTGAATACAGCACATTTTAAAATTAAATTGGAAGTTGCCCTCTCAGTCAAGAGCCAGCTCAGTCATGATTCAAATCTGAGGGCCAACTTGATAACCATGAATGAGTTTGTTAGCTATTATGATGCTCTCGCTAATAAATATCAATGTTTGTAAAACAAACGTTAGGTTGTGGTTAGGTAACTATTCCAATTAATCCTACATCAAAGGACCCTATTCAATAGACCGATCATCATTGTATACACTGTAGTTGCAAACTGGTGTTATTGTTGGTTAGCTAGAATGAACATGCTGACCGCTGAATAACTGGAGGCAAAATCAGCTGAAGGAAACAATAGTGGGATGATTATGATGTTTTGATGTTTACATATTATGAGCTTTGGTATGGGCCACTGTCATGAGCAATGCAGAATGATCTGAGAACCATCGCTTTATAGTCTCATTTGCCTTGTAAATTTTGGCCTGAGCGCACATAAAATTAGTAATGGGACCATCAAGAATTTGCATGCTCTGTCGAGGTTTCCCGGCATCCTCTTCTCTGTCTTCAGAGTCTGATGGAATGTTATAGTTAGCAGCAATTTGTTGAGAATTCTGCCCAGCAAGTGTGTGTGGCATAAGTGCACTCAAATTATGAAATAGAAATGATTCGCCAAACAAATTTCTGGTCGTAGTCATCAGTCAGCTGTTTATGTTGATATGTTTAGTAACTCTGCCCTCACTGGGCGTCACTGAGAAGGCAGAGATCAAAGGACCAGGCTTCAAATGTGGTCTCTTTGAACAATCACCCTCTACAATTGCTGTTTGCTATGTACTGTGTTATACCAGAGACTATAGATATCTTTAGTCTCTGGTTATACCATCATTGACTTTAGAATGTTTTCTAGTTTGTCTGTATGGCCATTGAATGAATCACACTTGTGATGGAATGCCCATAATGACCTCACGTAAAATACATCAGCTGCGGTTAAGCGTGCCTTTGTTTACATAGTCATAGTAATCAATGTGAATCATGAACCTTTAGATGGGGGTGTGTATTTGAGAATTCAGGAAATGAGGCTACTGCTCATAAGGGATTTACTAGATGAGTTGTCTTCTCTAAGATCTGTGAGGGGAGACAATATGAGTATATGAGAGTATATGAGAAGAATTTTGCTCCCTCAATGGCTTATTCCTTGAAATGAGGCCAGAGTCTAATTTAGACCTTGCCAATGTTATCTTAGTTAGACCAAGAGCTTCAAAATGATACCAAAACCTTCAAGGTGTCAGTAATCCTTTAAGGTTTCACATGAACAATAATTGAAAATTATTATGCATACATGCATGCATTTATTTGTGCGTTGTAAATAGTGATGTGACTGTATCCCCCAAGACTGCACTGCATCACTTTTGAGAAGGTGAAGCTGGATTGATCTTCCTCACAACCCTTGGCCCTTTTCAAGGTCACCTCCGCCTTCATTGTTATTGTGTGAGATTGCAAAATATTCAATTAGGAGTTTCCAGCTGCAGCCCGGTAGCGCTTGCTTTGATAATGAACGACAAGCAAAGGGATACAGAAGTGATCTATCAAAGACATGACAAACACAATGGAGTATGCGATTCCTCTCAGAACAGGAAAATAGGTAATCTAGTGACTCTGAAATTTGGCTTTCCACAGACGTCATAAGGCACAATGAGAGATGAAAACAAGTTTAGCAAGTAACCTCCAGGGTATTGAGCAATTACATGGTGACACAGAAGTAATCAATCATGGAGTGACAACAACAAGGAATTATGCTCATCTCAGGGCAGAAACCAATTGTTATAACAAATGCCAATTCACAGAAAACCAAAATGTCAGCCCAAAAATAGAACATAATATGCAAAAAGATAGACTGGGGAACAAAAGCAAACATACCATGTGATGTGACCACAGAGCGGTTTCATAAAACAAGCAACAAAGAGACACTAATCCGCTGACTGCTAATCAGATGACAGCAAGCAAGGTCAGCGAAAATGTCACCTATATCGCTGCCCTAGAATGCAAATGTCCTAAATGATGAAAATTTCAAAATCCATGTTTGTGAAGTTTTGGTGAAATTGGAGCTTATTTTACAATTTGGTCTTTGTTTGAGTTAATTTGCTTAAATATTTTAGCTTTTATCAATGTGTAAAAATCCGCCCGGCCTGGCTGTGAGGTTTGATGTAAATTTGCTTCCCATGATGTAGCTGTTATCAAAGCGTAAAGATCCTATCTCATCACCCTTCTCAATTAAAATTTAGAATGCAAACGTCCTAAATGATTATCCAATCACTCTAAGCCTTATGCAAACAATGATCCAATGAAAAGGTTGGGAGAAGCCATTGAGCACAAATTTTAAAGTAGATTTGAATAAGAAATGGCCTGGCTGTGAGGTTTGATGTAAATTTGCTTCCCATGATGTACACAAATAAGATATTTTTTATTATTTTTGGAATGGAAGACCATATTTGTAACCTCCGCGGCTCACAAACAGATATTATTCAAATGAATGTCTAAAAATCATTCAATAATTATTGCAAAGTGGTGACCGTGAACTGCTCAGACTGTGTAATCATAAAAGCTACCAGAGTGTGAAGCTTAGCTAGTTCGGAATCATACAAAGAGTTCCCCATGCTGTGAGCCCAACTCTTGGGAAAAGCAACGGTAGGATTTAATGTCAAAGGGGTCTCACAATCTCTCATAAATTATGTATAATGTGTACAAGAAACGGTTAGTGTCTGAAAACCAAAGTGATGAGATTGTGAAAGGATGGAAATACTGTCACTTGATAGAACATCTCACTCAAGTCACTAGACAAAGAATGTTGTGAGTTCCGATGCAGGTCAGCTGCACGCCTAACCCTAGCCTGTCTTGACAAGCTTTGTTCGGTGGGGGGGGGGGAGGGAACAAAGCTTGTCAACTCTTGCATGCTCGACTGCCGAGCAGCCGATATTAAATATTGTCTTCTCTTTCGATCGGGAAGATAACTGCTTTATCTCACTAATCAAATTGTATAGTCGAGCAGCCGATATTAAATATTGTCTTCTCTTGCAATCGAGAAGATAACTCCTTTACCACGCTAATCATTTTGAATAGGGATGTTTACAAATTGATTAGTGTGATGAAGGAGTTATCTTCTCAATCGAAAGAGAAGACAATATTTAATATCGGCTTCTCGACAGTCGAGCATGCAAGAGTTGACAAGCTTTGTTCCCCCCCCCCCCCCCGAACAAAGCTTGTCAAGACAGGCTAGCCTAACCCCAACTAATCCTTTAGACCATATTGCGTATAACACCAAAGAGTTAGAGACTATCGCCTTGTATAATCACAATTCTCACATGTGCTACGCGTTGCAACTTTTAAACTGCAATACTGACCATCACACAGCGTATATGGGAGCCTGGTCAAAGCTCAATCACTGATATGGATAACCTGCACAGCGTCACCAAAGGACAGCTGCCAGAGAACTGAAGCTCATATAACTCTTTAATGGAATTTTTTTCCATATTATGAGATCAGAGAGTTTTTCAATTATAAATAATATGGTGATGTACGCCAGTACCAGAAATTTAAACACACACCAATCAAGCAGCTGAGCTACTTTCAGGATATTATTGATAAGATGTTTCTGGTCTGGAGATGGAACGTAACCAGCAAATTTTCAAGGTTCATGCTCAACAACAAAAAGGGGAGCAGAAAAGGCCAAAGAAAATCGGCTTGACAATTAAATAAGTGTTAAGAAAGTAAGTTAAAAATAAGGTTCATCTGTTGGAATGATTTAGATGCCGTGATCATGAAGGGGATTATTGAATTATAGATATAAAACGCAATTCCCATTCATGATAGTATCGACTTTTTCTGGAGTGATTGTCGAAAAATTATAGGTTGATCATAGTGTATCATTTGATAAATAAATCATCCAATTTACTTCTTTTACACCCCGTTATAAACCTCAAATAAACAGGTCAAAAGTCAAATATTCTCACGATTAGGACATTTACTTTGTACAATCATTGAATCACAATAATTCTGTAAATTTCTGTGATATACACAGCCATTTTTTAATTGCGCTATAATCGAAAGTTTGCATTGCATCATTTAGGACCTTTGCATTCTAGGCCAGCGATTTGCGTTGCAGAATACATGCATTGCATTAAGAATACAAGCGCATGGACTACAATCAAAAGTGTTAAATGTTAAACATGTTGATATGACCTTGATGATTAAGCCACTGCCCAATATGTTGTATCTACATAGAATTTTATTGTCAGACAACTTTTGTCTGTAAATTGAACTGATCTTACTACAGACAAAGTTCAGAAGTTCAATCATCGGAGAAGAATATGTAATTCTATTTTTAACTTTTACCAAAGATTTTCATGTGGTATTATTCTTTCACATTCACAAATTCTTGGTGAACATCCTCCAATATTTGTGAGGGTTCGACTCCTTTATTATCGGTGTTAAAGAAAGGCTAAAAATCTTTGTTCTGTGGTTTGAAATATCTGTTTTCACTTCCTTAAATTTTTGCTCAAGTTATTTTTGTTATTATACAAAATTTAGTTGCCATGGATAACAGGGAATTTACAGATTTACAAAGTATGTGCTGTCAGAGGGTAGAAAAGAGAGAGTGTGGCCTGATGGAACAGACGATGCCAATAAGAAACGAGCTTTCAGGTATGTCTTGTGATTGTTGATGTTTTGTGATTGTCACATGGGTTGCAAGTAGCCGTAAGTTATACCCTATAGGCTAAGTGATTGATTGAATATTCTGATTAAAGTTTGGAGTCAACAAGTCAGTACTCATTATACTGTAAATAGTAGAAACATAATTAGTTTCTACTAAGAATACAGCAATAGGCAAGTGAAAACTATCAAATATATATTTTTCTTACCTGATGAATAACGAGATCGCTTGGGGTTCCCCTATAGGAAGGGGGCGACTAAAACACCACTTCCTGATTACCCCCCAATAAGTTAGGAATAAGATGTTTAAGTAAGTACAGTAAGTTGCTGGAGAACAGCATGGACAGGGCAATATTGTTATAGGAGGAAATTCGGCCTCGAGACTTTAGAAAAGGCGGAAATTTAAGCATGCCAGCCACACATGCACCCAAATCAGTTATCAAGAATGCCAGAAACAAACTAACCGCAAACTACTGGGCTCACATGATGCCCCAGGTGTACTGCGATCTGCCTGCAAACTGAGAGAAACTTGGCACTGATATTTCCCAGTCCTCGAACAGAGACAATACCTGCGATTTTAACCCTCATTTTTTAACCCACATCTTCCCGCTGTGAAACTATATTTTGGCCCAAACTATGTAGGTCCCAAAAAAGTGCCATATCCTTTTTCCTAATTTTCATGACTCATTTTAATAATCTCATCTCTTAGTCACTTGAAACCTTTGTCAGCATTCAATTCTATCTATACCATGATATTGGATGCAAAAATAAACTAAAATAAACTAAAGGCGCGCCGGGTTCTAGATGATGCATGAGCCAAGATATGATAACTACAAAATATCAGGCTCAAAGGCCAGGCTATAGTTATCTAAATCTTACATGTTGTAACAAAGTACCGTAATATTGATTAACCGAGTCTTGTCGCATTACTCAAGAGAAATTAAATTCTTTAGGTGCAAAAAACTCAATATTTTAGATAAAGGAGTCTGGAAAAAATAAATACAACCTCACGACAGAAAAACTCAAGCCAGTTTTTAACTTGTTATGTATAAATTTGTAGGCGAAAAGCAGCGAGTTACTGCGTATGAAAGATGGTTTACTCTATAGAGGAACTAAGAAATATGTTATGGGTGAGCAGAAAATAATGTTGTGGAAGCAATACATTGTGGTCCTTTAGGAGGTCACTTGGGTATTACAAAGTGCTACGCCAAACTATCTACCCGCTTCTATTGGCCAAATATGTTTGAGGACTTGAGAGAGTATATTGGTGAGAATATGTCTAGGTGATTTTTTTGTTAATCATGTCATATGATTAGCTTTGTTGTTTTACATTTATACTGCGGTGTCAGAAAAATTTAGGATTTTTTCACAGAGATTCTTGTAATCCGACTAGCTACTCCACTGATGGTCTTGGTATATATATTCATGAGCTTTTCTTACAAACAACACTTTGTGGAATCCGTTATGAAAATAGAACAAGAACCAAGGTGGTGTACAAATGAGGTATTATGTTATACTGACTGTCATCCATGGCAGATTTCCGTAAGAGAAATCATGGCTTATCATTTTTATATCCCTGGTTTTTTAAAAACTTGTCGAGCATGTCAAAAGCAGACCTACCTCAAGAAATCGCATAGTAACCTGCATCCAGTTCAAGTCAGATCAGTCACTCAGCAAATATGGAAGGGATTTGCTTGGTCCTCTGAAAGAGTCTGACAAAGGAAACATTTACATTATGGTGCTCACTGACTACCTAACTTAATGGCCTGAAGCAGTGGCACTACCTGATAAATCAGCAAAGACAGTGTGTGAAGCTCTGGTAGAAATCTTCTGATGTCTGGCATACCGACAATGGTGATCACTGATCAAGGCAGGGAATTCTGCAATAAGGTCAATGATGGTATGTGCTGCCTTCTTGGAATCACTCATAAAGTGACAAGTCCGTACCACCCTCAGCGGAACAGTCTTACTGAGAGGTTTAACAAGACATTAACAAACTGCCTTATCAAGTATGTAAATTCCAAACAAACAGATTGGGACATTTTCCTTCCAACCATCCTTTTTGCAAGCAGAACTTCCAAAAACAGGGCAACTAATGCCACCCCATACGAGTTAGTATATGGAAAGGAGGCAAAACTTCCCTGTGATGACATTGTTGATAGTGATGACTCACATGCTCTGGAAGACAGACTCAAGCGGCTGGAGAAGATCGCCTAGCTTCACTTGACAGCTAAAGATCAGATTAAAGAAGAACAGTCAAAACAGAAGGTCTATTACGACAAAAGGCATAAGCAACCTATGTTCAGAGAAGGTGACAAAGACGTGTTGGTAAAGAATAGCCAGAAAATCTCAAGGAGAGGTGGAAAGCTGGAAGATAGATTTTTCGAACCCTACACTGTTGAGGCAGTAAATACTTCCGGGTCAGTGAGGATAAAGGACAGAAAACAGCCGGTTGCTCCGCAGAGACTTAAACCATATCGATCAAGGTAAGCATCCATATCATGCTCGTCCGAAATTATACTGTAGTGAAATGTAATTTCAATATATCACATGAGGAAAAGATATTATCCTCTATATCGTGAAACTGAACAAAACAGCTTTTGGCCAAGTAAAACAAATTGTTTCTAGATTATGACATATTCATCATATTGTTCATACCTGCAGCAATTAGCAGTTGCAACTCACTTGATAACAATTCACGTTCCCTTGCCATTCTAGATCTAACGAAGAGAATGAAGTTGTTGAGGGTGCCGTGCCCCTGCAGAAAGGTATCGATTTACACAGCATGGGATAGTATTTCAAACATAATAGATAATAATATGTAATAAAACAGATTACTTACTATTTGCCCGGGATAGGAAAGTATACAGAAAAAGAAAGTGCATAAAATATGGTTTGATGTGAATCTGCAGTAGTGAGAAATTTGAATAATGCATCTGCTATGGAATCAAAAATGGTATATTACCTGTGGTTAAATAAAATGTTTATAGCAGTTTGACCGGTTGTTGTGATGGCAATTTATAATTCTGTATATAATGGATAATGAGCAAATATTGAGTGTGCAAGGGTATCTCAATCCCTTGTAGATGTTAGTTTTCAGAACTCAGTATGGGCAATGGCCACACGTATTTTCGTTATTAATTGTTCAGATTGTAGACTTCCTTGGTTTTAAAGCAGCAAAATGAGAATATATATGAGAGTTTTTTTAAATATTGCCACCTGGCTAGATAATGATCTCCTTTACTTACTTACATAGATCTGAACCAGAAAAGATGAAGAACAAAGAAAATGAAAAGTCTAAGAGCGAACTGTAGGTGCTAAACTTTTATCACGTTTCAACAAAAAAATAAAAGACACAAATCAATATATTTTGGACAATCACATTATTGGTGATCATGCTCTCAAAGAAAACTTTTAACGAATCTAGTTACAAGCTCTGGCACAGACTCCTTTTTTGGCAAACTTGTCTGGTTTATCACTTTGTCATGACAGTTAAGCTCCACTCTCCCTTACTGGCTTTTCATTGAGCTGGAATAATGTTGGAATTGAATTGTGAGTTTTCTGGCTCTGCTGTTCCTCACTCAATGAAAATGATGGTCCAGAGCTGATCCAAATAATTATAATGGTGACTCATTGATGCAAAAATTCATTTTTTCATTTTTTGTGTTTTTTCCACGACAGACTAGACTGACTCTGTGTTGTTGATTGTAGACTCCCTATACCAAGATTACCTCAATCACTGGGTATGAGTACAAGTATTCACAATCACTATGCTACAAGATGAGAAATCAGCAACCAACAACAGATTTTACCTCTGTTAAGCAGGGTCTCTTGTTTTCCTATTTTATCAGGATCAAAATGTACAATAACATTGGAATGTTGCTTGATTCCCAGTGAATATATTTAGGCTGCTTACCTTCTCTCTACATCGGAGTATAATTTTTTGTTGTTCATTGCTACAGGTTGAAAACAGAACAGTTGAAAGACAGGAAACACAAGGATTCTAAAAAGAATTGGGTATGTTACACACTCAACTATACATGCAAAGCAAAACAATACACTATTTTGAACGACACAGATGGTGGACACGATATTAATGTTTTACTGACTCGTCATAAACTTCTCAAATGATTTGCCTTAATATCAATGCTCCTTTATTCTAAATTTACCAGCTGATAACTTTCATTTTCTCTATAACCATAGATCTAAATCAGTCAGGAAAAGTAAAGCAGAAAAGAGGAAAATTCCTACTATATCTGGGTATGAAAACTCATTCATTTTAACTAATATATTTATTATTATTTTGTTGCTTAAGAGCCAAGGAAGTTTATCATCTTCAGCTAATTAATTGTGGCCGTCGCTGAAGCTGAGTTCTGTAAATTTACATCTAAAGCGGATTTAGACACCATTGCACACTCAACATTTGTCCATTATCCATGGATATTGGTATTGGTACCATAGCAGGATAATTATTGAATTTCTTTACTACTGCAGATTTACATCAGACCATAGCAATGCTGGTGCAAAGCGAGTGAAATGCTCTCTAGTAACGAGGTATGTATGATCTCTTATAATACCTCATTATGCCCAAATGCCCTATGCCGCTCTACAATGAATATTTATTTACCATTTAATCAATGCGTAATAGTTTCTCATCTTTGATCAAAGATCATCAACAAGTGTAATCAAGTTCAGACAATTAAAAAACACTAATGGCTGGTTCACATTGTCCCAGATGACATTGGGATGCTATCCCAGATGCTAATCCCAGATGGTCCCAGTATTATGTACATATTATAAAATTCATCCCAGACTAGCAGTTAGGTTATTCTCTTGGATAGTGCTGGGATGATGTTCACATTGTTTAGGATCGTCCCAGATCGACCCAGATGAACCCAGATCATCCAAATGTCAGGTTCATATAGCACCCAGATGCAAAATGAGTCTGGGTCCGTCTGGGACGGCATCAGGAAAGTTTGCTTTACAAACTTTCCAGATACTATCCCAGACGGACCCACACAGTCTGGGATTGTGTCATTTTCATGTTCAAATTGACTGGGATGGCTATCTGGGATGGCCGTCTGGGAAAGTGTGCACCAGCCATCAGATACATAGATGTAGAGTACTGGAAACAATCATACAAATTTGAGTGATAAATCCCCCACAGGAAAAGCCTATACATGTGCAAGTTGAGGTCATTTAGAAATCAATAGGGGTTACCTAGCCTCATAATTATGATCCTGCATGAACTTTGTAGATCAGAAATAGGTCATGGAAATGACTAAAATGAGGGCCACTGTGACTGCAAGGTAGAAATGAAAATTACTTTTTGCATGGAAAAAAAATAGAATCAAGAGTCTAGATTGGCAGACCAAACTTAGTATTCCTATCAAAAACTGTAATTTTGCAAGCTGAAATGATTTTGCTTGCTTGGTAAAATGAAAAAAGTCATGTAACTGAGTGCGTTATTTAAAGAATCTGCAATCTATAGAAGTTGGAGGTAGCTCACATGGTTGAGCACCTGCCCTCAAACGCGCCAGTATTGGAGGTCTCGGGTTCGAATCCCGCTGAAGTCTACTGACTATTAAGGCTCCAGTTGGGCCTGACCTGCCTGTAAACTGAGAGAAACTTGGCGCCGAATATGGCAGCCGCACCCTTAAAGCACTGATATTTCACAATCTTTGGACAGAGACAAACTTGTGATTTTAAGTAAATAACACTCAATCATCTTTGCAGTTTCGAATATTCAGTGCATGTTGTGTACTGCGGGGATGAACAAACAGTTTTTGGGGAAACTGCAGCTGTGAAGGTTGTCAGCGGAAGGAAGCATCCTGCAAGGTCAGTGTTTGCATCTTTGTAATAATATATATCTACGAGAAAGAGTTAAGTCATAAAATGAATTTGAATCGTCTATACAATAATTATTATCACATTATCACGTTTCCTGAGTAACACAGGTTACCTGAGAACAGTGTTGTTAAAACTTCTGAAACCTTGCATAAACTCTGCTTTTGCCTAATACTATGAGAAGCCATACTAAAACCAAATCGAGAAACTTCAAACTAACAACAACATTGTTTCTGCTACAGTGATGAAGAGTCGTATAGGCCTACCCTGAGAAGTACTGACAGGGGAGTAAAAATAAATCGCATTATAAGAGAAACAAATCAGAAACATAAACTTTCTCTCAATAAAGCACTTCAATTTGGGTTTTAGCTAAACAGACCATGACGCATTTGTTGATATAAATGGTTTTATCTCAAATATTGCTCTACCTGATTACTTATAATGAGTATTCTGCTCATGATTTTATGCTGATAATCCACAGCTTGCCCACCTTGCATGTTCATTATAATTCCGTGATGATTCAGGGAGTTGGCTGCTATTCTATAATATTTAACATGTCAGAGCCTTTTCTTTGTGGTTATAATAACTTTTGTCTGCTTCACAGCTTCACAGCTTCCCGAATTTGTCACATAGCATAAATCACACATTACAGTTTATTCGATACACCCATTGAATCCAACTAGTTCTTACAGCAAAGTTGACATGTTATTTATGCTTTTGAAGATCAAGTGAACCTGACGCAACAATTGCTCAGGAATGTTTACCATCTGGAATGGAAGTTTGTCAACCTGGAATAGCAAATAAAAGCCGCCTGGGCTTTCAGTATCCCTGAAAAACACACCATCATCCCATCCATTCTCCAGACAGGGTATGGAAAAATCTTCAGTAGAGAACAAGCAGGTGATGTGAAATGTATTGAGGGTGAAGGCAATTGCCTATTTAGGTCATTGTCGTATGTGATTACAGGATGTGAGAGCTTCTACAAATCAATCAGAAAATGGATCTGCGACTATGCTTATTTACGTTCCGCGGAAATCAATAAATTCAGCGGCAGCAGTTCTTACTTGCTGAAAAGCAATATGGCACAATCTGGTGTTTGGGAAACGGATATTGAGTTACATGTAGCTGCAGCAATGCTGGATACTGATATATTTATATACATTCACAAAACATGGTAAGCACTGGAGACGGCTTTGTTTTGCAAGCTCAGCGCTTAAACTTTGGTCTCTAATCAGCAACAAAGACAAAAGGGCCATATACATAAACCACAGCGGCTCCCATTATGAGCCGACCACACAAGTGTAAAAAGTATGGTGAACCAGACATCATGTGTAGTTGGTTTTAGGCTTATAAAACAGTTGCACGGCGTTTCATACCCAAGAATTGTCTGACAATTCTGTACAATTCTAGAATTGTCAGAAACTGACCTATATATCATTACCCAACCAGCAATCATTATTGTGTAATTAACCCTGCCTGCTAAATAAATTACTTTCATTATTGCTATTGTATAGTCATAGTATAAGCCTTTACAGTTCTAGTCAATATCATACAATTGGATTGACATTGTATTCAATGAGTTTGTATTTAGATGACCAGGCAAGATATGCTGTAATGAATAGATATTGCTGTGCAAGGTAGCATCAAAATCTATATTGCGGGAGGGCCAGGTTCAAATCCCCGCCTGGGCAAATCTTTTCCTTCGTTTCATCATGATGGAAAATGAAAGCATTCCATTCGAATTGTTGGCTCACAATTTTTGTAAGCACAGAACACTCTTAGTAATGAGTATGATGACCCGACAAAATACTTATGTTCAACTCTTCTGTTTTGTACCATACCCTACGTTATATTTTTTGCAATCTTTTAATATTGGCAGCAACTGCATAAATAGAATACATCAGCTAAACTATGCTAGCAGAATTATCAGAAAACTTTGCTACTAATAAAAATGTACAACATCGCTCCCAAGATGAGCGAGGAATTACTTTGTATCAACTGTCCAACATGCCTAAGTGGAGAGAAGTGATATGTGAATGAGGCCATATTATCCATAGAACCACTGACTACTGAAAACATGCTGACTGATGCTAAAAAAACTCAAACTTGGTGTCACAGCAAGTAGTATGAGTACTGATTATTGGCATAGTCTAAACTACGCTCCTTGTGATTATTGAGAGTGAATGGCTTTCAGCTATTTCTATTTGTTGGCCAAAGATGCTCTGAGCATGGAGTTAGCTCTGAATGTTGTGGTATGTGGGCTGAGGGAGGCAAAGGTAAATCAACTATCGTAAGCCTGGTATATATTCATTACCTGTCTACAAAGGAGCTCTTGATGTTATACTATCTCATTCCCAGCCATCTCAGTTATATGGTGTACAGGAAGCAATTTTGGCATATTTCTTTCTCACTCTTGCATGGTAGTTCCCTAGTAGGTGTTGGCACTAGTAGAGATAGTATTAAAATGTTAGACTAGTGGCAACACCGTTTAAAGTAATAAATTTTAATCTGTCAGCTTGAGTGCCACAAGCAGGGAGGTTAGCCAATAACAGGCATAATTACATAATTACCTTGATATCTTTGTTGTCAAAATTTTTAATTGTACAATTAAGTATAATTAACACTGTTTGTTAATCCTTCATACACATTCCATTGCACTTGTAACAAGTCATCATGACACACTTGTGGAATCAGAGAGACAGGAGTCATTGTAAGCTGACCTAACTTCCTGTCTTTTGCTGCTGATAATGAACACCGTGAGTTTTGAATTTCGCGAATATTCATTTTTATAATGATGGTTGTTTGAGGTGTAATTGCAATCATGAGTATTCTTTGTCAGGAGAGTGAGGGGCGGGAAGTTGTAACATTTTATGCAAAGAGCTAGATAACTGTCCAAATTACTGTATATTTGTATCAAATTATTTCACCAAACTTTGCTTCAAAGCTCATCATTGTACAGAGTTATTATGTCAAGAATGAGATTGCCTCGCAAAAAAAACCTTAAATTCTCTGGCGCCCTTATTCTCCAGTATTTGCAAAAAGGTTTCATTGATTTTCCGCGCTTCTTGGTCAACTTCAAGAGTTGAGCCAGCATTATATGATAATCTGTGTCTTTACCCACAGCGTTGTCCATTTTTAAATCTACTGGTACCTTATGAGTTCTGTGAAGGTTGCCTATGAATGCCAGTGTAAACAAAATGAACATTCTGACTGGCTTATCTTGATTATGACTTCATGGGTAAATAACTTGGATACCAACAATACATCCAATTATTCTTGGCTAAGATGTTGATGTCAATTGAAAGGTAAATGACACTGTGAGAATCTTGTTCAAATTCAATAAGCTAATCTCATTGAAAATGATCGGGCAGATTAAACTGTACATTGTAGCCATTAATTGAATTTTATGGTATATGAGTAGAGAGAAGCATGAGTAAATCAAACAGGCCTATCATTCAATGACACAATAGAACTGTTTGTACAGAATGTCTGGTGGTCACTGTAAATTCTAAATTTATCAATGCAGCCGATAATAATGATCTGAGAGCTTTGAAAGATTACCTGCCAAGAGGCTGTCCAGGCAATAATATATCGCTGTAATGGCCCTGCAGCCCCTAATCTGAATTTGTTGAAATGATTGGAATTTCAGGTTGATAGAACCTTTAACATACCAAACTCTTTGATGCATGCAATTAATGGCTACAGTGTACAGTTTGATCTGTCTGTCTGATCATTTTCAATGAGATTAGCTTATTATTGAATTTGAACAAGATTCTCACAGTGTCTATTTGCCAATTGTTTACTTTTCACTTGACATCAACATCTTAGCCAAGCATAATTGGATGTATTGTTGGTATCCAAGTTATTTACCAATGAAGTCATAATCAAGATAAGCCAGTAAGAATGTTCATTTTGTTTACACTGGCATTCATAGGCAACCTTCAAAGAACTTATAAGGTACCAGTAGATTTAAAAATGGACAACCCTGTGGATAAACACACAGATTATCATATAATGCTGGCTCAACTCTTGAAGTTGACCGAGAAGCGCGGAAAATCAATGAAACTTTTTTGTAAATACTGGAGAATAAGGGCGCCAGAGAATTTAAGGTTTTTTTGCGAGGCAATCTCATTCTTGGCTTAATAACTCTGTACAATGACGAGCTTTGAAGCAGAGTTTGGTGAAATAATTTGATAAAAATATACAAATGGAATTTGGACAATTATCTAGTATTTTGCATAAAATGTTACAACTTCCCGCCCCCTCACTCTTCCGTCAAAGAATGATCATGATTGCACTTACACCCAAACAACCATCTTTATGAAAATGAATATTCGCGAAATTAAAAACTCACGGCATTCATTATCAGCAGCAAAAGATAGGAAGTTAGGTCAGCTTACAATGAAACCTGTCTCTCTGATTCCACAAGTGTGTCATGATGACTTGCTACAAGCGCAATGGAATATGTGTGAAGGATTAACAAACAGTGTTAATTATACTTAATTGGACAATTAAAAATTTTGACAACAAGGATATCAAGGTAGTTATGTAATTATGCCTGTTATTGGCCAACCTCCCTGCTTGTGGCACTCAAGCTGACAGATTAAAATTTATTACTTTAAACGGTGTTGCCACTAGTCTATCATTTTAATACTATCTGAACTACTGTCAACACCTACTAGGGGACTACCATCCAAGAGTGAGAGAGAACTATGCCAAAATTGTTTCCTGTACACCATATAGCTGAGATGGCTGAGAATGATATAATATAACATCAAGAGCTCCTTTGTAGACAGGTAATGAATATATACCAGGCTTACGATAGTTGATTTACCTTTGCCTCCCACATACCATAACATTCAGAGCTAACTCCATGCTCAGAGCATCTTTGGCTAACAAATAGAAATAGCTGAAAGTCATTCACTCTCAATAATCACAATGAGCGTAGTTTAGACTATGCCAATACTTGCTGTGACACCAAGTTTGAGTTTTTTTTAGCATCAGTCAGCACATTTTCAGTGGTCAGTGGTTCTGTGGAAAATATGGCCTCATTCACATATCACTTCTCTCCACTTAGGCATGTAGGACAGTTGATACAAAGTAATTCCTTGCTCATCTGGTGAGCGATTTTGTACATTTTTATTAGTAGCAAAGTTTTCTGATAATTCTGCTAGCATAGTTTAGCTGATGTATTCTATTTATGCAGTTGCTGCAAATATTAACAGATTGCACAAAATATAACGTAGGGTATGGTACAACACAGAAGAGTTGAAAATAAGTATTTTGTCGGGTCATCATACTCATTACTAAGAGTTTTCTGCGCTTACAACTATTGTGAGCCAACATTTCGAATGGAATGCTTTCAATTTTTATCATAATGAAACGAAAAGAAAAGATTGGCCCCAGTGGGGATTTGAACCTGGGCCTCCCGCAATATAGATGTTGATGCTACCTTGCACAGCAATATCTATTCATTACAGCATATCTTGCCTGGTCATCTAAATACAAACTCATTGAATACAATGTCAATCCAATTGTATGATATTGACTAGAACTGTAAAGGCTTATACTATGACTATACAATAGCAATAATGAAAGTAATTTATTTAGCAGGCAGGGTTAATTACACAATAATGGTTGCTGGTTGGGTAATGATATATAGGTCAGTTTCTGACAATTCTAGAATTGTACAGAATTGTCAGACAATTCTCGGGTATGAAACGCAGTGTTGCATTTGTATGCATTAATTTTATTATCATTTATATTATATTTTAGCTGAAGTTCAGGTGATACCTCCTGCAATGTTTATTTTGTGTCAATAATTTTGATAACTAGCTGTTATACGCATTAACTCACTCATCGTCTAGGTCAGATGGCTAAGAGCTCCACTGTGAATTATGTATTAAGTTTGGCCGGAAGTCACTGTCAGAATTGTGACTGTATTTTCTAGCTATAAACTTTATATCTACAACTATTCCTGATATACATCCAGTATCCCTAGTTTTAGTTTCTAGTCATGGGCATTGCATTATTCATGTTACCCATGTTCAACATACACATACAATACACACACTATAACTCAATCAACCAAACAAAAGGTTTTATCACAAACTGCTCACAGAGCAACGGTCAGGCACTGTCAAACAAAGTTATGTGTGTCAGATTTTTGTGCATAGTGCTAGAATCTAACTGCTTGTGTTTGGGGGGGGGGGGTTGCGTTTGTTCAGCTTAAGCAATGGGTTTATATGCAGGGTAACAGTGTTTAGTGCAACAAGTAATGTAGCAGTAACAATTGCAGGACTCGCGCAAAAATCACTGAATTACTGTGCAGTTCTATGCAGATGTGCTGTTGGGGATTGTCTTTGTGCAGCTAATTGAGCTACTGTGTAACTAATATCAGCACATTACATTGCAAACCATCCAGAAACGAACAACTGGTATCAGTAGGACACTTACACTATGGCTGTAAAATAATATATATTAGTATTCCATTAATGATCTATTAAGATACAGTTTATATGAACTAAAGTGGGAGTCGTTGTTTTTGCCTGGCTCCAGCAATCATTTACAGTGCAAAAGCATGGCTCTCAGTATGAGGAGCTTAAAATCAATTATTTCTTGGTGTCACACTTGTGACTGACTGAAAAATCATGCACTATATAAAAAGCTCAAATGTAATTATTTCTCCCGCTCACACTTGTGACTGACTGCCATCACTCTCAGGCAAGTGCTTGATTGAGGTAGATTTCAAGATGAATGAATGGGGTGGTTGTTTTCGCGCGGCTCATGAACCTGCAATGAAAGTATGTGTGTTCTGTGATGTGGCAACTACACATCTATCCACTGTTGGCTTAGTGCACCTTTCTTCGCAAACCAGACATCTCTAAATCATAGGAGCTTCAAATAACTAGTGTTTGCGAAAAATAGATCTACAAAGTACCATATGAAAAAGAGGCTTTATACACTCATTCAATGAGATACCACCACCATCCCCATGGTACAACTTTGGCCATCATAGTGGCAGCAAGAACATCATGGTATGCTCCAGTTAGATGATCTGACCCATTTAGAATGGTGATAAACAGCTGGGCCCTCGATATGGACAGTCACAAATAGGGGGGACAGTTTACAATAGGGGGGACAGTTTACAATAAGGGGGGACAGTTTACAATAGGCCTGTTTTTATTGTAAAGTGTCCCCGGGACAGTTTACAAAATTGTAAAGTGTCCCGGGGTTGTTTTCGCGCGGGGGACAGCTTACAATACTACACCGGAACTGAACATAATGTCCCGTTTTACTTGTACAGGCACAGCTAACAAGAACATCATACAGGAGATTGTAGCTTATATCAGGACTAACGCTGACTGTGCCTCTGCCTGGGGAAAGAACTCTATCCTCGATACTAACATATGTAACAGTGATGGTAGCAGTAGCTCCTGCAGTGTGAGTATTATAGGGGGGGGGGTATCATACCTCTGACTTTTTTGTGCAGTAATTGATGAACTCTAAGACACATTATGACATCATCCACTATGTATGGAAATCAGGAGCGACAAGCTAAATGCCAAATGCTAAAGGCATAAAAATTCCAAATGCTAAATGCCAATTTGTTCAGAGAGGACACAATTCTTGTGCTTCAGATGGTGTTGCACTGATTTGAGCTGTGATATGTCGTCCTCCATCAGGACAAACACACAACTCAAATAAGTACCATGTGTCATATTATGCTACTAATTGGCCTACCATAGTGAGTTACTCAGTTTATGTCAGCCCCCGCTCCAGTAATTCCTTTTATATCATACTTTACATCGGTAGGTGCTGTGGTATTCCAACCAACCAATGTAATCAATGTCAGTTGTATATGTCTGGTGACATCAGGGAGAATTCTCCCTGATGGCATACATATCATTATTGGGATCATATTGAGTATTGAAAAAATGATGCTAAGCCATCAATGTCAGGTGAGATTGCCATCTCCACGCAAAACATATTCAAATTGCTGTACATATATAGTTCACAAATTGTATGAAAATAATATCTGTCCGGTGTTTGCTCAAGGGGTAGAGAGAGGTAGACAACACGGAAACCCCATTGCGATCAAATGCTGTATATATACATAGTGTATCATTTTATTGTCGGAATATTAAATCTTTAAAGCCTGTTACTTGGAAATACTTGTCCAATTTCATTATGCTCATCTTCGTCTGAAACTTAAAGTAAGACAGCATGAAGACATACTATCAGCCATGAATAACCCCGGATAGCATTTAGCAAAGTCTCGGGCAAAATCAAGCAGGACCTCAGGCGGGAATCATATTAACATTGTATGTATGTATGTACCTTTATTATATCACTACTGATAAATAAAATTGCTGGACTGCTGATAAAACTGTAATATGAGCTCATAAAAGTGGAAAAAGCATAGACTAAGATTTATTTGTTCAATGTATTAATTGCAATGGCATGGAAACTGTTACGCCTCAGATTTATAGGTGCTTTTACAGCACCAAACCGACCAGATGGTAGCATGTCAAACGTCAATACTGGGTCGGTATTACATGTGGTTATTCTCAGAGCCTTGGTCTTGAGTCGCTGTTCAACAACATGTTGTGGTTGCGGTAGAGTAGTGTTGGCTAGCTTCTCAGCGGTACGTGTCACTTTATATAGGTCAGCTTTGTTTTTCTCAGACATATGGTGATATACAGCAGTGGAGTAAAAAAGCAGGGAACTCGCAATAAATGTTTGATAGCAGTTTAGCATGAGCTGATCTGATGTTCCCATGTAACGTAATTTACTCATGATAAACAGTTTCTTGCGAGTTGTTGATGTATAAGCTCGGTATTTAGGTCAAACTTTAGCTTTCACGTGAGAGTTGTGCCTAGATACTTGTAATCATTGACATTATCAATGCTGGTGTTGTTGATGGAAAGAACAGGAGATGGTGGATTGTCTCTTGCATTAGTGAATATCAGTGCCTTAGGTTTGGTTGCATTGATGAGCAGCTTGTGGTTGTGACACCAGTGGCTGATTGAGCCTAGAATAGGCTAGAGCTGCGAGTCTTGGTTTCGGTGTACCATTTCCAAGATGTACGTGTTGTCAGCATATTTTATTATGTACATGCTATCTGATTGCAATCTGAATTCGTCAGTGTAGATCGAAAATAGTATTGGGCTGAGTACACACCCCTGTGGACTACCGGTGGAAGCGCTGATGATAGATGATGTTTTACCAGCAGTCGTCACCATCTGTCTGCGGTTCGTTAGGTAGTTGTGAGTCCAATTGATGACATTTGGGTGCATGTCAGAGTTACGTAACTTGTTGATTAGCACTGATGGAGACATATAGTTAAAAGCAATGGTGACGTCCATAAACACAGAGTTCTTAGAGTTACAATCTAAGTGTTTGCTTATAAGGTCTAGAGTTAGTAAAAGAGCATCATCAGTCGACCTCCCAGGGCGGTAGGCAAACTGATGTGGGTCGGTTACAAGCGGCAGATAGTGTTTCACTTGCAGTCTCTCAAAGCATTTGGATAATACTGAGGTTAAGGCTATAGGTCGAAAGTCCTTGACTGCACATGCTGATTTGGTCTTCGGAATCGGCTTAATATTGGAGAATTTCCATTGGTGTGGGAATATACCTTAAGATATACTGTTGTTGAAGAGAGTGCGTACTGGTTCTGCTAGTTTGTGAGCCGCTGTTTTGAGGAGACGCGGTGAGATTGAGTCAGGACCACATCCCTTCCTCACATTGGCTGCTCTTAGACTACAATAAACATCAAGTCAGGTACATCAATCAGATCAGGCAAAATAGGTGGAATATGCGGTTCATCAAACCGATTATAAAATATATTGAGCTCATTAGGATCTAAATTGCAGCCAGCGTTATTAGACTTTAATTTCAGGATAGCATTTAATGATTTCCAGGCTTCAGATGGTTTAGATTTGAGTGAGTCTTATATAGAAATGGCATAGGTTGGTTTTGCGCGCCTAACCTCGCTTTGTAAAACAGATTGTAAGTGTTTCACTTCAGTTATATCATTAAGGGTAAGGGCTCTACACCGACCAGCTACGAGCTTCCTGATGGTACCATTCATCTATGGTTTATCATTACGTTCCCTGACAGTGATTGTTGGAATGTGTACTGGTCTACACAGAAGTTGAGGTAATCGGTGAAGACAGATGTTTGAGTAATGACGTCATCATCACTGGAGAGTAGGGCTGGCCAGTCGGTATCATCTAAGCAGTTCAGAAGTGTGTCAATGTCGGAGGTTGACCAGAGTTGCTTATTTGTGTACTTTGGAGTAGTCTTACATATTGGTGTATACTTTGGCATCAAGAAAACAGAGCCATGATCAGAGCTTCCTAGGGGTGGAAGTTTGATACACTTATAGGAGTCAGCTTTGATGGATACATAACATTTATCTAGGGTTTTATCTTTCCTTGTTGTGCAGTCAACTTGTTGCTTAAACCTAGCTAGTTTGATCCTAGCACTATTGAAGTCCCCAAGAGCAAAGAGGGTACAGTTAGGGTAGGATTTCTCCAGACTGTCAATATCATCAGGAATCTTGTTGACTGTATCCCTGACAACAGCTGATTCCGGTTTGTCAAATACAATAGCATGAACAAGTAACATAACAATACATGATACATCTCTAGGACTCCAATATGGTCGCACCACTATAGCCATTGATTGTAGTGAAGGTTCAATGCGGGTCGATACAACAGTTACTGATTTGGTCCACTTATCATTGATATAAAATGATAAGCCTCCTCCTTTGTCTTTCCTGATTGGTCAGATTGTCTATCAGATCAAATTATAGTGTATCCATCTAGACTAACTTGGCTGTCACTGATGTTTGCTTTGAACCATGATTCTGTGGTGGCAAAGACACAGCAATTTTTAAGAAGTTTCAGACTGGTTACGGCTTCAAAATCATCCATGTCCAGTTCATAACAGACCCATAGACTAATTATGACGTCATCCACTATGATAGAGACAACTACAATTTATGTTGGTAGCCTTAGTCCCTCCTTGCCAAGTTAGAATTATGCGGGAAGGGGGAGTGATGCGCTTATCATATTTTGGCTGAGACCTGATGATCCACCACCAATATATTTCACCATAAAAGATAGAGAGCCAACATTAATCAATACAGCCTTCGTACCTCAGCTGCCAAGCTAGAATTCAACTTGAAACCAAAAGTGAGCAAAACTTTGGCCTAGAAATCCTGCATTATGGGAGATCTAGTTGTATGTATGCATAAAGCTCTTTAGGAGCTGTTGCAAACATGATATAGATGTTGTAAGGTCGCCTCTGCGCATGGAGGCTAATCGGAAGCATTACCAGGAGGGGTGTTGTTAGTTCCTCCCTTAGCAATTTAAGGTATATAATTAGCAAATAGAAATCCCTAATGAACTGATTCAGACATTGAATATTCAAATGTAGAATTTATAGGCCACTCTATTTAGCTTTCTAGGGGAGGCAGTGCCTCCCTGCCTCCCCTAAAGCTAAGGGCCTGAGATATGATCATTAAATTCTCCAGATTCCTGCAAACTAATAACACATCTGTTTGCTAGTAATTCCTATGTTATCTTATTCTTGTGAATAAACACTGTTTCATACTCTAGAAGTGTAAAATTGGCTACAGAATATGGCCCAGCTAATTTCAAGATGACCAGATGTAGCTATCACAAATTTCCCTACTGATGGTCCAAGTTTTTATATACTGTAGAGGTCGATAAGTCGCAGGCTAGCCATGAATTTTAAGACTGCATGAAAATAGTTTACTTCTCGGCGGTGGTCAAAATGGTATGTTTTTTGTCGGGCCTGTTTTTATCTAAAATTCAAACTAGTTCCCCCAAATATCCAAACCCATTTATAGGAGAGAAGATATCCTGCAATAAAACATCCAGTCATAACAGGCATCAGTATTTAACATGTATTACATGATAAAAAATGTATTTTTTCATAAAAGTTTTCTACAGATCTTGTAATTAAAGTAGATGGAAAATTATTTGCTGACATATTAATAAATATATAGGTATATATATATATATTGATATTGATATACATTTATATTAATTTGTATATATATATATATTATATATATATATGTGTAATAAGTAATACAATAGTATTAAATAATATTTTGGATTTCAGGGATATTCCGGTAGCCCCCTGCAGTGTACCAGAAACAGACATAGTAGGAGTTGTTAGCTGGGGAACTTCAGATTGTACAACACTAGGATACCCGGCAGTCTGCACTTGCGTCACATCCTACACCAACTGGATCACCAACATCATCGCTAACAACTAAGGCTACAGACTGACAAACATAATGGCACTAAAAATTGTAAATTTTTGAGAGAGTTTTTTTGTGGACTTGAATTATTCTATGAAAATAAATTTGTTTGCTATGGAACAGTGATGTTATTCTATATCACCGGATTTCGTCCTTATTTAGGGGGTTAGGAACTGAATACCTGAAAGAGAAAAGGTACGCCCATATTGACATGTGCTGCAATAAAACACCAGAAAATAAACAATGAATAAGGCCTCAACTACACATAAATAAAGTTTGCTACCATCTTCCTGAATCAGGAGTTGTTCCCCTAAATAGATGCAGACATGTTGAACCAAACTATCCTCTTGAGTTTCAGCAGCTTGTGTACAAAACGAATTTAGATATCACTATCAGTGCAAATTCGACCAAAATATTTAATGGGTCTGCTTTAGACTAGTAATTGTGAATCCTGCCTTCCAGTTTGGAACTTGTTATTAATTTAATCAGTCTGCTTTGGACTGAAGTGAATTCTGCTATCAAGGTTCAAACTTGCAATAAGTTGAAAGCTTGTGATATGTAAAACCCAAACAATATTAAGGCATAATCCCAGCTGTCAGTGTTGATCAATGAGGCCCAGTGACATCCGCTCTTATCTAATATGAGATTCTATCTCTCACCCTGCCAGTGTAGCCTAATTTTCAGGGCCGGATACAGAGATTAGCACTTTTGGTATACTGCATATTTATACCTCAGAATCAAATCTCATTATATTATAAATTCTAACGAGACTCGATGATCATTAATCCTCCGAAAGTGATCAAATTAGTACGAAGATAACCCTGAACCATGTTTTGTGGGAATTAGTTGGTGACTTCGTTTCAACATATGGGGGTTGTATCATGACAATGTACTCCGCTCCCCCACTCCTCATTATCCTCAGTCTTGCATGCAGAACAGGGTCCAACTTGAAGTTTGGGCACACTCAAAAAATTTGCAGGTGTAATTTTTAATAAATGAAGGATTCTCTAGTTCCCATAGCTTATCGAGGGTGAAGAGATGAGAAGACAAAGTTTAGATATTCAGGTATTTGTAATCGCACAGACATCGAGGTAAAGAGAAAGAAGTCTATAGTCTCCAAACAATTTTTTTAGGATTTGTTTCCAGCAATCAAGGTATACCGGTGATGGTTTTACGCCCTTGACCAAACAAAATTCCACCATCAGTTATGTCAACATTTTAGAAGTTATATATTGTATTATATTGTACATAAAAATATGAGTTTGTTATTTGATTTTTCACACTTGTGATTCTTGAAAATAAGTGTACCAATATAAAAAATGCTAAACTGAATCAAATTTAAAAAAAATCTGTTCTGTAGCGTGAACATGTTTCATCAATTTATTTTAATTGGCCACAGATCAACTTAATAATTTGCATTAACAAATATTAAAGGCCTATATAGTTATCAAGCAGGCATTTGAGTGCAGCTGTTTACAAACTAATCGTCACCTTCAGTTGAGGTCTGTGATGAGTAGTAGACAGAATCTCAGGTGATCCATCTATGTAACTCATGCTGAAGTCTGGTGGTCAAGGGAGAAATTTTGAGTCTCCCTATCAAAAAATATGACTTTATTATAAATTTTTAGGGTGAATCTGGTGGACTAATAATTAAAAAACAAATGCTTGTTAATTTGAAATTGCATTTTTAGTAATTTATTGTGTTCTTTTGAGCGTTTGCTGGTGGCAGTGTTTGTAAACAGGTACTTTGTTGACATTTCGGTGTTTTATGGTGCAGCTTGGTTGGGTTCAAAAGGTAGGAAACTAACTTAACGAAATTGAGCTTTGTCTGACAATACTCTTGTCATTATCGTCAAACCCCCCACCCTGCATGGCCCTATTTTATAAGATTACAGTAGAATATTATCAAATGTATGTCACAATAGATAAATTAACAGGTATCTAATTCTCTTTTGTAGGTGCCTCATCAGGTCATATCATGTTGATGGTATGGACCATTAACCTGAGACCCAATACAGACAAGTTACTGTACAGACTACTAAATTCACGGTACACTGGTTAGCACAAACAATGTGACAAGATCTCACTCTATGAAATTACCGGGAATTTCTGAAGTATGCAGTCTACTGGCTGACAGGCATTGACAATAGAAAAGTTTACATGTGAGACCTTTAATTCATAAGATCAGCCCCAGTATGTAACTTCAATTCTGGCTAGGGGCTAAACTCTGATATCCAAATTTGCATATTGGTGATATTGAACATGCTGTTCTCACCTCGCTAGGGTTGCTCGCAGTAGAATTCTGTAACCACCCTCGCCTCAAGTGGATGATATTTGAATGCTGCTCGTGCCATCAAAGTTAAGTTTGAAAACATACCTTGCTCTGTTATGATCCTCGCTGTAACCCTTTACTTTTATTGACCCAGTACTCCTCTCTGAGCAGAGACTTAAAACATTGGCCTTGTGTCGACTTAAAATCCTAATAAATTGTACACACGCCTTATAATATCTGACCTCAAAACTATTTCAATAATATATAAATAATGATACACTGACTATATCAATTTACACAATTGAGTTGTCTGCATATGAGGTTCACTAAGTCAACTAGCAAACGTGAAGTATGCTGTAGTAATTTAGTCTCTTCCACCTTAGAAAGGTTCGGTTTGACAGCTGTGAGACCATATTATGGTTTCATATGACAATACATATTGTTTATCAGGTTATAACTTGCAAGGTTTAAATGTGTCAAGGGAGAATTGATAAATATATTTATTTGTTCTTCTTAAAATGTGAATAATAACCAAATTTGAAATAATCCCCCCATTACACAGCATAATATATAAAGAAATATAACAAAGGTAATTACTGAAATCCTTTATAATAGTTATAGATCCTTTATAACCTAGAGGCATATGAAATATCCAAAGGAATCCTCTCAAGAAATAATATTCAATACTATTATAACAAGAATAAAACTTGAAACTTTAATAAAAACTTATCATTGAAGCCGGTGATATCCATTAGTTCTTGGCGACAGTAGGCACAAGCCGATTTATACGGGTCCTTAGGTAGTAAAGTTGACCACAATTGGTCACTACCTGACCCAGGGTTGGATGCAGAACCATATAGCAATTACAGCAGGATCTGCCAGTGTTCTCTGTCTCTGTATGTGTATCAGTCATTGTAAAGAATTAGTTCGTTAGTTAGTTAGTTAGTTACTACGCGGTATATACGGTTCTTAAAGAGACATCAACTCCTGCAAAGTATAAAACATAACCAGGGGCGACAATTCTCGGCATCTTGTTTTCCTGCAAACATCCCTTTTCATGTTTACAGATATTGTCTCACCTTGTCTACTGGTTGAGACATTGAAGTCACGAACACCCAGCTTGCTGAACTCATGCTCTTACATAATCTCGTTACATGTCTAGACCTTGAAGTTGTAAACCAAATATTGTCGAAATAGTTTTCCTGAATTATCTTCATGACTAATATTATTTCCATTCTCCATATTCACAATATAAAGAAACTTACTTTAAACCATAGCTCTAAACAGGAGTTATTATACTGAAATAGGTTTTCTCAGGTGCTCTACATCACTATTTTATTTATTTAAATTAATTTTATTAATTCAGAATAATAAATTATAATTATAATTTTTGGCCTTTGCTTATAAAGGAAATAACTTGGACGCCATGAAAATTATCACATCATAATTATGTTTTGCTAAACTTGCTGTCCTTATTACTAACAATTCAATCAGCCAATCAGGTGCCTTCTTTCAAAGTCACATTGTGAGCTAAACGAAGCCAGCTGAATTATTCCTCTCCTAGATAATCTGCACAATCATACAACATCCTACAGAACATACTAACAGCTTACTGTCTAACTAGAAGTTAGCTCTTACTATTGAGGTAAGTAATACAAGAGATCAGGCTAATGAGAAAAGCCAAGTGATGGTTATTTGTTATTATTTTTCTTCTTTCCTTCCTTGATTTGTTGTGACTCAAAAAGTAGTATGTAGGCTGAATCGACTAGCTGGGTCAATACTGAACAACCGATACAAAGTCAACTACCATTACATTAGGTAATGAGAGACAAGGAAGACTCAACAAGAACCAACTATACATACTATATAAATCTAATATATGAGAGTGAGACTAGTTCTTTCATCTCAGTGATTCATCAGCAAACTAGGCCCTTTGAATGAACAAAGTAGTAAAAGTCCTTAGATGAATATGATCAGTCAGCAAACTCTCAGAGACAATATTAAGAATTACTCATCAGCGCTGTATTATAACTCAATTGCATGATGCATCAAAATGTCAACTTCTTCGATGTATTAGTATTGAAGTTCTTGAGCTAAAATGGCCTACAGGTACAACACTACAAGTATTTTCCAATACTCATTTTTCATTTTGTTGCAGATAATGATGCCAATCGATGAATTTGCTGTCGGCATCCCAGTAGTTCAGGACTGGGGAGACGAGCCACTACTTGCAATGAATGAAGTTGATCCTGCTCAAAACGTAAGAAACATCACAGGTTATCACTTGCGCACCAATAATTGTTATGACAGCTAAAATCTGATATTACCTATATTATATATATATCTCAAGATGGGTGAGCGACAAGAGATAAATTTATATCATTGTTTCTCAAATACGCCGCTTATTCTTGCAGTAAAGAGTATTGCTTTGTTGTTACAGGAATATGTTTCCCCGCCAGTGGAGCAATGGTGCGAGTGCGGCAAGTGCCACGGGTGGCCTTGCGCTGAGATGAATGTGTGTTGCAGGCACCATCCAATATGGAACTGCATCACATCTTGTGAAAACATACACCAGCTCCTGCTGCCGGCGCCTTTGAGGATGATGTATCACAACTATTGTGCATATCACAGTAAGTAGAAGCACCAGGGCAGACAGGGTGGAGTAGTGGTCACTCTCTATGCTGTTAAAGGAGGTGAGCTCTCCGGACAATAGCCTAACTTTCCCACTCCTACCTTGTACAGGAGTCCGCTAAATAGATGTGATAAATCTTATTCCACATACTGTATGCATATTCTCATAGCAAATAAAGTTGAGATTATTATTATTATTATATTTACTCGACAAATAAGACGTTGCCTACAGTTTTCACACATCCGTCAAAATAGCCAATAACTTTGATTTTTAGTATGACTTCAACTTGACACGGAAAATCGTTGATTGGAAAGAAATTATTTCCATTTTTAGGACCTGTGTATGAGGATGCAGAGCAATTGGTTGTTGGGAGATACTCGGAGCAGGAGATTCAGAGGCGTATCAACAACCAAAGGCGACTGACGGCCTATCAATCGTTGGTGTTTTGGGCCCACCCTGAATTGAGGAGAGGGAAAGACGCCCACTTCCAGTATGTGTCTATCTTTTTGTTGGAGCCAAGTTCAATAGTATGGATGAGGATATGTGGGCTGACTACAACCATACAGTATTCGCTGAGCGAGTAGCTGGGGACAATGATATATGATCAATCATTTGCTAGTTCATGACAAAATTGAATATAATACATAGTTTGAGTAATGATTAAAATTGAGAAACTTAAGGTAACGTACAAAAATTAGATTACAGAGTCTGATACATAATTCAATGAGTTTTTAAATTAATGTGTTGAGTTTCAAATTTTATCAGCTTGGATGCATTCTATTTCTGTTTTTGAAATTTGTCAACGATACTACAAGCATGTTACAATAAAGTTTAGCTATAGTCCTCTATACGCAGGTAGTGAGGCTTCAGTTTAAGACCTCTAGTCTGCCTCTTCTGGATCAGCTCCTCCAAGCTGCCATAGCTTGGGCCGGTCGATGCCTGTGTAGGAGGCTGCCAGGTGTCCCATTCTGGTGTGGTTTTGTTAGTGACCTGACACTCAAGCTCGGAAAACAAGTCTTGTACATAATCTATAAAGGTAGCTAAATAATGAAAAAAATTATCAGAAAGAGACAATTAATTGACATAAACTTTGGCCTGCAACTTGTGTTGGCTGCGATAACGCACAATTTGGTCTACTACGTTTTATGTCTCACATTATACCGATAACTCTCTCAATACAAGGATGGATGTGGTTCCCTTATGATACTTGATTGTTTCTCAATTATTGTTATCAGCATACAAGAATGCTGACAATCCTGATAAAACTTACTTGTAAAAGGCACTGAGCTAGGATCGTTCCAAGGAGTAACCGACTTGATGGCTGATATCAACGCTGAGGTAGATGGCGTTGAGATATCCATCGTGGCAGTTGATGTTGAGGGCTTTTCAAGAGTATAATCAGCAGCAAGAACAAGCAGTTGAAAGTCACAGCAAGCCTATGGTAATATAAAACCACAGAAAGAGTCCAAGTGTTGTTTTATGAAAGGATTATTCTTTTATTCCCAATGATATTACTCATGTGATTCTAAAAGCACAGTTTAAGTTGGCTCAAATATTCTAAGCAGGTAACATAATTGATAAAAACTATCACTCTATAGTTTGAAATGTTTTGATTAAGATTTTACAATTCTCAGGCCATGAATAAATTGGCCAATTAGAATTGAGCTTATAAAAGGAACGAAAAAGCAACACAGTAAATAACACTCCCTTTTAGGGATGATTGCAAGAGATTCATTGGGTGAAATGTTGGAATAGGTGTGCAAGGTACCACTTTGATGTGTTCTTACTCACTGGGAAGGCTGGGTGAAGGATCCATCCCAAGGATCTAATCAAGTTAGCTGAAGATATTAGGCAAGTTTTCAGGTCACTCACATTGAATCCTCCATTAAGACTATAATTATGACGTCATAATCATGTATACAAAGGGAAATAATTTATTAAATATTATTGAAATAGTGATGTAGAGCACCATAGAAAACCTATTAGATACATAAAAAGCCCTGTCTAGAGCTATGGTTTAATAATTGTCTACTTACTAATAGACATTATTATAACGCCATACATTGAAATGTTTTACTTTCTAATTACTTATACTCATCCTAACACAGCCTGAGAAGAGTTTTATTTTAATTTATTTTTGAAAAGATTTTTTTACAGGAAGATGGTTTTCCACAGGGACGCCAATGCAGTACAGTACTTGTGCCTACAGGTAGATACATCAAGATTCTTATCATCCTGCATAGGTCCACAACAGATGAGACAAAGTTTTGATATTGTTGTTGCAGCATTATCAGATGATCAGCAGATAAGAAATAAATAATAAATTAAAAACAACAGATAATAAATAATGAGTGATGAAGGATGAATAATTAAGAATTATAAATAAAAATAAACAACAATAAAGGATTAAATATAATAAACTATCAATAATACATAATCAATGATGAATGGTGAATAATAAATAATAAAGTAACAAATAATAAAGTATCAAATAATAAATAATGAATATACTTAATCATTTAAATCCCTTAACTATTAATTTCAGATCCTCTCAAGGATAAGTGATCCCTCTGGGGGTTTGTGGTATTGTATGCTGGTTATGCGCTGTATGTGTAGGGAGATCCTCAGTTTGGGTACCGGAATCTGCAGTGAGTGTTGGCTGGTGATTTGTAACTGTGATATAGTTCTCTACTGGGATGCCAACAAGGCCGCTCTCAGGTAGGGAAACGTACACCACAGGCATATGGTCAATTCCTTACTCTATCAGAACTTTAGAGCATCTCTCAATATGGTCAAGATTATGGGGTCTGGGTATCTCTGTGCTGCACACTGCACATGGTAATCTATTAGAAATTTTTGGGTTAACCAATATTATGAGACAAGGGACACCAAATTTGTGTCAGCATGGCGTTATAGCAAAATTTCTATCCTGTTCTAATGGCTGAAATCAGACTGAACAGGTTTCAGGCTCTTCTTCTGCTATTTTGTTGTTTTGAGTCTTTTGATGTTCACATGGCGTCTCAGTTACCCCTTTATACCTGTTCTCAAGACAATTTTTGTAACTGTAGTCAATCATCTGACCATAAACAAGTCATTTCTCGCCAGACCAAGATCAAAACTTCATCTGTAAAAAACAGCTGGAGAAGAGGTATTGAATCCAAACAAACTCCAAATCCAATTTTCAAGGTAAGCTAAATTATTCAGCTCTGCCAAACAAGACAGGGTGGCTCGGCAGTGCACATGTCTTACCTAGAGAAGGGGGACCATATAACTGTTTACAGCAAAATACTAATCATCTAGTTATACTGCTACCAATGTAGGGGGGAGGGGGGTGAAGGGAGGGGGGGTTATCCTTGGCTTAATTTGTCCGATTTCTCCAGTCAAAATTGTCTGGGAAATACATAATTTCCTCCGCAACATCAATCTCATCTGTAAACGACCAATCCTCAGCGTAGTGATAAACAGGCGCCGGTGGTGGACGGGAAGAACTATGATGTGGTTGAGGATGGTATAGTGTATACTCCAGGATCTGTGTTGAATTGTCATGGAACACCGAGTTGGTCTGGGTTGCCTTTTCGTTATTGAGCTGAACTTCACTTGATTTGTCTTTATCAAACTGAATCTCATCTCTTTGGTATATTGGTATTGCTACCAATCCCGGCACTCCTACTAGTGTGACCAGGACCACTGATCGGGTCTCTGGTTCCTGGCCAACAATCTTGTCGTGAGCATCATTGACAGCCCCATCGAAGTCGGTATTATCCATCTACGCGCGACGAAAGGCGCAAGCCGACTTGTAAGGGTTTGTGACCGATAAGAATAATATACATCTCAGGCAGTGCAAGTATTCACACTTGGTCACCGCCTGATCCAATGTTGGGTGTAGATCAATGTAACAAATACAAAAAGTAAGTAAGTCAATTATGATATATTATTACATAATATACTATAATAAGATTTGCTGGCAAGAAAAAGTTTTCTATAGTATTGATCATCACAAACTAGAAAAAAAATTTACAAAGTCAATTTGTTTTCGGTCATCAACAGATGAGTGTTGTCTGCTCGGATAACTAAGAAGAAGACTCCAAATACTACTCAGCACATGGTCGACATCCACAACAACAGAGCATTCTTAATACTCCAATCCACAATCAGCCTATCATTACAACACAATGCATCTTAATGTATTATACAGCATGTGTATGTATCAGTAAATTTGCATGCAAGCAGTACTAATACATAATCGATTCTCTGATAATGATACAATATCTAATAGGAGTGGTGTTGCCTTGCACATTAATACAAGCACTCGAAAGCAGTCCAATCTGATGTGCCAGACTGTATATGATACTAAGGATTTCAAACAAAAAAGACAAGACAAACAAAGTGATTAATAAATCATGTTATTGTCGAGGGCAAGGGTCAACTCATCTTAACAGCCCTTCATGCTCGTTATAACCCGTATGAGTGAGTGTTTATCAACATACTTATTAAATTTCCTCACCTATTGTATAAAGATTTCTATTAGTAGTAGTTAGCTGCCCTTCTCTTAAATTAGCCCCTTGTCCAACACCTCTTGTAGTAACTCATACTCATTCTAAAGGGGGAGGGAGAATATATCCCTCAGATCCAAAAGTTCTAAGTATATACTCATTCTAAAGGGGGGGGGGGGCATATATCTCAGAGATCCGAAAGATCTAAGTGTACACTCATTCTAAGGAGGTGGGGAGAATATATCCCTCAGATCCGAAATATCTAAGTATATACTCATTCTAAGGGGGGGGGGGAGGATATATCCCTCAGATCCAAAATATCTAAGTGTATACTCATTCTAAGGGGGGGGGGGGGAGAATTTATCCCTCAAATCCGAAAGATCTAAGTATAAACTCATTCTAAGGGAGGGGGAGAATATATTCCTCAGATCCGAAATATCTACGTATATACTCATTCTAAGGGGGGGGGGAGACTATATCCCTCAGAGCTAAAATATCTAAGTATATACTCATTCTAAGGGGGGGGAGTATACATCCCTCAGATCAGAAAGATCTAAGTATATACTCATTCTAAGGGGGGGGGGGAGACTATATCCCTCAGAGCTAAAAGATCTAAGTATATACTCATTCTAAGGGGGGGGAGTATATATCCCTCAGATCAGAAAGATCTAAGTATATACTCATTCTAAGGGGGGGGGGGGAGAATATAACCCGCAGATCCGAAAGATCTAAGTAAATACTCATTCTAAGGGGGGGGGGGGGAGACTATATCCCTCACAGCTAAAAGATCTAAGTATATACTCATTCTAAGGGGGGGGAGAATATAACCCGCAGATCCGAAAGATCTAAGTAAATACTCATTCTAAGGGGGGGGGGGAGACTATATCCCTCACAGCTAAAAGATCTAAGTATATACTCATTCTAAGGGGGGGGGAGTATATATCCCTCAGATCAGAAAGATCTAAGTATATACTCATTCTAAGGGGGGGGGGAGAATATAACCCGCAGATCCGAAAGATCTAAGTAAATACTCATTCTAAGGGGGGGGAGACTATATCCCTCACAGCTAAAAGATCTAAGTATATACTCATTCTAAGGGAGGGGGAGAATATATCCCTCAGATCAGAAAGATCTAAGTATATACTCATTCTAAGGGGGGGGGGGGGAGAATATAACCCGCAGATCCGAAAGATCTAAGTATATACTCATTCTAAGGGGGGGAGAATATATCCCTCAGTTGGGACTCATTACGGCATCCATATAGGTTGAATGTGACTGGGGTGGCTGTGGCGGTTGAAAAGGGAAAGGAATCAGTCTGTAGGCGAATTTGTTGAAGTGAGATTGATCTGCATAAGGGGGCGGGGGGGGGTGTGGAGTAGGATACTTATAATTGGAAGGTCCGGTAACAGGAAGATTGATGAGACTGACTGGGATCGCTGGCCGCGTAGGCAAAAAGTTAAACTGCCCTGGAGAAAATGGCCGTGAGACTGGGAAGGCAGTTTTGGTCTAATGGCATTAACTAAATATGGAGGAGGTAACTGTGACTGTGGTGGAGGTGGTTGATGAGGTACCCGCAGGGCAGGTAAATCTTCCGTTTGTGAGTCCGAATCTGATGTGCTTTCCGGCTGTGGATCTGTAACCAAGATATAGTTTTTTTCGGGGATAATGACGAGACCCTTCCCAGCCACCAAGGCATAGTCATAAACATGACCGGTCTATCATCCACTCCCGACTCTATGAGGATGTTTGCTCTTTTCATGATTTCTAAAATAAGGACATCATTGCATTTATTCCAGGTGTCGTTTTGTCCCTCCGCGTGTCATTGCCATGGCACATTCACACGACCTTAAACTCTAAGTCAAACCACATAAGCACATAGTACCATTCATGTGCCTGACAAGGATATATGTATTATAACACGAGCATGGTATGTTTTATTGGCTATCAGTCTTCGTTGTTGTTTGAACTATCAAAAGGTTTAACATATCCAAAGAACAAATATGCAAAGATGTTATGTCCTTCAAATCAAGGAGTAACTGTTACTCCATGTTCAAACATATAAACAATCTTCCGATGCATAACATAAAATACAAGGTATAATGTGTATTTAAATAAATAGCTCTTTTAATTCAGATAGTGTGCCTCTACATAATGCACAGTTTTTCCCTAGTGCCGGGTTACTTTAAAGCAAAATCACCATACATCATAGGCAGTACCTCGTGGCCACAGGTAGTTACAACAAAGTCTTTATCATCCTTCATAGGATCTTAACAGATGGATGCAACAAAGTTTTGATATTGGCGGTGCTGTATAAGCAGATAAATAGCCTCTAAATAATTAGCAAAAAATTACATAAAAAATGATAAATAATAAGTAATAGAAAGAAAATAATTTATAATAAACAATAAATAATAAATGATAAATAATAAACGATAAATAATAATTAATTAATAAAAATACTAAATAACAAATAATAAATAAAAGTGCAGAGAGATCCTCAGTTGGGGTATCAGTAAATTCTGCAGAGAGTTTTGGCTGGTGATTTGTTACAGTGATATAGTTCTTCACAGGTGTGGCAACAAGTCTCTTCTCGGGTACGGTAGTGCTACAAAAGACTTGGCATGCTTTTGAAGGGCGTTTTGACTATAAGGCTACATTGCTGCAGATTGACTTGGCAACTTATAATTCATGAACTGGTTACAATTTGAACACACTACTATAAAACCTGAAATATAGCAGTCATGGATTAGTGATGTCACAGTTAATCAAAACAAATATAATCATGTCAAATGTTATAAATCACATTGTTACAGGTTACGGAACATTGGCGCATCTCAAAATATGGTCAAGGGTCTAGAGTCTGGGTGTCTCGGTGCAGCGCAGTGCACATGTTCATCCGGTTAGTGTAAACCCATATTATTAGACAATGGACACGAAATTTGTGCCTGCAGGGGATTATGGCAAAGTTTCTATCTGGCTCAAATCAAACGGAACAAGTAATAGCAACTCCTCTATCTGCTTTAACAGGTACCAAGCAAATGCTACACCAGGGTTTGGGGCAGCCCCGTGATTGTGTGTGTAACATCATACACTGCTAGCAATTAGTACGATGTAAACCGTATCAACTCCTATGAGGAAATATTTCTGTTCAGGGTTGAAATGATTCATCAACTCTTTGCTTCAGACAAAGATCTAACAGAGCTTGAAGCTCTTGGGTTGTTTTTACCTTGAGGCTTTGTTTCAGCCAAGCTCAAGGTCAGAGTAGTTTCTAGATTGTGTGACTGTGATGGACATAGAAGTTACGGCTCTGTTCTTATGGCCAATTGTATCAACAATCACCGCTAGTGTTGCTGGCATCTCTATAACCCAATCTTCAGTTCAATTGTTTCCTAGTTGATCTGTTTTCAATGTTTCCTGAATTTCCCTTTATATTATATTGTGTATGTGTTCCTGGCACTAAAAAGATGGAGCTTGTGAGGTTATCCGAGATCTTAGCAGGGTACCAACAGAGCGTTCCGCTAAACCATTACTTTGCGGATAACGAGGGCTGCTAAATCTTTGGTCGAAACCCCAAGTCTTAGCAAAATCTCTAAAACTCTGACTAGCATAGCAACCTGCATTATCACTTCTTAATCATATAGGCACACCAAAACAAGAAAATATTGACTAAAATTCTTGAATAACATTATAGGAAGACAGTGACAACAACGGTCTAACTTCAATCCACATGGTATAATAATCTACAACTAATAGATACCACTGGCCTTTAAATTCAAGGGTATCTGAACCAAGTTCTAACCAAGGTCCATCAGGTAAACTACAGTCTTCAATGGGCTCATGCTTAATTTTTCCAAACTTGGTACAAATGTCACACTTTCTAATGAATTCCTCAATTTCCTTACTACAACCTGGCCACCAAAACAATTGCCGCGCTCTTCTTTGACATTTGCCAATATACTGATGACCTTCATGGCATAATTCTAAGTACTTGCGACGCAAAGCTTTTGGGATATAAAGCCTTGACTCATACATAATTTTATCACCATACAATGTGAGGCTATGTCTAACTTGATAAAGCTTTTTAACCTCCACATCACATCCAGAAATGTCTAATGGCCATTCAAGCCGAATATACTGCAGTCATTGAATTCCATATCTGGAATAGCATCATTAGCTTTCTTTTGCAAAACAAAGGGCTTGCAAAAATAGCCAGTCCCTAGTAGCAATCTAGAAATGCCCTAATCATCGACACTGTAGGGGTATAATTACTGTTTGCAATTTTGTAAACAAGACAATTTCTCAGGCTAATTAATCATGCTACTAGGGACAGCCAATCAGATAACAGTCAGATGGGTCCCTGTGTTTAGTGTCCTAACTGTATAACGCTATGATACTATTTCTATTCTAAGAGAAGAATCTAATTCAGTGACTGCAGTATATCCTTACAAATTGTATCATTCATAATAGCTTGCAACAATTCCCTCTCATGTTACTAGCTACGTAGAACTCAACAAGGCGACATTCTGTAATTTCCTTATCACTACCACTGGGCTGGCTATTAGGACGACTTAAGAAATCTGCGATATACATACAAACCCCAGGGGTGTGCGAGATAGTAAAATCATACCTCATAAGCCTCATTTTAAATCGCTGGACTCTTAAGGGGAGTTGGGATAAGTCCTTTTCACCTAACAAGCTGATCAGGGGTTTATGATCTGTGTCGATTTCAAATGTTCTTCCAACAAGATAGAAATCAAATTTCTCACAGGCCCATGTAATGCCTAATGCTTCTAATTCAATCATGGCATAGTTCTTTTCAGCAGGAAGTAATTTCCTAGATGCATACTCAACTGGCTGCAATAATTCGTCAACGGTAAACTGCAATAAGACAGCACCAAGAGCTATTCTAGATGAACTTTATGCCTACTTCTAACGTCAAAAGCACAAAGGACAGGAGCACTAGACAACTCTACCTTAATTTCTTCAAATGCTGTTTGTTGGTCAATTCCCCAATAAAATGGGCTGGAATTAGTAGTCTCATAAATAGGCGAACACAATTCAGCCAACTTACTACTCAACTTGTTTAAATAATTGACCATTCCTAAGAATCGTTTAGCTTCTTTCTTAGTAGTGGGGGGTGAAATTGACATGATGGTTTTGGCCTTTTCTGGGTCTAATTTCACACCTTCTAAACAAACAACATGTCCTAAAAACTAAATTTCAGTAACGCCAAATTCACATTTCTCCTTTTTCAAGGTCATACCAAAGACAAGGACATCACCCATCATACAAATAACTCCCTCTAAATCTAGAAGTATCTTTTCCATTGAGCGCTGGAAAATTTCAGGGGCGGATGAAAGTCCAAATGGCAAACGGCGGAACTGATACCGTCCCCAAGGGGTAAGAAAAGTCGTCAATGCTCTACTATCAGGATTCAACACAATCTGCCAAAAGCCAGAATTGGCATCCAACTTGGAGAACAATCGACCTGTCGACAACTGTGATAACATATCACTAACTCGAGGTAGGGGATAATGTTCCCTTTTTACACCCCTATTTAACATAGTAAGGTCAACACACATTCTTATCTTACCGTGGGCTTTGGGCACTATAGTTAATCCCGAACACCAATCAGTTGGATGTTCTACTACTTCAATTACATTCATGGCAAGCATAGTTTGTAATTCAGCCTTGGCCTTTTCTCTTAGACCTATTGCAATTGACCTGGGTGTGCGGATTTTAAAGAGGGTAACATCCGTCTTCATAATTATCTTATAAGTCTCAGGCATGGTGCCTAAGCCTTCAAATAACTTAACAAATACCTTAAATGGATCAAATGCTTTACGACGTGGCTGTATGGAATTAACTACTGCAAGTAAATTAAGTCCTCGTATCTCTACGATTCCCAACAAATTCCTAGTTGCATTTTTTTAAATCGATGCAAGCGATTTAATAATAATTCCTTTGTTGTTTAATTCTACTAGGCTTTCGCCAGCAACATTCAATGGAGTCGAATCAGCACCTACTAGAAATCTACTAGGTTCCCTTAATTCTAATTTCAGATCACGAGATGTTTGATCAGTAATGATAGTTACATCAGAACCTGTGTCTAAAGTAAAATCAACACCTCTACCATTAACTTCGATATAAACTCTAAATTCTAACTCAGCTCTACCTACAGATAGTCAACTATGTCCGAAAAGCTTGTCAGGATTGACATTAACTCTTCTAATTTGCATGAAGTGATTTGGGCTGGATGTATGGCCTCTATCTGGGTATGGACTGGGTTCACTGCTACGTAGAGACTTGGGCTGGTCACTACTACTAGACTTGGACTTGGAAGGGCAGTCTATTACTGTGTGACTTTTTTTCTGGCACAAGTGACAAATGGCGTGGGGACAATTTCTAATTCTGTGATGGGGATCACTACACTGGTAACAATGATTCAAGCCGCTACTAGCTTGGGCTTTCCTACCATCCTTATCCTTACTTTTTCTTCTATCACGCCTGTCCTTGCTACAGCCTCTACTGTCATTGCGTGAAATCCGGTCATGAGAATCGTGCCTACTTCTATTGTCACGCGAATCGTGCCTACTTCTATTGTCACGAGAATCGTGCCTACTTCTACTGCTACTACGACTGTCCCGGCGGGAATACCTTGGGTCATACCTGGCCTCAGCAACTTCCTGTTTAATGGGCACTGCAGAGACTATGATACTGGTACGCTCTAATTTCTGATCCGACTCAGCAGCTGTACCACGGCAGGCCAGTATACTACAAAGGGACTCCCAATCAAGGTCGTTTTTAGCCATTAATTCACGTCTTAATTTTAAATCTTGCAGGCCATTAACTACTATATTCTGTGCTAAAGTCTTTCTAATTCTTTCCAATTCCTGATTAGCACCCTTTTGATTTCAGGGCTAAATGAACTATCAGTGGATTAAATATGCCTATGGTGCGGGACAAATGTTCCACCCGTCTAACATAATCCCTACAATCTTCGCTCGTCTGCTGACAAGCACTGTTAAAGTTCCATAATTTAACATTTAATGACTCTTCTCTTTCGTTAGCGTTCTTTAAAGCTTTTAAAACCTGGTCATAGGTCAGCTCTTCGCTTGAAAGATCTATACCTTGGGCCTGCAAGGCTTGGAAGCCTTCATTACTAATTGCCTTCAACAATGCACATAACTTCATTTCCTCGTTGAACATGTTTACTTCGGTCTCAACTGATCCAGTAGTCACCTTTTTGGTTTCCCTGTTACAAACTTCAAACCTTACTGCGACAGTAAACCTGTCTAAAAACAACTTCCAAGAACCAAATACGTCCTTGGGGTTAATCTCCAAAGTAGGGAAGTCTCGATATTTCGAGCCCATGGTGACTATTTGGGTTTTGATATACTTTTTGTTTTGTTTAGGGTAGGACACTTAAACAATAACAACAAACAAATTCCCCCAGGTTCACTATACAACAACAGTATAACAAACTAACTTCACAAACCAACTACTACTAATCACTAGTAGTTCACCACAAACTAACTCAACGACCACTAACTAACCACTAACTAACTCACTAACCACTAACTCACGAACTCACAAACTGACCACAAAAATCACCAACGATTTCAATGTGGTTTACTGTGAACCTGCACCTCCTCTCATGAGATGATGCTGATTCACAGTTTATCCCAAGCCTTCCCCAACTTCAGAAAGCCTGCATACTTTCCAATTTTGGAGACCGGGAATGGGATTTCACTCACTGGACTAACTTATGGTTAGCCAATGTCTACAAACAAATAATATGATACGAATATGGGTTTTATATTTTTATATTTTGGCTCTAAAGCCGACTGCGCCATGTAAAGCTAGGCGTAGCGAGGTTTGGTATATGGTATACAGTATAATATAAGAGAGCAATTTATTTGAAAGTGTGACATTTGTACCAAGTTTGGAAAAATTAAGCATGAGCCCATTGAAGACTGTAGTTTACCTGATGGACCTTGGTTAGAACTTGGTTCAGATACCCTTGAATTTAAAGGCCAGTGGTATCTATTTGTTGTAGATCATTATACCACGTGGATTGAAGTTAGACCGTTGTTGTCACTGTCTTCCTATAATGTTATTCAAGAATTTAAGTCAATATTTTCTTGTTTTGGTGTGCCTATATTATTAAGAAGTGACAATGCAGGTTGCTATGTTAGTCAGAGTTTTAGAGATTTTGCTAAGACTTGGGGTTTCGACCAAAGATTTAGCAGCCCTCGTTATCCGCAAAGTAATGGTTTAGCGGAACGCTCTGTTGGTACCTTTAAGAATTTGTTGAAAAAATCTGATGATATTTTTTCTGCTTTGTTAGCTTACCGAGCCACACCCTTGTCTGAGGGATTTTCACCAGGTGAATTAATGTTTGGTAGGCGTATGAAAACGCCGCTGGGTCATCCCACAAGTATTGAAGTTGATTACAAGAAATTTGAGAAGGTTTGTTTGCAGAAACGCAAAGATGCTTTTCATAAGTGGAATCAAAAGCACCATGCTAAATATCTGCCAGAATTATTGCCAGGCCAAATTGTGTGGGTTAAAGCCCCTACTGACGCTGGTCAGGAAGGAATTGTTTTGTATAAGGATGAGTCACATCCTCAAAGTTATTGGGTTAAAACAGGCTTAAGTACGGTACGCCGAAGCCGTAAACATTTGTTTTTGTTACAGAAAAACAATCACCCAATTAGTGAGCCAGCCGATTCCATCATGCCTCTTGCATTAGAGTGGTATTTTGAATCAACAGGTGATAAAGGGTGTGAGATTGTGCCTATTGCTAATCCTGGTGTGAGCTTTGATCCTAATACAGTAGTGGTTGAGGCACCTGTAGCGGGTGAAAGTAATCTTAGTGCTAATGCTTTGGGTGATGATGTAGCTTTGCACGATAGTAATGATGAAATTAATGCTAGTACTAACACGTCGGGTGATGATCTAGCTGATCCCAATCTTGACTTGCAGGTAGAGCTTAATACTGATAATGACGCTAGTACTAACATTGCGATTGATAATCTAGCTGGACCCAGTATTGAGCCGCCGTTAAACACCATCAGTGAGGCAACTAATGCCGAAGCTGACTTGTCAATTAGTATGGGAAACCCTGTTATGGAGTTACAGCCCACCAAACCTGCAGTAACTCGGTCAGGCAGGCAACCTAAGCCTACCAAGAAAGACGATTTTGTGTACTTTGCAGATTAAGAGGGTAATTGTATGTGTAAATTATGTCTGCTGTATGGTTATGAATGTGAACTTATGAAATTTTCCCTTTTGTCTATTTGCAGATTGTCTGTAATACCCTAACCGTATGTAGTACAAGAATACTCATACTAGCGAAGCAAGCCATAACTGATGGCAGACGGTAAGTATCCACAGAATCAGGCTTTCTGCCCGAAGTGCAAGAAGCACAATCCGAAGCATGCATTTGGATATCGTCCTTTGTTGAAATGCTTTTGGAAGCATTGCAGAGAGTTCGGACACTCCAAGGATAATTGCCCTAATGTTTTGTGTTGGAATTGTGGTGGCCCCGGTCACTTTAGAGATAGCTGTGGCAATCCCAAAGTGAAGTTAATTGAAGTGTCGACCCCCAACGGCACAAAGTCATTTAAACCCAAGCCCCTGAGAAAAGCCCCCGCTGCCACAGCCCCCCGCCCAGCAGATTTAGGTTCAGAAGTCACATCTGTTCCGTTGGCCCCTCCCACGGTCCCAACCGCCACTATCCCGTCCCTTCTAGGCTTGAAGACTTATTCCTCCGTGCTTAAGCCTACCCCACAAGTCAAACGCCCCGCCCCGTCTTTAGCTGATACCTCCAGCGAATCCCCGGCCACTTCTAAAAAGACCGCCCAAGATCTGGTCGAAGTATTTGATTCCTATAAAGCTGATTTGGAATTGCGAGAAGGCCAGCTCGCAGAGCTTGACGCCGAGGAGGCACGGCTCGAGAAAATTTATAGAGCCAAAAGACGTGATATAGAGGTGCGGCGCACAGCCATCCTCGAGGCTCAAGCACAGGAAAGTGAGATGAGATCTGCCATGGCCAAGGCAGAAGAATTTATGAACTTTTTAAAATGCTCACTTATGGCCAAACCTGTTGCGAGTTCCCCGGTCCCTGCAGAGTCAATTGAGCCGGTAGCTTCATCCCCGAAGCCAAGTTGCCCCAGTATCCCGGCCCAGGAATTAGCTCCTTCGAGCGCGTCCATTAACTCCCCGATCGCGGAATTAGCTATTCCAGAGGCCCCTCCCCTTCCTGAGATCTTTGCGGGTAGAATTACCCAAGGAGAGTCCGTTGAGTCCGTGGAACAAATGGAGTGTCAAGATACCTCTTGGCATGAAATGAGTCAACCACTCGGTACCAGCCCAAGTACAATTCCAATTCCGTCAGCTTCCGCCCCTCCCCGTTCCATGTTTGAAGCCTTAAAAGAGAAGCTTGACATTAAAGAGAAGTTGACAAACCTCATGTCTAAGTCCATTGCCAAAAAGAAATTGGCGAAGGGGGAGGATAGTGAGGAAGACCTCCTACGGAAGGCAGACCGTCTCTGTGAGAATGATTAATAACCACATGTACCCAGTGGGGAAATTAAAGTGATTATGCTTGGAGAGCGGAGTTGTAAATTGTAAATTAAATTGAATTGTAAATTTGTCTCTTTAGTCTGCGGAATGGATTTGTCCAAATTGAATTAATTCTGCCTTCGAATTGTCTCCTACCTGGCGGCGACGAGGAAAAGGAAAGGCATGTGAGGTTATCCGAGATCTTAGCAGACCAGCACCTTATCGGAATTGTACCATCTAGACCGAGAGTGCTGACAGGCTATTAACCTTGACCTTGGACAGTCAACGCGAGATCTCGTCCTCTTTACAGTACATCTTTATAGGTGAGTAGACGTTCAAATAAATTGCTCTCTTATATTATACTGTATACCATATACCAAACCTCGCTACGCCTAGCTTTACAAAGCTGTCTAGCAACTGATTGCACTCTGTCTTACTTAGTCACAGAGACTTTATTGTGCTCAAGTTGCCAAGTCACTTTTTATCAGAACTTTGAGTTTGTTTGTTTGGTCTGTTTGGTTTGGAGTGCTTGTTCTTCCTGACTAATTCATTTTTTACAAAACAATGTTTTTTTTTTCTATATCACTGTCTTTCTTTCTGTTGCTGTGCCTATGTGTTTGCCTTCACCTTTTGACAGTTGCGAATCAAAGCTTACGACTCTCGTTTTATTTTGCTCATGCCGTAGTCTCTGACAGACTTACAGGGTGATGTAGGTTCCTTCCAATTATTATATATATATATATATATACAAATAGTGTGTTAGGAATTCCAATGCACATTCACTTTTCTCTAAAAATTAAAGGACGTTTATGTAACAATTCAAAGCACTGCAGCATGCCGCTGTATGCATCTAGAGAAAAGAAACTTCAATGCCCAGTGCCTTGAAGTGGCTGAGCTGAAGTAATAGCGCAGTTGTGAACAATCAATCAGAGATCAGTTGACTAGGACAACTTTAACCTTGCCCAGTCCCATATGTCCGTAGACAACTTATTCAATTAAATTGTAATTATACAATGTAGGTATAACTTCATCTATTTATACAATCATTATCCCGTATGGAATAAGCTCTGAATAGGAGCCGATTTGGCACAGTGCATCAACTTCATGGCACTAACTGGGTATCTGGGTATCTTTCAGTTAGCATCTTGTGTGCTTTCTTCCCCTGTCCTGCGTGTAACATGTTTTAATAAATGGTTTCTGATAGTTTGTCCGTTGTTAGCATAAGATAAAGTACATTGTTGGACATTTTTAGCAATATACTCACCATATACATATGACTAGCGAAAACAAAGGAACAAAAGCATAAATGTATCTGTGTTTGCAGGCATGTAGTGTGCAGCTGGGAGGCAATCTCCTAGAAGGCTAAATACAGTAGCTTTAAAACTCAAACATGACGAAAACCTAAGCTTTGATCGGAAAAAAAACCTGGCATATGTACACTCAAAGATGCCTGCCTTCAATATCAATTATTCTAGGCTTCCAGCCTGTTTAAACAAGACTGCAAAGTGGCCGTAATAATATATTTTCTATTTTGTCTTTTGCATAGGAGGAAAGCAAGTCGTACAAAAATGGTAAAAACTTGTTACTCTCAAAATAGTCATTTTGTTACCAGATCAAGTCAAATTACAAAAATCAGGCGTGTCCAAATTTTGAAACAACTCCCTCTAATTGCTGTAAACTAACACTGTGTGCAGAGTTTACTATGAATTCACCCTGACGCATATCCACATGAGTCTGAAATGCAAACAAACAAAACAAATTGATTAGTTCTCTTAGCCTCCAACCAGGGTGCTTTTGTCACAAACTCCCAAACTCCCTGCATCCACCTACCTTGTAGATGATCTTTCATCAAATCATAGCATTGCATTATTTAAAAACACCTATCACATCCAAGAGGTCACCAATGGATAGCTCTTGACATTGTACGCCTAATTAGAAAACGCTCACATATATTCAAAGCAGACAAGAAATTCCCAAGCAGCAATCATGAGCAGGAACTGAACTGAAAGACCTAAATGCTTTTATCAAATGCAGAATCTGTAAAGCCAAAGCCACATATCTCAATGATAAAAATAACTATCCACCAATGGAAAGCTTTGATATATAAAGGAAGGCGTCAAAGCTCTCATCATGAAAATCAACATCCGCAAATGCGATTGACCCGATTACTTGCCAGAGATCGCTTTCAACTACTTACAAGTACTATGTATACAAATTCATTCCTTGAATGTGTACACATCCTAATGAACACTAGCTTGAACTCTAGTAAATGTCCGTCTGTTTGGAAGAGATATCTTATAAGTCCCGTCTTCAAAGGTGGAGACATGCATTTTATGCAATCTCATGGAACATATTATCAGCTCAAGGATGTGGCATCACATCAACGACTTTGAGATCATATTGGAAAAAACGTCATTGGTTTCACAATGCTGTCAACACAACAACTCAACTTCTCCATGTCACTCACAATGCTGCAAAGGCCCTCCACTCCTAACGAAACTATCATAAGGGAAGCTTTGACTTTACTGAAGCTTATGACAGAATTCCACATGACTTGCTCCTATATGAACTAAGGCAATATCAAATTAATGGTAAACTTGTGGACTGTATAGAGCGTAGGTTAGGGGCAGGGTATCTGTGGTGTCAGCTAACGGTCAGCTCTCCAGGGAGTTTGTTGTATGTTTTTTGTCCAACAGGGCTCTGTCCTGGGGCCACTTCTCATATTAGTCTACATACACGATATCCCAAATGGAATCCTGCACTCAGATTGTAGGCTGTAGGCAGATGATACACTATGCTGACATCACGGATGATCCAGCAAGGTTACAACAGGATGTAAATGCCATGTTCGATTGGTCAAAACAATGGGGCACGAATTATAACAGTAAAAAGTGTGTGCATATGCAGATTGAGATGATGACCCCCGAACAAAACTTCACTCTAGGAGCGGATCAAATCCCAACATCAGACTGTATGACTTATCTTGGTGCACACATTCGATCTGGTGCTACTCCTCAATGGCGCCGCCTAAGACCATAATAACTGCTTATAAAACTAGTGGAAGCCTATTCTTCAATAAGTTTCTCAGGTGTGGTAACCTCACATCATTGGTCTTGTGAATAGTGAATACTATAGGAAAATTACAACGCCAAGCTCTGAGATGGTCCTATTATCTTGACAGTGTGACTGATTGCATGTCCATTAACCATATTGTTTCTTTGTATGACAGGAGCTGTGAATTAGATATATGGATGCTAAGGAAAATTATAGCAGGTCTGTTTAAAGTACAGCTAAACTCGTACATCAGGTTCAGTTCACTCACAAAACCAGAAGTAAAGTTACAAGCCGCCAGCATAATATTAACCAATGGGGAATTAGTTTTTACAACAGGATGTGTGAGGAAGTGAAGGTATACTTTGATCCAACCCCCCTTTAACCACAAATGTCTCTGACTAACCATAGTTGTACATACCACTGGTAAAAAATAAGTTATAACTGAACAATCAATCCTGATTACTCTCGGACTCTGCGACAGGCTTACTGTTGAGCTTATATTAGTCTTTTTGACTTTCTTTGTGTCATTAAGAATCGATTTTCCTTCTATATAACCTGATAACTTGTACGATACTCCGACATTTGTGTTGTTGGCAGTTTTCCGGTTTTATTCGGACACGACTACTCCATTCAAAATGCCGCTAGCAACTGATCTTTATAAAAAATGCTACCAGCTTATAAAATTTACACAGTACAACTTTACATTACAGAAAGATCTGACAGGATTTAATTAATGATGCTCATTCAAGGATGGTACATGACCTAGACATGACACTCAAAACAGGAGATTGAGCTTCCCAATTAAGCGACAATAAATGATAAATGATGAATGATAAAGCGATGATAAATAACCCAATGAACAACCAACCGCCAGTGGCGGATAATGTGGCATACAGGTACAGGGGTAACGCCCGTTGCCACAGGCTAGGCGAATAGGATTAACAGAGTGTATGTATGTATTCTGTACTGATCTGTCCAAAGTTACTATTGCATTACCCATAAAAACCGGATTTCGTTGCATTATAGAATAGGAAGTGAGAATACCTGCAAGTGATCCACATAGTGTCACATGAACATTTTTCCGAAAAAATGGCTCTAAGCACTCTAAAAATCTAAATTTCCATACCTAATACGTATATCCTCAATGATAAGTTATATGATACAGGCACGAGCCATGCCCAACCAGATTGCATTGTGTCATGGATTTCGCAATAATTAAGTAGGACAAAAACTAATGCTATTATTGTACACATTGTGCACTCTAGAGTATGTATTAACTCTATGATTATAATTCAGGACGAAACCAAATACAACCTTGGCCCATTCCAATTTAGCTTTTCATAGTCTCAAAAGGCTGCATCAGCGACAACTATTGGGCCAAAATTCAACACATCTGTCTATCAGTTGATGGGATCAACAATTCTTACCTGGATAATTACTGTGTAGGTGACATCACAAACCCAACAAAGGCTTCTCTAGTTTACTAAAGTTATGTCTACATTTTGTCCTGAGAGCAGAATGGAACACAATGGACCATATCTCTATGATATAATTAAAACCTTTGAGGCCACAACAAATCTTGCAACTGTGATGCAAAAGTTGGTTATTTATTTTCTGTGAAACCATTTAGCACGATGAGTTCTTATGGGATCGGTCGGGATAATAAAAAGCATTGAACTTTGTGCTGGTGACCGCTTTGCTTTAACACAGTAGACCTGCCATAAAAATACGATAATAGTCATGATTAACAGGGACCAGTGATATAATGTGCCATCCATTAATGTCAAATCTGATCCGTTCTGACTGCATTTAGAGTCTCAAGACACAGTCAGGTCACCAGTAGGATGGAAATACAACAGACAAAGATGATCTGTCTTGATTTAATGTCAACTATGGTATTGTAGTACCAACATGAAGAACTTGATGCATCTGAGGGAGGGGGGGGGGTAACTCAACAAGATGAAAAAATAGCAACCATTTTATTGATCCATTTTAGTCATTCAATGAAATTAGAGTTTATATCGATGTAATCAACCACAAAAAAATTACAGCGGGCCACCGTAACTATTAAAGTCCACTTAACTATGTGGCAACAATCGCTTTGACCCACGCTCCACCTTAGCTTTATTGTTTAGCTTTCTGTCGGACAAAAAAAAATGTACTCACAGCACCGGATTAAACACGCCAGTTAGAAGGCAGCAAATAGCGAGGTATGGTAAGTTACTCTTTTGGTTGATCATAACATTACTAGCAGTGATCTAAACACTAGCCTGGAGTGAAGGCCAAGGTAGTCAGCCAGTTGCAAAACTTTATAGTCAACAATCGTCACTCTTAGGACTGTTTAGTTTGAGGTTAAGATATTCTCGTCTCTGACAGAGAATTAACGAGAACTACGAGGTTTGGCTCAAAAAATGCTATACTATAGCATCACATGGAAACCAAGACAGGGAACTACACAATCCTTCGATCAGGCTCCTCTCTCTGATTTCAGAAAAGGGGAGATAACTGGAAACTGAAATTCCTTTTGCGGAATAAACCTGCAAATCTCTTACAAGTTCAATAGTTCCCATAGAAATATATACATAAATAGGTTATTTGTCTCTCATCACAAGGATGATGAGATGTTGGGGCACAAGAGGATTGAATAGCCATTGTCTAGTGCCAGCTTAAAAAAAAGAAAAATAAACTGGCTTCCTAATGACAAGGCTGTGATTGGATGGTTTCTTTCCAATCTCTTTGAGGCTTGTCGGGTGGGCACTATCAAAAAGTAGCCACGTGACAAGGTTACCCCTTCCTACACCAAACCTTTCTTGTCTTCACAGTGCCGGTGAACCAAAGTTACCTCAACAAAACTTGTGTGAGCTCAAAACAGCGAGGTTCCATTAGACTGAGGAAGGCTTCAATAGTGTTGAACTAGAATTAGCTGTTACATCAGAACTTATCTCTGATTCCAAATGGAGCCGGAAACTTGGTCAACTTGCTTCAACTTGCAAAATTTCAAACAGGGGTTTACTGCCTATAAGACATTTACGTTAATCCCATGCACTTTCAAAAGGTCAAACTGAAAACAACATGTTACAGTCATTGAGGCGAAACTATGTCAGTGAAATAATTTGAGCGATTAAGAATGAACAACTAGATATCTATAAATTGTGATCTACAAAACAGGATAATCTGAGACACCTGAACTGAGTCAGAGAATACCTAAATGTACTTGTAGTAGTATACACCGCTGGTGATTTCTGCTTGTGGGTTGAGTATAGGGCTGGTTGTTGGCGCTGGTAGGTTGTGTGCACGATTGGTGGTTGCCGTGGATTGGTTGTATGCACCTCTGGTGATGGCCACTGGCGGGTCGTATGCACAGCAGTTGCCTGTGGCTGGCATTGCCTGATCGTATTCTCCTTTCTCTGTTTGTGAGAGGAATACATCTGAGCGTTTATGTTCAGGCTCTCAGCCATAAGCTATAATCCGTTGATAGCTGACTGTTGGCTTCCAGACAGATAAGGTGATGTCAGCAGTGTGAATAAGCCGAGGACAGGGCAACCCCTCATGTGATGCAAAATATGTCAAGGTTGCAGTCAAACCTTTATATGATCAACAGCTCATCAGCTCCAATAAGTTGAGACCAAGACGTACAGATAATAGCCAGTCTATTCAGGCAACTTCTAAACATCTAACTCATGATGTAGGACACTGAACAGCCCTCTATGGTCAGACACTGATATAACAAAGTCCCGCATCTAGTCTCAATGTTAAGTTATACTATTATACTGAGGACACTGCATGTCTATTGTTCCCGAACAAACCTTTTCAGCTGAACCAGTCATAAACCTGATCGTCTTGTGATCGTGTGACATCGTATCTTCTGATGAGCGTAGCGTCTGACATTTGTTTTTTATCGCTTACTTGACACTTTGATCGCTCTGATCAGTATTTATAATCTTTGCATTGATAGACTTTGTTTACTGTGTGTAATATTCATGTAATTGACTCATGGATTCCATGAACAATGAATGGAAAACCTATATAGCTCGCAAAGTATCATATATTCATTCAGTGAATCAAAAGCAGGGCAAGCAGGCTTCAACAAGACCCATGACATTTGCGAGGTTTTACCCAGGACCTCTGCCACTTGCGTAGAAAACAGGAACACTAACAAACTGAGTAGTCAACCCCTACCCTTTGTATATGTACCTCATACACAATAACTAGTAAATCACATGATTAGTGTAACAAAAGGGGCAATCTGGTGAGTAAAAAATCCATGAATAATTACCTGGGTATCTGCTGGGCATAGTTTTGAGCGAGGACACACTACTCCGAGTTGAGCTTCAGTTTGGATACTCCATGTTTCTTTCTTCTATCATTAGAAGCTTCGAGACAATCTGCAGCATATTTGTTACCTGACATGTTTGCAGTTGTCACTCCCTTGATAGCAGGGGCTGCAAGAGAAGAAACTTGAGTGATAACTGTCAAGAGTTATCACACTCGGTATCATTATTATTTAATTGAATAAGAGTTGATCCCCAACTTCACGAGACTTTCTGAGGATTCTAAGCCAGGTAACGTCAGAAAAACAAACAGATCAACTCAGAACAATAGAGAACAGCCATACAAAGCTCAATAGGAATTGAAAATAGTTCATGGCAACACCAGAAAACCTCACATATTGAAAAAAACTTACTAGTGTTGCCCTGCCTGTGGGCCGCTCTCTTTGTTATACATCCACCCATGTTGACAAGGGAACTCAGACTTTTTAATAGTTCACTCGAAAAGTTCTGATCATTTGATACAAGGTAGGTAGGTGGGTGGGTGGGTAGGTGGGTAGGTGGGTTGGTGGGTAGGTGGGTAGGTGGGTAGGTGGGTAGGTGGGTAGGTGGGTAGGTGGGTAGGTGGGTAGGTGGGTAGGTGGGCAGGTGGGCAGGTGGGCAGGTGGGCAGGTGGGCAGGTGGGCAGGTGGGCAGGTGGGCAGGTGGGCAGGTGGGCAGGTGGGCAGGTGGGTAGGTTGGTAGGTGGGTAGGTGGGTAGGTAGGTAGGTAGGTAGATATATAGATAGATATGCACTTTATTCATCACCGATCAATGCAACGAGGGCAAATGAGATCGTGTGCAAAAAAAAAGATATCAAAAGTAGTTTAAGAAAAAAACTTTTCTCTTACAGGGATGATCTACATTTTTGTGCTTATGTAGTGCCATGTCTAGTGTTACTTGATCTTCGATCGGTTGGAATATAATTCTTCAATTGATGATTTCCTGTTTGAGATATCTTAGATGCGTATTATAAACAGCAAGTGTCAAGAAAAACAGAAATTTCTTCTAAACTAAGGAAAGACAGTCTCTGTTCGTAATCGTTGTAGCTTGGTAAAATTACTTGAAGACAAAGTTTCTGCACTCTATCCAGTCTCATTGTGTCACTATGTGAAAGAAAGAGGAACCAGCTGGGGGCTGCATAGCTAAGCAATGACAAGATTCTGCTTTATAAAAAACAGCTTGGCTAGAAACACTAACCCCTACTCTTTTAAATTGAATCAAAGCATGTGTTGCGGGTTTCACTTTAGCTATGATTGAGTCAACGTAAGCAGAGAACCTCACATGAATGTCGATGTACACACCAAGAAGTCTCACAGATTTATTCTCTTCTATTACAACGTCATTAACTTGAATAGGAACGCTGTCTATTGATTTCTGCAAGGTGAAAGTGATCGACTGTGACTTGGCAGCATTCAGAAGCATAGAGTTAAGTTGACACCATTTCATGGCATAGTCTGCAGCCTCCTGGATGGGTTCCCCGGGTGCAGGAAAGAAAGGGATGCTTTATGATATTGACAAATCTCTTTTGTGAACAATGTTGTTTATTGTTGTATCATCAGCATATTTAATGCAATTTACTCAGGCCTGTTCCATAACAGTTGGCCCAAAACCGTTCCTCGCGGTACTCCTATGTTGCAAGGCTGATATGGAGAACGAACACCGGAGTATTTAACTCGATGAACACGTTCAGAAAAGAAACTTATCACAACACGTGTGATCTCTAGTCTGATATCCAGAGACAGTAGTTTCGTCACAGCGGTATCAGGGAGCATATTATCGAATGTTTTACTAAAGTCAAGAAGCAGTGCTTGAGCAGCCAGATTGTTGGGGTCATCTAGATTGTGAACAATATCCGTGACAAGTTTCACCACAGCATCAGTGATGCATAAGTTTTTAGTAAAAGCGAATTGATTTTCCAATGATGGTAACTCTTTTTTGATGAAGCCAGATATAAAAGATTCTGTGACTTTCCCCAGATGAAAGAGGAAAGATATTGGTCTAAGCTGTTTGAAAGTTTCGGGCGACTTAACTTTTTTAAGTGGAGTAATCTCAGCACGTTTCCAAATTCTAGGAAAATGTCCACTCTTCAATACAGTGTTTATTATATTTGTCATAGGCTGTGTGATGAGGTGAGCATTGTTTTTGCTAACCCAAGTTGGGAAATCTTCTGTACTTACTGCTTTCGATGTGTCAAGCTTACTGAGCAAGGCAAAGCCATTACATTAATTTGATATAAGGAAAACATTTTATCTGTCACATGCATATCCAGAAAGTCTGGAATATGCCTTTAATGATCAACAAGAACGTACGAATTTAGATGGTTTACAAACTGTACCATATTATGCCAGCGGTCATTCATTGAAATTAGGGGACACGAGTTGACTTGCGGTGACTCCTCATTTAAGTCCTTGACATTATTTCACCAGTTCTTGCCACCACGGACTGCATTGTTCACATTGTCAGAGGCCTGAATGGCAAGCTGTTCCTTTAACTTTATTGACAGCAATTTGGAGATGGTCTTCTATGAAGGTTTGTTTTTGCGGTGGGCTCTTTTCTTAGCTCGTGATAGCTTTCTTACAAGCGGAGTGGTCAGAATTGGTTTTCTTTGTGGCACACGTATACTGCGATAAGGACAGTGTTTTTCTAAAATACTTTTGATGACATAGCGCAAAATATCAAGTTTTTCACCTGCAGTATTGGCTGCATAGAGATTATCCCAGTTGTGAAAACATAGCTCTGTTGTGACGGCAACTTTTGTAGCAGGTGTCACATTTCTCTTCTTTATAGTGAGGTACCCTGGAGCATGAGTTGGATTTACGGATGAAATATGAGTGGCAACATGATCGTTTGTTACAATGAGTGGCAGACTACTGCATCCCAACTTGATATATTCCGGAATATCTGTGAATATAAGGTCAAGTTTGTTATCACCTCTCGTTGGGAAACTTACTATTACATTTAACCACGCTGCTGCCTTCCAGTGGATATAAAAAAATGTCCATCACGTTGAAAGATATACCAATCATGCTGTCGCATCAAAGTTTTGTTGTTTGTTCCTAAAGTTTGTAAAGTATTATTTGAGTTATCCTCCCTCATTCTCTAAGAGGACGACTCTATATCTTAGTGCACCCTTTTGGGTAGGGTTTTCTGATGGGTACCAACCTGGAACGTGTAGAAGGAGCCTATTAGCCAAGGCTGGCTACAGAATGCTTACAACTAGTGACCGGGCCGTAATTAGATGCGCTTAGATGTAAAAAAACATTGAGCAGTACAAATTGTTTATGTTTGATCATGTGAAACTCCTATGCAGTATTCAAATAGATCATAACAACAGATAACAAATGCTAAGCATCATTTTGCCTGTCTTTTTGGAATTGTGGTTTGAGCTTCTGTACTGGTCCAGTTTTGAATTCTTGTCTGCTTGTTAAATTACGACCATTGAGGGCAATATTAGCCTGTCAGCGTCTGACAATATTAAATTATTTTACTATCATGCGTTGGGTTGCCCAGGTCTAAGGTAGTCGTGTATCCATATCAGATGTAGTCAGGGCTTGTCAGGTGGTGGATACAGAAATGCTACTACCATTCAACATGATGTTTAACTGCAATATTTGAATAAAGCAACCAATTGGCAGTGTGCAACAAATTCCTTCCCTGTTAAATCAATCAAGAATGTCACCATATTGTTCCTTATCGTTGGCTCATTGACCTCAATATTTCATCTCATCAAAGTGTTACCCAAACAACATCAAAGTGACAGAGAAAGACCTTTTTGTAAAGACTCCTTCCTCAGACATTTGATTTTGATATTACAAGATATTTTTTAATCCGCTAGAAGTGAGACTTTACTTTACTCATTCTGTTTATGTTTCTTTTTGGTATTTCCTACTCATGTAACAGTATAAACCCTCAATCTCGCAGCATACCTAATGTTTGTGACAAAATAAACCAACCAACCAACCAACTAATATCATCTAGGCACTCACTGCATTGTTGATCAGACGGTCATTATGCTATCAATCTCACGTCAAAATTTCATTACAACCTAACAGTAGCATTTTTGGAATCCCAACAGGTCGACAATTTGCCAGCAGACTGATCATACTGCTATTTTCTGCCGACAAAGCCATAGGGGCTAATAACGAATGCTGGACTACAAGGATTCTTAGGACATGTGCCACAGATGTTACCATCAAGGAACTCAGCCAACATCCAAACAGGGCCAATTCATTATGGATTAAGAGATTTGAAAGGAAAGGAGACTCCTGCGGTTTCAGGCTGACGAGATCCTACCCCAACTGAAAACGCGGATATCAGTTGTGCTTGTTCTCTCTTTTCCCGTAAGTAGATTATTGTTTCTTTTAGGTAATGATGGCATGGTAGCTGCTGGCCGCACTTGCCTCTAAATATTGCTACATTACCAAGAGATATCCGTGGACATGTTACTTATATACATCCTGATATATTATTGTTATAACAATTTTATAACTAAGACATAAGCAGGTTGCTGTCACATTTTATGCTTGTCTTTTGTATGTTAATTTGAGATTGTTACTCATTTAAATTTGATGATAACGAGGAATGTTGTGCCCACATAACATGTGTCTACTAATTAAGATCATATGATTAGTTTAGTATGTTGTCAAACATATAAATAATCATGTTCATCACAATTATAATCAGCCAATAGTAGTCCCAATACACAATGGTCACATAATAAATATATGCGCTCTGACAACAAATCAAACAGCTTGATTCATATGACAAACAAATCACAACATCAACAAGATGTAACACTCTTCAACATGAAGCTTCATCATGGGCCTTCATAATGAGGGAAGCTGATGCAGCACCCCAGAGCAGAATTTGGTGTCAACTGAAAAGCGAAATGTTACCCAAAACAAACTTAGGATAGAATAAATATCTGCTAAAATCTGGTCGAAAATTTTGAACTGAAAATATCAAAATATTAAGCTCAGATTTTTAAAGTCAACAAAGAATTTGTTCTGTTACTCGCCATCTCGATCGAGTGACTTTGACCATAAACAAAAATAACAAAGAAGTAAAAGACGTTGATTTCCATATTTGTTTTTATTTCACTCTTGTAAAGCTTCTATAAGTGATGAGTAAGATCAGTGGAAAGTGCTCGACACCTTGGCTCCGTACTGAGTCTTGACAGCTATTTTCCAACGCGATAGCATTTTTTGTTGACGCAGGCTTCAAGGGATCCACAGTCACTGCAATAAAATATCATTTAAATTTCAGCTAAACCTTATCAATCTACAATCAATCGTGTTCACGAAAATCATGAACAAAATCAGCACAAAATTATATAATTTCTTAGTTTATGTTGCCAACTTTATTCTACCCATAAAATATAGATATGAGTATTTATATGTTCTTGGTTTCTACTGAGATATTTTCCATCATGATGTCTTCATTGCAATTGCAGCTAGATCGACATAAACATCTTTTTGGTTAATGATTATAATTGGGAGAGTTCAAATTATATTCTTCAGGCAAACAATTGACCACCATCAACACATTCACGTCTCAAGAGAGGATAACATTGAAAGTTCATCACAAGCTCTCATCCCTCCCCGCTGTCATTCAACATCTACATACAGATATATTTTAGAATCAGAATGACTCTTGCTAATGATTAAAAGGCTTATTAGCATCAAATAAAAGTTATATTTGTTCAAAGATAGTTCCCCACTTCACCCTTAGAATTGAATTTTTAGAGTTATTTTACTCTTATGTCACCTCCGGTCAGTTTCAGAAGACAGTTGATCATTTCAGAGTATCATATCACAGCTGATTGCGAGGGTGAAATAGGGGAACTACCTCAGAAACGAAACATCGCTAATTTTTTTTCTGTGTGTAAGTTACCTTCTGCTGGAACATGTCTTTGGACTCCCTCCCCATGCAGATGACAATCCGATGAGAGCCATAAAAGCAACAATAGCAGCAATCTTCATCTACAGAAAATTGGGATACTGAAATATACATGAAACAGCAATTAATGTTATGTATTATGTATTATGTATTAATGTATTTTATATTTGATGAAAATTTTGAAGTTGTACACAAACTCCCATGTTTGTCACCATAGGTGTTGTACCTAAATACTTCTGAAGTGAATGTTAGCGTTAATAATATAACGCAAGAGGACAAACCTTGATGTAATGAGTTGAAAGCTTGAGTCCTTCTGGATGAGTGTGTAGTAGCTGTATGTGTTGATCTCAACTTATCATCACTATTTATACCATTCAGAATGTCATGTGATACATACTTAATTGATTAGTTGGACAATTCAGCTTGGCAAGAGTCAAAGGATGCGGTTGTTGTTGGGTAGGCAGGTTTATGAGTATATGGCGACGAATATATAGTTTCCTGTGTCTGCTCCCATACTTACTTTTCTTGATGCCTCAGTTTTGAACGGCTTGTACTGGGAACCTAGCCTGTCTTAACAAGCTTTTTAAGACAGGCTAACTGGGTACCATGCCCAAATAATGTTTAACAATTTGAGAACAATTATTCAAGATTTGTTCTTTTGACCATGTATATAAAAAAAGTTGGCTATATTTAGGCTTTGATTCTCAATTTATGGCAAACAGCTTGAGATATAATTCAGAAGGTGATTGTATAGTCCATATCATCTTTAATTATACATTATCGTCATAATCATTAGAGTTTTAGTCCTTCAACTTCGCACGCCAATAATATGTACGCTATTGGATTGGCATACAAGGTGCCATTATTATTCTGCTATGTATTAAGAGTCAAAGCGGTTAGCAAAATTCAAAAAGGACAGAGAGAAGAGACCAACTCCTGAGGTAACAGGGGACAAGGTCAAGCAGGAGGTGTTGCTTAGTCGATAGCTGTAAAACATAACACCGGAATGGAGAAAGGGTATGATCACATTTATTCATAGCAATCGCAAAAGGTCTTCTAAACTTCCTAATCTTCAGAGAGAGAAAGTTGCTAAGCCACTGTTTCAAATTCTGCTGGTGCAGTGGCTACTCCTTTTGATACCCATAATTCCTTTAGGATCCACTAATACTTATTTATTTATTGAGGTTTTCTAAAAGTTTATAATTGAATCAAATTAAAAACACCTTGTTGACCTCACATACATTAACATAGAAATAAAAAAAATGACTCCAGTAAAAAGATATAAGTGGTATAGTCTGACATACTATATAGTGAGTAGGATAATGAAAGCATGGTGTCATAAATTACTTGAGTAAAACGAAAAGAAGAAAAGAAGAAGCAGAGAGTGGCAAACAAAAATGCAAGTTAACAACATTAGGTAGGATTAAATGATGATGATTCATGAGGCTTGGTTGATTTTGCTACAATTGTATGACAAATTTTCAAAATAGCTGATGTGCCTAAGTTTGATCTGAATGAGGGTTTAATTATTGCAAAGTTGCTACGAAGTGATCGCGAATATCTGTTTGATTTGCTAACAAGATGCAGTATGTGCTCGGATGCATGGCCTTTATGGACCCTCGAATTTACAAACTTGTGAAAAAGAAAATTCCTTCTACTGTGGAGACTATGCAAATTTTATATCAAGCGGCCAGATGTGACCGAAAATTGTTTCGGAGAGGACTTATGATTCTGATTGCTTTATTTTGTATTTTTTCTAGGGTTTTGTAATATTTGTATTATCATTGTATTCACTCCTTCTTTGATAAGACAGTTATTTTGCTATAATTATCACATCAACATTACATAACAACCTAACAGTAGAATTCTTGGAATTCGAACGAGTAGACAATGTGCCAGCAGACTAATTATAAATTTGAGAGTCTAGGTTTAGTGGTATTGGTTGTCCCTTGTTGATCAGAGTGTTGTTATGCTATAATTATCACATCAACATTACATATCAACCTAACAGTAGAAATTTTGGAATTCCAACGGGTATTCAACGTGCCAGCAGACTAATTATCAATTTGAGAGTCTAGGTTTAGTGATATTGTCTGTTCTTAACAGCACTATGATAAAAACGTGAAATCTAAACAAACAAGATGTAATGAGCAGTCAATAGATCACTTGCCCTAGACCCTCGAAGTGATAATTAGTCTCCTGGCACATTGTCTACTCGTTGGAATTCCAAGAATACTACTGTTAGGTTGTTATGTAATGTTGATGTGGTAATTATAGCATAATTACTGTCTGATCAACAAGGGAGTGAATACAATGATGAAATTACTACTCAGACTCGGTACAGAGCTAAGGTGTGGAGTACTATCCACTGATCTTACTCATCACTTATGGAAGCTTTACAAGAGTGAAATAATATGAATACGGAAATCAACGTCTTTTACTCCTTTGTTATTTTCGGTGTGGTTAAAGTCACCCGATTGAGATGGCGTATAAGAACACATTCTTCCTTGACTTCAAAAATCTGAACTTTATATTTTGATATGTTTTGTTCAAAATTTTCGACCAGCTTTTGGCCAATATTTATTCTATCCTGAGTTTGTCTTGGGTAACATTACGCTTTCCTGTTGACACCAAATGCTGCTTGATGGTGCTGCATCGGCTTCCTTCATAATAATGGCCCATGTTGAGGGTTCATGTCGATGTGTGTTACATCTTGTTTATTTTGTTAGCCTATCCAGTATTTACCAGCAGCATTGTCAAATTCATACTTATAGTCAGTAAAGTTCCTGTCAAAGTTCACTGATCCATCAAACCTCTTTAGGAAGACTAACCCAGGTCCCTCAGGTGAGTCAAATCACACCAACGTTAAATACATGGCGACACAGCTACAAATATAGCGATGACATTTACGCCAATGATGACTTTATTATTAAAGTACAAAATTTGTTTCATTTTTTTTCTTTCATCTTCAGTAATCAGAGATAATCAATAATAAAATCGATGCTAGATTTTTGACGTCAATCTTCTCGAGTTGATCATATTATAATAATATTTTCAATTGGCCAGCGAATACGTTGTACAATTATCATAGTGCTGTTAAGAACAGACAATATCACTAAACCTAGACTCCCAAACAGATAATAAGTCTGCTGTCACATTGTCTACCCGTTTGAATTCCCAGAGTTCTTCTGTTTGGTTGTTATGTAATGTTGATGTGAGAATTATTGCATAATAACTGTCTGATCAACAAGGGAGTGACATATACGACACAGCTACAAATATCACAAAGACATTTTATCCATGACTGTTAGGTTGTTATGTAATGTTGATGTGAGAATTATGGCATCATAACTGTCTGATCAACAAGGGAGTGAGATTCCAAATACAGTATCCATTATTCTTTGACACATTCCTTGCCCATGAATCTTTAAGGTTACGATACCAACAATGACCGATTTTGACACTTTACATATTGTTTGATTTTGAAAATATTGGTTTCAGCATGAAGTCATATCATGCTGTTGCGCTATTTTGTTAAAAAGCATGATGTTTACTAGATGCCTCTGAAGCACCCAAGAGGGGCAATTCCTTGATCCTGTGGCATTGCGCACCAGAGGAAAGATAATATCTTTATCATTAATTATTCGCTTATTTAGGTCGCTTTGGTTTAATGGATGAGGATCCAATGTGAGGCAAGTCACACATATAGAAAAGACAGGTTATTTACAGTGGGAAGACCCTATGCTACATGTCATCAACGAACTAAACCCCCAGGAAGAACAACTGCAGTCACATGACCAATTGAGCTGCGTGCAGTTGGTTCAAAGTTGTCCTCTTATAAACACACGGAATTGGAAACATAACTCCATAATAACCCAAGCTCTTTTGTAGCAACTAAGAGTGGGTTACACTGAAAACACTGACTCACTAGAAAATAACCGCTATCCTGTGAAAATGCTTTGTGATGAGGCTTCATGGCCATGGTGTTGGCACCAAGTGATCTCACAATTGATGGTTTATTTCACTAACCTGGGACATATGGTTGTAGATAAGATGCCTAATTGCAGTTGAGGTGCCATCTTATATATACTTTTATAATCAGCAACTAATCATTATTGCATCCTTATCAGATATACAATGCTGACACCTCAAAAATGATGCAAGAGAATGGCATTAGAATAGTAATTTTTCACTCTATAAATGCTGAAATTCCTATGCAGAACCCATAATTGATCAATTTAAAAACATGAGGCTGTGGGCTTTATTGCAGAGAATATATACCTTGCAGGTAATTGAGTTGATATCCAGAGCACAGTTAATAATGTTATGTAGTGAAACAACTATATCTTCTATGCTTTCCTTATACATATCTATGTAGAGAAGTCTTCATTTTATGCAGCCTTTGAAATATCCAATTTTGTCATTAGGACTTTACATGGTCTTGATCATATTATGGGAATATCTCAAAATAAAGATATAACACAGATGATTTAAAACGGAAATTTTTTTAGATGCTATTGCTGCAGGGGGTATGCGAATTTGCATATTAACACAGTTATCAAATGTTAGGTGGTAATGACGTCTCATTGTATGTGAGTCAAATTTGTAGACAGATTTTTAAACTGTTATTATTGGACATGGGACTATTTAAATGTTCAACATTCATTTGGTCGACAGCAGACCTGTCATCTGATCACATAGGCAGCCTGACCTACACGATGTGTTAAAATACCGAGAGGTAGACAATGCGCCAGCGGAATTATGATCTGATCAATTTTAGAGTATCGAACCGAGATAAAAGTGGTGTTACTTTGTAGTATCAGGAAAGTTTCAAAACATCGCCACTGCACCGGCAGAATTACCATATCCTTAATATTCCAGAGGTAGCCACTGCACCAGGGGAAAAGAATCTGTTCCGTTCGAGAGTCTCGCCTAGAGGATATAGTAGTGGTACATAATAGCATCATGAAATTTTCAAAACAGGGTCACTGCACCAGCAGAAATGTCATACTATCCGCTTAAAGGGCAACCAAGGTTTCGCAGCAATGCATTAATGGGTAGCAAATAATGTGCTGGGCAGCATCAGCTTTGTGCATTACGCGATGCAAAACTCAAAGTAGTTGCTGACTCTAAGCTGGGTAACACTTCAGTTTAGGGGAGGTTCCAAGACTTTGCTGTAATAATTATAGAGCACAGGCTAAATAATAACAGGAACAGGAAACTGCTATGTGGTATTCTCTTTTAGCTGAGTTTGAGTACCTGATGGAAGAAATGTTTCACAAGAATTCTGGCTGAATAATCATCCGAATTATTATTTTGTCTTTTTCCCCATGCAGAAGGTGCAATCTGCTATTAATCAATGGCCATCAATGAGAAGTTGTTTGAAACCTTGGTTGCCCTTTAAAGCCTGGGTCTAGACGGTATTGGCGAATTGTAGTAGCAGTCTAAGAATTACAAGAGGTAGCCACTGCTGATCCAGACTGATCATAACTGTACTAGATATTCTGTAACAAGATGATAAGATGGTTTGTTGTAATTTTAGCTGCTTCCAGATCAGTTACACTGTGACAAACTATTATATCATTGACTCTATAATGTTATATTTATTGACATCTTGAAGAGCTAACAGTTGATATAAAAACAATGTTATTTGCCATAGAACTGATGGTTATTCTGCTGACAGTTATGATAATTATTTTGATTTGGCAAATCAATCCTGATCTGGAGACATACCTTTAAATTTGTGAGATTGAGTTGACAGACAACATTCCTATGACAATTTGCATACCAACCAGGAGTAAGCACAACAGATGGTCTGATATGCACTAGACCACTGGTCCAGTATGCTCGACAAAAATGATGTCATTGCTGTTGAGGTCCGTTTTAAAGACTTCAAAAAGGCTTTGATTCATTACAGCCATCAAAAATTGCTGAAGCCCTACAAGATAATGCTGTGACTCCTGATATATTGAGACTGTCTCTTAATTTCATTTCCAGAAGAAAGCAAAATCCGCATCTTCAGACTTTATACCGAGACATATTGGGCCAATGCTCTGGTTCACTTTTATTAACTCCTACAGTCCTCCATCAGCTAGCTGTCTAATCATGTATGCCAATAACATAATATGTTCAACGCCTGTTCCCTGCTCCACAGATGAATAATAAACTACAACCCGGAGTAAGGTTACCAGTGGAGTAATGAGCATAAGTTGACTCTCAATCTAGATAAACTAAGAGTGTGATGCTTACTTTGGGCTGGAAAAGCAAACCTCCAACAGTTCTCTACCCAGTAGAAATGGTTGCCAGTTGAATTTTTTTTGAGTTTTACCCCAAATAGAAGGTTATCATGAGAGTCCATCAGTACTTGCAATTCCTGAGTTATGACTTTTTAGAGATCAGTTTATCATAATCTTTTATAAATATAACCAGCGATTGCAGGCCTAAGCTCCACACATGAGTCCCTGAGAGGCAGTCATCACTGTATAGACAGTCAAGTCGACAGAAGGACAATTTTTTAGTCAATATATTACTGAAAAAAGCAAAAAATCTTTTTTTCTCGTTGATTGCGCTACAAAATTTTCAAGATATGCAACTTCATTTTATACCAGAGCTCACCAACTGTTTTTCTCAATACCCCAGGGTATTACAACAGTGGATTATAGATAAATCTGTAAATAAATCTTTTGACTCTACAGAGAATGTCAGCCAAAGGTCATGCATAGGTAAAGGCATTTTGTTAGGCTTATTCACTAAACTTTCCAACCTGAAAACTGATAACCAAACTGTTCTTCTTTTTTTATATGATATTGAAATGAAATTGAAATAATATGCATATAAGTCCTTAGTCCAGATTAAACATGACAATCAGGTATGTCAAATGCTCCTTTGATGACAACGTAGGCACACAATGTGCTATTTGAGATGATCAGTGACCTATGTTGTTAGAATGCATTACAAACCATGTACGCATGCTCACACCTAAGACAGATCCTCAGACAATGCACTATAGTGCATTGTCTGAGGATCTGTCTTAGGTGTGAGCATGCGTACATTGTTTGTAATGCATTCTAACAACATAGGTCACTGATCATTTCAGTTTGAGCAGCCCCCTTCTACTTTGGCGTGTCAGTAGGGGGGGGGGGGGGCAGTTAAAGGCTGGCAAAATAGACCTAACATGATCTAGGGGATACGCATGCTCTGCTGATGGTTTAGTTATTATACCTGTGTTCAGTGGCCCTGTTGGAGGAGGTCTCCCTGTGATGTTCTCTTCTCTTTGTACTTGTGACCGCTGTACTTTAGCTCGCCAGACCTGCCATAAAAAAAAAATTATCACGATGAACAGCGACCAGCGATATACCATGGTATCCATTGGGGTCAAGTCTGATTCATTCTGCCTGCATTCAGAGTCTCGAGACCTGGTCAGTTCACAACTAGGATGGGAAAATATTCGGTCAAAGATGTTCAGTCTTGACTTGATGTCCACTATGATATTGTAGTACTAACATGAAGAACTTGATGCATCTGAGGGAGGGGGGGGGGGTAACTCTAGAAGATGAAATAATAGCATCCATTTTATTGATTTCGGAGTGTCAGTAGAGGGGGCAACTCCGATACGGGCAAATTGGACCAAACTTGATCTAGATGGCATCAACCTCAAAAAATTTACTGCCGGCCCTTAAATACTAACTCAACTATCAACTTCAAAATCAAATTGAACTATGTTACTACAATCATTTTGACACAACATCCACCATAGCTTCATTGTTTAGCATTCTGTCGGACTAAACACAGCACGCACAGCGCCGGGTTAAACACACCAGTTAGAATGCAGGAAACAGCGGGGTCTGGTAAGTTACTCTCTTGTTTGATTATAACATTACCGGCAGTGATCTTAACAATAGACTGGACTGCAGGACAAGGTATTCAGCTGGATGAAAAAAACTTCATAGTCAACAATCTTCAGTCTAAGGACTGTCTAGTTTGTCTCTGACAGAGATGAAACAAGAACTACGAAGTTTTGCTCAAAAAATGTTACAGCCTCACATGGAAACTTAACCAGGGAACTACACAATCCATCAATCCGCCTCCTCTCGCTCTGAATTCAGAAAAGGGGAGATAACTTGAAACAGATATTTCTTTTGCGGAATAAACCTGCATATCTGTTACAAATTCACCGGTGCACATAGAAATATTTTGAACTTATTACACTAACAGGACATTTGCCTGTCATCACAAGGATGATGAGTTGTTGGGACACAAGAGGATGGGATAGCCATTGTCTAGTGCCAGCATAAAGTGGGAAAAATAAACTGGCAACCTGCAAAGACAGCTAGGATTGGATGATTTCTTTCCAAACTTTCTAAGCCTCGTCGGTTGGCCACTAAAAAGTAGCCACGTAACAAGGCTACCGCTTCCTATATCTGAATTTTGACAAACCGAACCTTTTCTTGTCTTCGCGTTGCTGGTGAACCTTAGATGCCTCAAAAAACTTGTGTAAGCTCATTACCGCTACAATCCATTAGATTGAAGAGGGCCACAATGGTGTTACACTAGGTGTTACATCAGAATTTATCTCTCATTCCAAATGGAGCCGGAGACTATGTAAACTGGGTTTAGTCAAAGATTCAAACATGGGTTTACTGCCTACAAGACATTTGCGTTAGTCCTATGCACCTTCAAAAGGTCAAACTGAAAACAACTTGTTACAATCATTGAGGTCAAACTCTGTCAGTAAACTATTTTGAGCGATCAAAAATGAACAACTAAATATCTATTTCTTGTGATCTACAAGACAGGATAATCTGAGAACCCTGAACTGAGGCAGAGAATACCTGAATGTACAAGTTACAGTATACATCGCTGGTGATTTCCGCTGGATGGTTGAGTATACCACTGGTTGTTTATACTGGTCGGTTCCGTGCACCATTGGCTGTTGCTGTGCATTAGTTGCATGCACCAATTGTGGTGGCCACTGGTGGGAAGTATATACACTGTGTTCTCTGTTGGTGAGAGGAATACATCCGAGTGTTTTTGTTCAGAATCCAGGCCATTGTCTGTAATCTGTAGATAGCTGACTGTTCTTCCAGGTGGTAACAGTGTTGTGTGGCGATGTGAAGGCGGTGTAACAACGGTGTGATGGGAGTGCAGTTCAGGAGTGTAAATAAGCCGTGGACAGGGCGACCTTCATGTGATGCAAAATATCTCAAGATTGCAGTCAAACCATTGTACGATCAACAGCTCACCAGCTTAAATAAGTCGAGAACAAGACATACCGATTATGGCCAGTCTATGCAGGCAACACTGATATAACAACACCCTCATGTAGTCTCAGTGTTAGATAATCCTATCATACTGAGGAGAAGACAGGACTATAGTTCACAAGTAAAGCGTTTCAGCTGAACCAGTCATAAACCTGATCATCTCGTGAGCGTGTAACAAGTCGCATCTTCTGATGAGCGTAGCGTCTGATGTTTGTTTATTATATAACTTATTAGTCACTTTGATCACTCTGATCAGTATTTATGAACTTTGCTTTGATAGACTTTGTGCACTGGGTGCAACTTCGGTGTAATTGACTTGTCGATAGCATGAGCAATGGATGTATTAATTATATAGCTCGAACAGTGTCACATGTTCACATGAATCAAAATGCACGGAAACAGGTTTAATGACTGCTTGTTGATGAAAAGGCAGTAAAATCTGTAAAAAGGTTTGGCCACTTATGAAGTCCATGACACAAGAGGATGGCCGTTATTAGAGATATGGAGATGCCCTTTTAAATGTACTGAAGTAGTGATTTCATAGAAACAATAGCTCATATCTTTAAGTGCGAACCTTAGCAGCTTCCTAATATCCTGTTATACCAGCAAGGATTACCAGACGCTACATAACAATAGGCAAGAATATATTTGTTACTATTCCAACCAAATAATAGGCGGGACTGTGATATGAAGTGAGCTGAGCTAGCACAAAACAGTTACTTTGAATTTAGCAGCAGGTACGCAGGGAAAAAGGATACAGCAATCTGCAAATTGTTATTATATTTCCGTAATTTGATGCCAGATTTGATTTCATAGTTAGTACGATACAACGTTTTAATAAGGACTCTTTGAATGAAGTTTGACAGACTGCGTTGTCCAGATTTGTCTTAAAAAAGCTTGACAGGAGAGGCTTAGTTAAACGCAGCCTAATTTCACACAAGCCATATTCATAAAGAGTATTCCGTGTTGCGAACTGTAACCAAGGAGCAACAGCGAACTGATTGTAACCTGTCAACTGTTTTGGCTTCAGTTGAGGAGCTCACTGACTATGGGACACACTACATGAGCATCTCTTATCATTAGAGTAAATTCAACCTATCACCTAATGTGTGCCCCCCCCCCCTCGTCCTCCTGATTGAGGATTAAACTTGGGGCCCCCCTTTCCTTGCAATTATACTAGGCCATATGAAAGAATAAATTAATCCATACTCCGTCGATCAGTGATGATGGTGGTTAAATGCTGGTTGTAATCATAAGTTCTGTTTCAGTTCAAAGTCAGGCAACTACAGATCACCTGTCGTCATATTTGGTGTCAACTTTGATATCAGTTATGCAGGCACATCGGAGCACACCTCGGGTTCAAGAGGACCAAAAAATCAGAGGGATTCTACCAAGGATTTTCATCGCTAGCAGTAGAGGACAGGCACTCTAAGAAACTGAGTGGTCTGCCCCTACCCTTTGTATATGTACCTGTACACAAGAACCATTAAAACACATGAATAATGTGACAAAGGGGGCAACCCCGCTGATTAAAAAATCCATAAATAGTTACCTGAGATAGTGCTGGGCATAGCCTTGAGCGAGGACACACAACACCGAGTTAAGCTTCAGTTTTGATACTCCATGTTTCTTTCTTTTATCATGATAAGGTTCTAAACAATCTGCAGCGAATCTGTTACCAGTCATGGCTGCAGGTGTCACTCTCTTGATAGCAGGGGCTGCAAAAAAAAAGAAACCTCAACAGTTATCACACTCGGATATATAATATTATTATTTAATTGAATAAGAGTTGATCCCCGACTTCGCAAGACCTTCCGACGATTCCAAGCCAGGTAACATCAGAAAAACTGAAACTCAACTTAAAACAGTAGAAGACAGCCAAACAAAGCTCCATGAAATATGAAAATTGTTCATCCTGCCACCAGAGTACTTCACAAATTGTAAAAAACTTACTAGTGTGGCCCTGGGGGCCGCTCTGTTTTTTTACATAAACCCATGTTGACAAGGGAACTCAGACTTTTGACGAGTTGACTCAAAAAGTTCTGATCATTTGATACAAAGAGCTGTGTGTGAAATAATCCGGACATGAACTTATGCAGAGGATATTAGGATGTTGCCGCAAGAGGCTTGCAGCAGCCATTATTTCGCAGGAGTGTATGGTGTGGCAAATTCAAAATTACACTCAATTTGTTGTAATGAGATCCTAGCAGTAACTTGTTCATTGACGCATACATGACTATAGGTTATTTTCCGAACTGCATCATTTTGTGACCACAGCAGACTCAATATTCACAACATATACCTTTTATCCCTTATTGGCAAGGCAGAAATATATACGCCCCTGTAAAGAGCCCTGTAACATAACGTAACAGGTATCATTTATGTATTTGTTATGATGTATATTGTATAATAATAATTATTCCTACATATTCACAATGTACCTGTTAGTGATTCGCATTAATTATAACCCAATCATTCCTCAATTATTTGCAGCCTTAATAAACCTAGGAATACTGAGTATGCAGCTGTATAACGTTATTGCAAAGAAAGATATGAAACAGACAACTCTAAACTAGAGAACCGTGATCGTTATACACAAGCAGGAGGTGTGGGTTATTTTAGAGTTATCAGATTGCCAAATTGGTTACTGACTTTGTGTCAAGATCACAGGCTACACTTATCATAATCTATAACCTTCTGGCGAGCAACGCATATACACCCCAACCTTTTAACCAACGCACAAATATTTAGCGATAAAACAAGGACTGTGATAAAACACAGCGGGCATGACAAACTGCCTCTACCTGTATTTTATTATCTATAACTGTTACTAAGGAGGCCCTGCCTAGAATAATAAAACATACACAAGTGGAGATGTTCACTTTTTGGGCCGAGTTGAATAGTGAAATTTATGGCTGCCAAGTATTTACTCACCCTTTTTAATTTGGTTTGTAACTCCAGTGCTAGCTGACATTAATGAGTCATTCCCATCCTGGCTAAGCTTAGCCCTAGCTAATATTTACAAGATCAGGATGTTGTTATGACTGTATCTATGGAACTCATCAATGTTACTTAACCTACATACCTACAAGTTCCTGCCATATGTAACAGCTTGCATGTGTACACAGTTATCTAGGGATGTAGGACAACGCCCCAACCTGACTCAGCCCTAAAACCTGAGTTATCAGTACCAGCTTGTATGAATGAGTATCATAAACTGGCGACCCTAGGGGAGTAATCATTAGCTAGAGTCCAGTTCAGCTAGCTTGTAGGTAAATATATGTTAGCTATCACCAAATTGTGGCTAGTTAAAGACTTCGGAAGGACCACAGCAATAAATAGTCTGGCAGCTAGTTCTGCAGTAATAATGCAATATTTTCACATTTAGAAAATCCAGAGCACTTATGGGTAAAAATTATTTGTATTGTTAGGAGTTGTCCTTCCATCTCATATAAGAGCTATGAGTTATTTATGCACCCTAGTGCTGTGCCAACATAATCAGCTTACGATTCAAAATACATTTAATTGCCATTCTTTCCCACATAAGTTCAGAATAAATATAGTTCCATTGTCAGGAGAAATTTTACAACAGTAGATAACTTCATTTAATAATTTTTACAGTTGTCTCAAGTAGATAGAATTATTAGCTCATTAGGTTGGCACAGCACTAGGGCGCATAAATACCTCATAGCTGTTAGATGAGAAGGGAGGACAATCCCTAACACTACACATAATTTTTATCCAGAAGTGCTCTGAATTTTCTAAATGATAAAATATTGCATAATTACTGCAGAACTAGCTGCCAGACTATATATTGCGATGGTCCCTCCGTTGTCTTTAAAGTGCCTCGACCGGTATATAAGGGCCAGTCAAGGTAAAGCGATCACCCAGCCATATCAAATTCAAATGGGGTTAGCAGCATTCAAATTCCTCCTGCTTTTTCGGAATTAAGAGGAGAAGCAGTGAATTATTTTTAATGGGAATCAGACAAGCTGATGCGGAATTGTGTGATACACATGCCCAATAAATTTTCATTCCAATAATGGCATCGGAAAGTGGTGAAAATATGACTGATGTCATACGAAATTGCCCAGTTCCGATGATTTCAAATCATCCGCTTCAAAATATACGAGCTCTCATTGGTCAATTTTGACGTTATGATTTATGGTTTTAGAGGTTGCCTAGATACCGTTGTCAAGATTGAAATTGACCGTTGTAATTAAACCCTATAATCCCAAGTGTGATGAGCCAACACAACAATAGCTATATCATAGCTTCTATTCAACTTTATTTATGGGTGTCTGCGAATCACAATTTCTTACATAACACACTTGACCACTTGAGAATGCAACGTGGACTGGCTGTTAGAGGCGGAGACCAAGGCCATTCTCCGCCTCTAATTACATTGATCAGCCAATGGTCTTGCCTGTCACTTCACATGATTAATCCCCGTGCACCCCCTTCGATTCCTACCTCTTTAAGGTGAGAGCCTATATGAAGTTTTTTTTCTACCGGTACGACACATGTAGTTACCTTCATGGTTAGGGGATGGTGCGATGGGACATTCACGTCATCGCCAAAGTGTTATGCTCATGGTCTATTCATCACTTAAAATTGCAATGATTGATGTGGTAGGAGATGTGGGTTCGAGTCCTACTTGCGGAGCTTTCATGATGAATCAACCAGCCCCCAGCGCCCCAGATGTACCCATATACACTTACATTCATGTGTTGTAAAACCCATAATTTGGATTTATATTGTCTATTGGCAGCGCTGTCAATGACACAACGTCACAGAAAAACTAACTTAGATATCAAAAGTCTGCTGGAGAGAAAGTTTCATAATCATAAACTGTGAATGTTTTTACTAAGACTGTCACAATTAGCATTTCTGTGTATCGCGTCAATGATTGAGGAACATACACATGGCTTGATTCAATATTCATTGTGTTTCCCTTTGTATTGATTGTTTAGTGCAGGGACAGATTGAAATATTGAATTAAAATAGGACATAGATTTAGACTAAGTTGCACACAAGAGCTGAAGGGGGTAACAAATAAATGTCACGATGCTGTTTCCAAATGGGGAACAGGGAAGGATTGGTGGATGTTAGCTACAATTGAACACAGTTTGTGTACTAATATCAGTTTACAGACAATAGGGAGGGTAACTATCAACGGATATTGATACGACTTCGAGGTGAACTTCTGATTAGAACATTAGTTCAAACGTGGACGATGATTGAAAAGACTAAGGCAAAAACTGAACCCTGGGATCAACCTCTAAACCCGAAATATCCACCTGACGTTGAAGTTGTGAAGCCGCGTCATCACTCATTCCGACCGCTAAACTTCAGTCTTATAATTTGCTCAATCCAAAGACACAGCATCTCGATTTGTAATATCATTGCTACAGATGATTGAGACAGCGATTATTTGGTCATACCACTCTTTAGGAGCAACCAAGTTGAAATGTGTTAAAACTTCAGATTGACTACATCTCCGGGTTGATTTGTTGAATACAGACTTAAAAGAGGGTTTTGTGAGTTCTACTGGTCACAGAGACCTCAAGTTAAACACTGATATTAAGTGTGTCATCTTGAATAGATGTTTTACATGATGTGACATAAAAAAAGAGGAAAATATAAGCGTATTGAAAATCATGTAGATTGGTATATATGTTTGATGAGCTTTGTTTTAAGGCGTGTAAACTTGTCAACTGATCTGATATGGTAAGGTAAGCCATTGAATTTGCTTGCAACTACATGATTTAGGTTGTCAAAAGATACTTTTCTAAGTTTATCATCCCGTTTAGGAAATCTATTATCTACATTTACAAAGAAATCAGAAATGTATTGAGGTGACAAATTATACATAACTTACAAATTATACATGAGACTTACTGAAGTTATGTGGCTGTAGGGCTAGTATACTTTTATGATACATAAGCGAGAAGAGCTAATTTGATATCAGCAGATAAGCCGTATCAGCAGTAACATGGTAATTGCGTTAACACTGTGACCAATATTAAACAAAATGAGGGTAATACTATCAGCCCAGGGGTAGCTGATAGCTCAGGCACGGAGGGGGCCTTTGATTTATTAAAACTACCACTACCTTGTCGAGATTTAGTATTACTCACGCTTATAGGGACTAGTTTTTCTTGTGAACCTCGAGGGTACAAATTTGTCAAAATGTTTGAGCGTGTTAATATAATTATATTCGCTAATTTAAATTGAATTAAAGTACACCGTGGTACAGTGCAAAATAATTAACCATGCCCCCCCCCCCCCCCCTAGACCCAACCCTGAATACTGCCTCAATATTTACATATCAAAGACACTAAAAGATCCATTCACAATGTTATAAAGCAATAAAAAGATGGCCGCAGTGACAAAGATTTTAGGGTCCTTCATAGTAACATGATACATTTCTAGTGATGTGTCGCTCTAAATATGGATTCTTAAAATAATATTACAATCTTGTCAGTATTGTTTAGCCAGTTCCTTTAGTCTAACAGTTTACCCAGAGAGAACAATGAGACATGAATAAGTGTGTCAATAGTCTATGACATTATCAATTATTCATCACTGAAGCTGGATCAAATACAAGGGTCCTACAGCGAGCTTGTGCTACGAACAGCAGCAACGTATGGCATAGAAAAACTATGAAGACAAATTATAGAAACTTTATTGTATTTTGAAACAATGCTAGCCTTGTCTTGCGGCCAGTTTATGTAGAAATGAGAATGTGGCTAGGTCACGAAGCTACACCTACACTTTGTTACATCCGTTGGTTTCTTAAGTTTCAAAGTTACGATGTGTCTATTTACACCTTTTCGAACCACTTAAACTATTATCATTGTTAGAACACGAAAAGTAACTCAATAGCTTCAATAGATTCAAGGTTCATTTGAGGTGACTGACCGAATGCACCCGATGAAAATTGAGGAGCCATTGGAACACCATTGTATTGGTTGGATTGAAGAAACAACTACTTAATTGAAAAAATATCAAACCATCCTATCATTTGAATTTTTTACATTAGGGCAGCTCAAGTTAGTATATCTCAATAGATATATATATCAGATTATATATATATATTTATATAAATACTCTGATATATGAACGTTTTTGTGGAAGAAAGCAATAGTCGGCGCCTTATAAAGCTCTTGGTGTAAGTTAAAATATAGGCATGCTGATCGGAGTTATCCTCTCTCAATTTCTAAAGGGGAAAACTCCCAATTCTAAAATCAATAGACATGGCAAATTCTTGGGCACCATTCAGTATTGTGATCCAATGAGTACTAGACCGGTATGCAATGTAGGTACCTAGAAGCCAAAGCCAACAATGGAATGTTAGGACCCTGTCATTGTGTGGTAATAATCTAGTGTCTACCAATTAGAAGTTGTATAACAAACATTAAAAAGCGAATTAATATACTGTCATATTTTGTTTGAGTATTGTGAATCCCTTCTGCAGTGTTTAAATACTCCACGTAGCAAACCCCCAAACTTTTTTTGAAGGTCTGTGTCTTTGTTCTTAAAATTTGACTTTATAGACTGAAGCTCAAATTGATCGAGTTGTGATACTATTCAACCGACGCATCGCTCAATCTGCTTAGCTAGGAAATACTTTATTTATGACTATAATAGGAAAATAGCTAAGAGGGTATATTTTCATAAAATAACTACTATCAATATAACTAGTTTTTTTTGTGTGGAAGAAGCAACGCAAAAGAAAATGATCTGTTTGATAAGTGCAACATAATATCAGAAAAGATACAACTCAGAACACTCATAGGTCAACAGAATCTTCTCAGATTACATTGTGTGAACTCCAATGAAGGTGAAGATTTATAAACACCATAATAATATGTCAAATTAAATTGTTGAATGTTATTATAATAATATTCATAGTAGTGGTAACAGTATATGTGACTAATGCAGATAATGGTAACGGAGACCAGTTGAGGAATCACTACTAATAAAAGTTATTTCGTGAATGACCTTGGGTGCAAAACATAGGCCAGGAAACTTTCAAAAATACATATAATCTGATATTTTTACTTGTGATATGAAATACTTTTCTATAAAATGTAAAACACAATTTAATCAAATAAAAGAAGATGCGAACAAAGATTGTGAATATCCAAACATTTGGTCGGACACTTCGTTTGTCAGTTAAATTACTCTATCGGGAATTTTTTGTCATATTCAAAAAACCTTGTCGGTTCAAAATTCACTCTGCATGCAAAAATAAATGTTAGCATATTTGAATGATTAGGGCACAGTAAACAATGTTATTTAATTATTAATCTGAAAATTTTCAGATCGATACCTTTGATTTTTTTAATATCTTGGCTCGCTGTAAAGTTCACTATCAGCTTGAGGGCTTGTTGGATTCTGATATGGACCCTCATAAGGGTTTTCGTCTCCGGCAGAAAGATTCCTTCCAGTAGGTATTGGTTGAATATTGGCTGCTGCTTGACTACAAGATCAGAACTGCATGTATATACAGAGTCTTAACATAATCCCCATGATAAAAAAAATATAGAGCTTAGCTCATGAATTTAAATTTAAACGTACATGAGCACACTAATTGCCCTCGTGTACGTTTTGATTTACTGGTTTCTTGGACCTGATATTACAATCTGTATTTATGTTTCATCTTTTTATATAACTAGTAGTAGTGTCTGCTGGCACAATTTACTTACTTAGCAGTACTGTAGATATGATCACTTGTTCTGTCTTGAGTAAGCGTGGTGTATGTTTGGTTACCATGGTGAACAGTCATGTTCGGATCATCAGCATTTGTCTCGTCTAAGCCTTGCATTCTCTTGTTAAAGTTATCTGCCCTACAACAAATGAATTATAAACTCAAAGAAAATAACTCTCCTTTTCATACCTGATGTCATTGTTCTTGTCAAGACTTCAATTGCATTATTTGAATTTTTGATGCTGAAGACCAGGATTGTCAAATTATCGTAGCTTCTTTTTAGTATTTCTACTATCTCACAGCGTTAGAACATCATTATCGTTTAGGATGCTAATAAAATAAAATTAGACAGATGAGAACCATTAAAAGAGTTAAATTACCACAGCTGATTTCTGAGAGACTTTATTACCAAACGATAATGAACTCACCGTTGATTAGGTGAGTTTGTTATTCGGATAGGTTAGTCAATTAAAAGAGGGAATTGGTCATTCTAGAATACACTCTCGTTGTACCCAAAACAGCTTATCTCATGCCCTCATGTACGTTTTGATATACTGATTACTTGGACCTTATTATAAAAGGTCCAAGTAACCAGTATCTGTATGTATGTTTCATCGTTTCATAACTAGTAGTAGTGTCCGCTGGCACAATTTACTTACTTGGCAGTACTGTAGATATGATCGATTGTTCTGTGCTGAGTCAGTGTGGTGTATGTTTGGTTACCGTGGTGATCAGTCATGTTCTGATTATCAGAATTTGTCTCATCTAGGTTCTGCATACTCATGTTAGAGTTATCTGTCCTACAACAAACGAATTATAAACTCAAACAAAATAACTCTCCTTTTCAAAGTTGATGACTCTGTTCTTGTCAAGACTACAATTATGTTATCTGATTTTTCGATGCTGAAAACAAGGGTATGTCAAATTATCGTAACTTGTTTTTCCTTTTTTTATTATCTCACAGCGTTTGAAATTCATTACCATTGAGGATGCAATTAACAAAATGAAAGTTTAGACAGATAGGAACCGCTCACAAAGTCAAATAACCACAGCTGATTCTTCTGAGGGGCTTCATTATCCAACTATAAAGAACTCACCTTTGATTAGCTGAGTTTGCCTGCATTCTCAGTCTTACTATGTAAGCTACTAAGATGAAGAATGAAATCAGTATAATAGTCCCAGATATTATTGCAATGTGGACATCTGACAGTATCTGAGCTTCAGTTGCCTCGTTAGTTGTTCTCTTGTTGTATCCATCTGTAATAAATACATGATATCTTGAATTTTATTCCTGCAAAAAGTGTATTTTCTAAGGCCACAATGACGTGCCAATGCTTTCAATGATCAAAATTAATTTGCAAGAGGGTTTCTATCATAGCACTGATCGAAAAATTTGATTTACACAGGACATTTGCTTATGCGGAATTATACTGATAATAATTGATACAGGCTAGGAAATGGTGTTGCGTCTGATAAAGAATACCTTTCGTTGATTTGTCATCATCTGTTGTTGACCTGGATGTTATTATTTCATCTAATATTACACTTGTCTGATGAAGAGTGTGGTTGATCTCTGTTATCTCAGTATGTGGTGCTGTTGTGGTAGTGGAAGCAGTTTCTGAATAATAAGATCACAAATATTTAACAGCAATAAACTGAGCTAGACATACAGAACACTGATACTGGTAAAACAATACTACTGGAAACCTCATTCGATTGCTGCGCAATGAACTCACATAATCACCGCCAATGATGATTTAAGTTAAGCTAGCTTTAATTCAGTGAGAGAAAACAAATAAACCATATTTAGACATAAAGTAACCTATGAGGGTTCTCTCCCTGTATTCATAGATCTGTTATCTCCACAGTTTCCTGTTACTATTTGAATTCACTAACCATGTATTTTTCTAACTCTTTGATAATCGCCGACATAAAGGGTGTCATGTATGATCAGTAGTGACCAAGGACTGTAGAGCTGACAAGAGGTTAGATTCCCATCTTCATGTCCTTGTGCCCCCGAGCAGATTGATGAACTTTTGTTTGTGGTCAGATCTAATAATCGCAGTCTGCGGTTACTCGGATCAGCGATGAGTATGAGGTCATCAGATAAAAATTTAATGCCCCGTGGATAGTAAAATTTGATCACAGATAAAACTCCATCAACAAATCCCCTAGATGAGGAACCTGCCAAATTAGACATTGTCTCACTCAGATAGTCATACACAGCCACACCATGAGGATATGTTATGTACACATCTCCTGTTGATTCCTGTTGGGCCATATTAAAATAGGATAGTGATCCTCTGTACAGAGTCGTGACATTTTTCTCTCCTCCGCTGACTGACAGATACCTCAGAGCTTTTCCCCAAAATTCAGTAATGAAGTAATGACCAGGTTTCTTCAGATCTTCTATTATTGCCGATGGATAATTGAAGAGCGCATCATTCCCATCTCTATCACCTCTGACCTCACATGTGCCTATGTATGTAGCGGTTGTATTAGTTAAACGATCTACAGTCCTGAAGCAGTGATTTGAGTAATCCACTGTAAGAACGTTAGTGTCGGTCAGCTGAAAGAAGGAAGTGATGGATCTAAACCTAGCCAGATCCCCGACACCCTCAGTGTATCCAAACAGGTATGCTGACCCTACTATAAGTGATGTGGTAGTTCCATCTGTAGATTTGAGCGAAAACCTATCACTGAGGAGAACATTTCCGGGTTTGAATCTATCCTCCGCCATATGGTACACCGACGCTTCTGTGGTCGTGTATGTGTTCAGATAATCATTAGGAGAAAGCCTATAAAAGATAATGATTTAAGTTCCCATATAATATAATTAACTTCTTATTTGTACCTTTAATTGAGGCTATACTCAGAGTGCAATGTGACACAATTTCAACAGTAAAATTAAAAAATGGTTAGTCTATTTATCAATACCAATCTAATTGTGGGAAATTTGCAAAAGACACAAACAAACGTTACAATAATTTATGATCTTAACGCAATGGATAGTCAATAATACACAGAAATTCAGAATTATCGGCACCATTTTCACAAATATACATGTGATATAGAAATATGTAATGTAATACGATGATTGAGTTTTGTTTAATTTTGAATTGATAAAATGAACATTGGGTTATCCTGATAATGGCATATAACTCACCGTAGTCCAGCTGTACAACTCATTAATAGCACTACACACCAAATCATGATCATCTGAAGACAGAAAATAAGAGCGATTGAAAGACAGTGAACCCCAAATACCTAATCTAAAGACCCAAAGAGAGATTAATTTTTGATATAGTCCTCCGTATTGTTGTACATATAAGTGAATCTGCAATTATGACTGCTGTTACTAGAATACAAATCACATTTTACTGGGGAGCAGCCAGCTAATATCTGAATGCAGGTTAAATACTGGGTTACACTGTGCGAGTGAGTATCTAATGATCTGAGTTATGTGAAAAGTTTTCTTCCAGCTAAGACAGTGAAATTAAAGCAGACTATTACACGCTGGCGGTTTTTCAATTCACTATGTGTTTAATGATTTGCTCAAAATATCCCCTCATCTTTTGTTATTATTATGTAGGTGTTTTATTTGAAGATAATATACTGAAGTTTCCGATTTCATAACTTCATCACACTTAATGTGCTTAGCTGAGCGTAGAGATGTTGCATTTTTACTTCTACGATTCACATGCTATGCCCTCTTGACCCTCATTGGTACCCTTTTGCTGAGAATGTAGGGTGGCAGCTCCTTCTTTTATGACCTGAAGAGAAACTATAAGGCTATAGCTGTAGAACAGATAAATGCAACTGCATATTGCTTTCATTATGATCCGTTCTGATCTACCTTTTCCCAGCGGAAAAATCGTTGGCCTTGTGGCCGGATGACCAAACTAAGGGGACAGTAGCAGAAAACGAAAACATGATTAACTCATAAACGCTGCATGAGTTTCCAAACTTTTGCCTCTAGAATAGCAAATGAAGTGCCTAAAACCACCACCATTGGAAGAGCATATATGTCAGGTCAGATTTTAAAAGCTCCGATTGGATATCCATTATTCAATGAAATTATTGCTAAATGCAACCACGGAAATTGTGCCTGAATTCCAAGTCTCAAGTAGGGCTGATAAGCATATCAGATAAGACTGTATTGATTATTCAGTTTAATTTTGACTAGCTGTGTATCATCGTATTTAATTAAGGAAACTATAGGGGCTTTAGCTAAGAGTCTCATGAAAAATTAAGATGCTGTGTTAGATTCGCTCTTAAAGTTATTTCATTGGTGTAACCTTCATTTTAGACAGCTATGTAACAGTTATAGATAGCGCTGACGTTAGGGATCAGTAAAGGGTGATGTAGTTTGTGCAAAAGACATTTCTGTTGCTATTCCTTGCAGTTACTAACATAAGAGCAATAACCTGATCCGACAGTTTTTCAACAATAGAAAGCCGTATTCTTATCTTGTCAAGTAGACCAAACATCTGTGACATTAAACCTTCCCAATATATTAATGTTTTCTCTCTGACTGCAAAAAACACAGATAGGCCTTTGCGGCCGAATTGTTTCCAATAAATGTGATTAGATTAAGCTTCCCTCCTTAATCAATGTGATTAGTAGCTTATATTCATACCAACACTACAAAACAGTAATATCTACCTTGTGATGTAAGGATAAGAATCTTTGCTGCACTTTGAAAGCTGATATCTGACAACTACCCTGTCTGTGCTGACTGCGGATTGTGTCACTTAGCACTAGAAAATAATACACTTGTTTTTCATTCGAAATCTGCTGTGGCTAACAACAAAAAGAACTCACATCCCTGACTTAGATTACTGCATCACTAATTGTTAAGTCTATAATAAGATGCAAAGTATTTGGGTGTATTTATCTAGCTTACCCTACAGGATGAAAATTTTCATGAAAATAAATAATTCGCAATTTCGCGAAGTTGTCTTCTTGCGACATGTTTGTCCATGATTTTTTTCTTCTTTCTGAGAGTTTTCCTCTCAAATTTCACGAGGGGACAACTCCACAAACTTTTATGACTTGAAAACTTGGTCGACAGAAGACAATCGCGATTTTTTGTTCCATGAAAATTTTCATCCTGTAGGGTTTTCATATTTTGAGAACATGGTGTTTGTCTGATTTGCAGGTTATTCTATTCAATCTCATTGTCACTTGTCCTGAGAAAGGCTGAATCACTGTTGATGAGACAGAGCAGGGCTGCAAAAAAATAAACCGTGATAGGTCATTCAAAAGTGGGTGACAGGCATGACCATTGACTTGAAATAGAAAAGTTCCGCCTTGTCCAGCATTATTATTAGCCACTGTGAATTTATGGTCGATTAAGTACGCCTCTGAGAATTCCTCCTTTGCTGACAACAGATTTATAGCAGTGAAAGCACTGAGTGATAGAACTAATGTAATTTTATGCATGATCAGGTTTAACCTCATCAGGAAACAGTAACTAAAAACTACTACTACCGGTCGATTTGTTGTTATAAACCATTATAATATGGTCGGCTCAACACGTTTGTTTTGATTTGTACCTATGTTTTTAAATATTGTGGAGTACACAAAACTTTTGTTCAACCAAACTTTTTTCAACACACACTGAATCTGAGAATCAGGGAATTTCAGTTTAAATGACTGAGGAGAAAATGATTAAAGCTGCAACAATTTTCGACAAAGACAAGATAAGTGATGCAATGGTATATTTCCAGACTTATCAGATATAAGGACAAGGCTTTTCGCTGTCATTTAATCCCCAACCCATATCCCTTACCCAAATATTAGAATTTTTTTGCCCTGGCTCTTCAAAGACAAGAGGAAACACAGAAGCAGTAGAAAGAGAAGGAGAGTATGAACTTACCAAAGTCAAATATATTTGTATCATTCCTACATTTGCACTGTGACTGCAAAACACACATATTGGCATTAGCAGTTCAATTATGTACCAATAGTATAAATACATTGAGCTTATCTCCTTAATCGGAGAGAATAATATCTTATTTTTACACCAATACTGTGAATGGATATTAATCTCCTCTTGTTGTGAGGTTTAGATCCTTCGCTGCTCAACAAAAGCTGAGATTTATCAACTTCCCTATCTGAGGTAAATGTGGGTTGTGTATTTTGCACCCAAATAAAATGTCTCGCGTAATTATGTATCTGATTCCAGCGATGCGGGTTTGTTAGACGCTTCTATTGACAATGACATGCATCATAGTAAACAACAATGAGACCTCTCATGGTTTGCCTGCATCAAGTGATCATTGAACTAATTTGTTATGTCATGCTCATGTTCTCATAACTAAGATCCTACACCTGATTGAATTCGTTGTACACATCCAGTAACAGGAATTATTTCATATGATTCTAAGACTTTACTTGCCATTGAACTTGAATTATTTAATTTTGTCTATGAAATTATTTTTAGTGCATAAGGTAATGTTTTGCTTCTTTTAAACTACCCTTTCTGAGTCTTATTGTACCTCTTGGTGGTATTTTAAGAACATTGTATTCATCTGAGTTGCAGGTAGTCGTATTCCAATTTATGTGTAGTATTATTTTCTCTGCCCTAGGGCAAGGCTGAATTACTGTAGGTAAAACAATACAGTGAATAGCTCCGGAATAATTCACAAGCAAGTGACAAGCAGGACCATATGCCGATGACAGAAATCTCCATCCGCGTTGGTCTTCGGTTTTGGTGACACCAAGTTAATAGCAAAGAAAGCATTGAATGTTAGCACTTATGTAATTTAATGCATGATCAGGTTTCACATCATCAAACACACTTGTTAAACAGCAACCTAATACTAAGACCCGCGGTTTGTTGCTGTAATCCGATGCGGTGTCTGTTTGGCATGCCACTTAATACATATTTGTTTTGAATTGCGCCTATGGAATGTGTGTTGTTAGCTATTGAGGTGTGGATAAAATGTATTGTTTCATAATTGATCAAACTTTCATTAACACAAACTGAATCTGAAAAACTGAGGGTTCCAGTTTACATGACCGAGGAGAAAATAATTAAGGCTGCACCAATTTATGACAAAGAAGAGATTAATGATGCACTGATATATTTCCAGATATATCAGATATTATGACAAAGCAATTTGCTGTAATTTCTTCGAAGACCACACGAGACATAGGATCAGTGAGAGAGTAGAGACTAGGTACTTACCGGAGCCAAATCAACTATATTGTCTAATTCCAACATTGTTAATCTAACTTCATGAATACAGTTTAAATATTTACAATTCATCAGAGAAGATTGAGCTTACCTCCATGATTGTAGCGGATAGTATCTTACATTCACAGACAAATACTGCTGATCGATAACTTCTCGGTGCGGTCGGGTTAAAGTTCTTTGTTGCTCAACAAATGCTGGAATCTATCACCTTCCCTCTATGAAGTCACTGTTGGTTGTGTTTTTTGCATCTAATTGAAACCCCTCCTCACATACTTATGTATCTGATTTCAATGTTACCGCTCTGTTAGACATTTCTATTCGAAATGACATGCATCATAGTAAACAACAATGAGAACTCTCACAGCCTCCCTGCATCATGTGATTGTGTTCTCTCAGCAATTATTATCGCTTAATCTAATTTTTTATGTCATGCTCATGTTCTCATCATACAGATTCTTCACCTGATCATAATCCTTTTACACACCTATGAACAGGGTTGAAATATGATTTTTGACTAACCTGAAGTCATTTATCGTGTTTTGGGGTATTGATTTGTTCATTCAAATTCCCTGTGTTACTCACTAAGCACCGTTCTGAGAACAGAATATTTGTTTAGTTTAGTTTCAGGTATTGTTAACCTATATATAATCTCAGGAATAAACTGAATCATTATAGATAAGTCAATGCAGAGCAAAGCTACAGAACAATTAATTATGACTGATCAGCAAAAAACGAGGAATACCATTGGCCCCTGATTGTTGATATTGCATGATTAGACACTCCGAATTTTATTATTTGTGCTGAAAGTAAATTAATATCAAGGAAAGGAACGTACGATAGACCTAATGTAGTTTTATGATAAAGAGTAAGTCGTTATTTGTAACTTGATAAAGAAATCAACGTGATTTATTGCATGACAGTATGAGCGATGCTCAACCTTATATGAGGGAGTTGTGTTTTCATACTAAACGTACGATAACTACCTAAACAAATAATAACTAATAATTTAGGCCATTCAGAAATCTGTTGCGTCATAAAATATTCATTCACGTTTGTGAAAGATTTATCAATTGACTTTCATTAGTCAGGTTGCACCAAATTGCTGCAAACGGCCTGAAATATAAAAAAAAAGAGTTATAATCATGTGGCTTCTTCTGTTACTATTAGACAATGCTCTTAGCGCTCAATGCTCTAGCACAGAATTATTTTCACCAATTTTATCCAGCAATCTGCCTATCTTATTTTGTGTTCGCTGGTGTCACCATCATAGTCCTAAAATCCTCAGCCATGCAATTCATCATTTCAGAGACTTTCATTTTGAAAACTTTGTTTGAGGCTGCTCTTTTGTATCACATCTTATTCTCCATATTTTATTCTATCATGTGAGCGATTTTCAGCTTTAGAATCCAAATATTGAGGAAGTTATGGCCTCTCAAACTTCCAGGGTGATTGCCTTCAATCGGCATTGGGTATAAGCGGATGTTTCCCCTGGGGTACGTCACAACCATAGACATGTGACATGGACATGAGTTATTAGTAAATACACTAATAATCACATAATAATTGATGATCAAAATTCCGACCTGGGTGGGAATCGAACCCGGGACCCCGTACCTAAAGGCAACAACGCCGCCCAGAGATCCACTATACTTTCACCTAAAATTGAGAATAATTGAGAAAATTGAGAATCTTGCCAGAGTGGACAACTCTACTATCTCAAAATTGAGAAAATATATCCCTTCAATACATTGTCTCGCATTTTCTCAATTTTTATTTATTCTCAATTCTCAATATTTCCATTAAATTATTTAGTTATATATGATTTAAATATTATTTCAAGTTGAATTGTTATTGAAAACTACATAAATCCCTCACTATCCTCCAAATTACATTCCTGCTCAACTATTATGAAGCAAACCGAGTGGTTTTGACAGGAGAATAGAGACTGAAAGCGTTCAAGCAAGCACTGGACAAATTCCTTATACTCTTTTTATGATGAAGCAAAATAAGCCTAGCTGCATGTTTTACTCATTTGAGTGGGTTGAAGACTGGACAGGTACAGCATGTATAAAAAACATCTGGCCTGATGAGAAGAAGTCTGGTTAGTTTTGAACCAAAGAAAGATGATGATGTGAGTATTTTTTTACTACTAGAAGTAGATACTAGCTAGTAAGTAGTCTTACACTTACTCTTAGCAAGGAGTTAAAGGGCTGGATGGCTGTTTAGGTGGTAGCTTTTCTTGACAAGCTTTGTCAATCTTTGACAAGCTTGTCAAGACAGGTTACTTAGGTGGGTAGTAGCTTAATTTCTATCTCCAATAATTGATTGATTGATTCCTTGTTGGTGGACTGACTGAGTTACCTCAGTTACTAGCCCTGTCTTTGGAACTGAGGGACAGTAAAGGATTAGGGCGAAGTGATGGCAACATATTGACTAGCGTAGTTTGCTCATTCTCATTGAAAGAGCTCCTGATTCAGCGATCAGTTGAGTATTTACATAGTCTTTCTCTTGCTCAAATCTCCATTGCATGATCTTGTAGGTACACAATCTATATTTCTGGATGTACTTTTTGGGACAAGGCTGCCAGCAGTTAAGTTGAAGACCCGAATGCTATTCAGAGGAAGACATGGTTCAATGCAGAAATGACTGATGGAGAGAAGAAAGTATCCTCCGCTAAGCGTAAGTAGCCTAAGCCTAATCAGATGTATAATATGCATTACCAGTGTTTTTGTCAGTGGAATTGGTAACAGTAGGCCCTATGTCTTGTGACATGTCTAGCAGGCATACATGGCCACAGATTGGCTTGAGATTATAACTCCCTAACCCTAGTTGTTACAAGCCTCATCTAATACAGGTAATGGGTAAGTCATCTTGCCGATTGTGAGATAATGACATAATCAATATTATATGCAAATTATGGCTTATTGGCGACAAGGTGGATGCACGCAATTATTATTCTCTTCCATGCTCCAACTTTCTAATTAAGTCTTTTCCGCTAAAAGTGTGTTACAACGATACTCATGACATAGTAGTATTTGGCCATTTCAACCTCATGTGTAAACGTGGCTTAATATTTTGGGCAGAAAGGTCATGGATTTATTTAGCGTTGTACAAACGAAAGGACAATATACTGAATAATCGGCTGGTCTGTGCTTTCCGTTTATATCTAGTTTCCTTGATGATGCAAAGAACGATGGGATCACTTAGGCAGTTTTCCACTAAGAACTCAACTACTTATCCATTACCTGACCCGTGAAGACACATCAACTCTTTGCAAATGGTACGTTGTTTTCTTAAAGCAAAGTAGGCCCAATGTTTATTGCAGTGTTTGATTTGAGGAACTACATCATACCTTAGATGAGTAGGAGAAGCTCGCCATTCCGCACATCGGCTATTTGAATGAGCTAAATCTAATTCTCGCAAACATTTACACTTTACATTAAATATACTCTTACTTCAATTAGCTAGAATTAAGTGCTAGCTAACATTAACTCATCTAGCTGAATTTATTTCAAACATATATTTACTCTTCTAGCTTGATGTTTAGACACTTTGAATAGTTTTCATTCTAACGTTGTACTGAGGCGACCGTCACATAGTATCAGCTGAATCAAATAATATGTGCTATTACAACGTAAAATGGCAAAGCTCACGCCAAAACAACCAAACCTGACAAGATCACATCTGATCAGACAAGAGATACTTTTGCCGATGTAATAAACTAGAAAAAATATCTTTTGTTCGATCAGATACTTTCACACTGCCCCTTTTGCATAATATAAACATTCTCCTCTTGCAGGTATAGTGGGAGTCTTGTTGACCAGATTCAGAATATCACACTGTCACATCTTATACGTCGACTGCACGCTGCCAACTCATCACCTGCTGCAAAGACACCTCTTGTCCACATTAGTACGGCCATACGAGCTGAGCTGCAGTCTCATCCAACTTTATATTAGCCTCAAGTTCTGCATCCAGCGTGCAATGAGGTATTGTGAGGCCGACATGATGTCAACATACATATTATATGAGTACCTACTAAGGATTGGCATATGAATGACTTCTGATCTGTACACAAACATAGCACTGTGCTTGATATTTCCTGTTGTATTATTTTTTTACTTGACTCTCATGTTCTAGTAGCAACTTTTCAGGCTGAATAATAGTATTAGTTTTTTTGTTGAGGTCATCATTGAGGCGCTATAATTATAATGTTGAGAAATAATCTGTCTAAAATTTTATCTTGTATAATACAATATAACCAATCTTATATGCTTTGTACCCATGATGTTGATAAATATTTGGCAAAATAAAACTATACCGTTTCTGTTATATCGCTGATCAAGTTGCTGCATAGATAGACATTTCTATCTAACACAAAGGACTACTTCAGTTCATTTTATGTGATGAACAAGCAGTGTTGCAGGCTGTAGCTAACCTTTATTGGCGACTATCAAATCATTAACGACCTGGTCAAATAATTCAATGCTGAGAATTTCTTTGCCAGCCATCAGAAGTCAGTTATTTAGATGACTCATAAGACAATAAATCCTCATCTGCGAATTGAAATGGCGTTTCTACTGCCCATTGTATGTGTTAAGATAATACTGTATATCTATAAAAAACTATGAAATATCCCAGGAGTTGTCATGACACGTAAAATGAGAAGACAACTTATTCTCTTTCTTTCCTTTGCCCCTCCCCTTTTCTCTCTTTTCTCCTCCCCCTTTTCCCCGCTCTCACCGAGAAGTATATCCCCGAGCCCGCCGCCATCACGCCACTTGGACCAACTAGGTTAGCTAATTGTGACGTACCCTAGGGATTGCCGGCTGATTTTTACTGCCGATAAATTGCCGTCACCTTGGAAGTTTGAGGAGCCATAACTTCCTCAATATTTGGATTCTAAAGCTGAAAATCACTCACATGATAGAATAAAATATGGAGAATAAGATGTGATACAAAAGAGCAGCCTAAAACAAAGTCTTTAATAGTCTTAGTTGCCTTCTGGTTGCTCAATGAAAGTGACTCATTGATTGAGCGATTTGGTATGTCTCTCGGAACTGAAACGGGTAGGGCACCGCCCTGTGATTGGTAAGGCTGTTTCGGATCGTACTTTTATTTTTGTTTTAGTATGTCCCTGTTAAGAAACACCAAGATTGAAAACACCGCTTTTCCTGTGGTAAACCTTTCCTTTCATTGGCTGGTTTGCATTATTGTGTGATTTTTCCCTTACAAACTCCAAAAAAAGTTGAAATCTACATGAAAATGATTGAGAAAATACTAAATACATAGCAATGTAAAAGCAAGGAGTTACAGGGGAGAGGAGATATTGATAGTTAAATTCAAGATTGTGGACATCAATTGCTACATAGAACCCCATTTGGCACCTACTTTTGCTAACTTTACTTTGCCTGATTCATAGATCATAGATGCCTACCTCAGGTCGCCAAGTGTGAGCTAACATTAAATAATCATGCTCATTCTGGTCACTCCTTCTTAGCTCTCACTAAGGAGTTATTGTGCGGTACCGATTCTAGTGGCACTTATCGCCTGGCAGTGATTAGCAAGCCACATTATGCCGTCTCACCATCCTCAAAAAGTAAAGGATTGATTGCGCTTGTTCGATAGCCCGATAACCTCACTGGGAGTTAAGTGTGAAAGTACATGGCCAGTGGATATGCCGAGAGGTGAATATTTCCCTGATTTAAAGTAACTATGCTCCGTTAACTGATGATATTGCTGTCTGTTTATGTAGACAATGACTGGTACTGCTTAGGAAGAGGTTTATATTGACAACTAGGTTTCAAAGTCGTTAGTGTCACCTTTCAACCACTGACAGCTTTTCCCAGCATGAAGTATAGAGCCACAAGGGCTGAGCTTAATGATATGGAGTTGGGTGTAAAACTTTGAATGTCTTGTGTGATACAATATTTGAGGCAGATAATGCTATTAGTTTTTTATGCAAATGGATCTGCCAAAGTCAAAAAGTCTTCTTATGCCCATTTATTTACATTTAGGATGCTGATATATGATACCTTGTGCTGGTGCTGGTGTGCACAGCTTCATCTTGAGGGACCCATTAATAGTTATCTCCTTATGAATTTATGTCGGCTGTTGAATTAATTAAAATTAATATTATTATTGACATAGTTTTTCACTCCAAAATACTAGGTATACTAATCAGGTAACATAAATACACCAAGACCACCTTTAGTGAAAGTTAAAATTCTTTGGCTGAAATCTGTTTATTCACCTGCCTTACTACTGAGTGTTGTGTGTTTGAGAAGTTCACTCAGTATGATACGGGCACTCAGTTCCAAATTACAATTTAGCATCGCCATCTTATAATTTATTATAAGGCTGTTGAAAACGTCCATAGTTATGATAGATCTGCCATATGATCTTGATTTTAAGTTTCGACATTTGGATCTGAAAATTGCAAAACATGATTGGAGCTGTCCTCTGTCATTTTCTAAGTGGACAAATCTGTATAACAAAACCAATGCTAGGACATCACAATCAGTTGTGCAGTCTGATGGGTACGAGCCCTGTATGCAACATATGTACCTAATAGCCAGATAAGGCCATGGAATGTTTGGACACATTGACAGGGCTGTAATATTAATATAGTGCCTACCGCATAGGATGCTGCTGCAAGATGCTTCTAGCAGCAGTTATTTCGCAGGAGTGTATGGTGTGGCAAATTCAAAATTACCCTCAATTTGTTGTATTGAGATCCTAGCAGTAACTTATTCATTAACACACACATGAGTATAGGTTATTTTCCAAACTATATTATTTTGTGACCATGCCAGACTCAATATTCGCAATATATGGGTAATCATTGCCCTTTTAACCCCTTATTGGCAAGGCAGGAATATATCCGCCCCTGTAAGGAGCCCTGTCACGTAATGTAACATGTATAATTTATGTATTTGTTATGATGTACATTGTATAATAATAATAACCCCAACATATTCCCAATGTACCTGTTAGTGATTTACATTAATTATGACCCGATCATTCCTCGATTATTTGCAGCCTTAATAAACCTAGGAATAACTCCGTACTGATCCATATAAACTGTGTAGCCTATCATATATCAGTAGGTGTTTGTGGATTTATCTTTTACACAGGTATATACTGCTATGACTTTCTTCTATTGGCTCATTGAGCTTTGTCCCCCCCCCCCCATTCTTATGTATCTATGATTTAGTCTATCAATATTATTAGCTTTTTCCTATTCTGAGCCCCCAAGACTTTTGCCCCTCGTCTGACGGCCCCCGGATCCAGGACATTATCTTGCAGGTAATTCCCTCCATACTGAGTATGCAGCTGTATAATGTCATTGCAAAGAAAGATAGGGAACAGATAACCCTAAACTAGAGAAGTGTGATCATTATACACAAGCAGGTAGTGTGGGTTATTTAGGGGTAACAGATTGCCAAATTGGTTACTGACTATGTGTCAAGATCACAGGCTTCATTTATCATAATTTATTACCTTCTCGCGAGCAACGCAAATACACCCCAACCATTTAACCAAAGTACAAACATTTAGCGATAAAACGGGAGCAGTGATAAAACACAGCGGGCAGCGCATGACAAACTGCCTCTACCTGTAGTTTATTATCTATAGCTGTTACTAAGGAGGCCTGCCTAGAGTAATAAAACATTCACAAATGGAGACGTTCACCTTTTGGGCTGAGTTGAATAGTGAAATTTATGGCTACCAAGTATTTACTCACCCTTTTTAATTTGGTTTGTAAATCCAGTGCTAGCTGACATTAATGTGTCATTCGCATACGAGCTAAACTTAGCCCTAGCTGATATTTACTCGATCAGGATGTTTCTATGACTGTATCTACGGGACTCATCAATGTTCTGTAACCTGCATACCTACAAGTTCCTGCTATATGTAACAGCTTGCATGTGTACACAGTTATCTAGAGATGTAGGACAGCGCCCCAACCAGACTCAGCCCTAAAACCTGAGCTATCAGCACCAGCGTTTATGAATGACTTTCATGAAAATTATTAGCCCTCTGAATGCAATGTCTGAACTAGCGACACTCATTCTGCTTGCAGGATAGCCTTGTGACATATCTCTGCAGCACAGCAGTGGTGGCGCTGCCTTCCATCAAGAACGGCAACTCCCAGGGTTCAACGTTATGAGATATCAAAACCAGTGTTCCATTTAGGCCCAAATACGTTTAATTGCCATTCTTTCCCACATAAGTTCAGAATAAAAATAGTTCCATTGTCAGGAGACATTTTACAACAGTAGATAACTTCATCTAATAATTTTTACAGTTGTCTCAAGTAGATAGAAGTATTAGCTCATTAGGTTGGCTCAGCACTAGGGCGCATAAATACCTCATAGCTCTTAGATGAGAAGGGAGGAAAATCCCTAATACTACACATAATTTTTCTCCAGAAGTGCTCTGAATTTTCTAAATGATAAAATATTGGACAATTACTGCAGAACTAGCTGCCAGACTATATATTGCTGTGGTCGTTCTGTTGTCTTTAAGGTGAGGGCTTATATGAAGTATTTTTTCTACCGGTACGACACATGTAGTTACCTTCATGGTTAGGGGATGGTGCGATGGGACATTCACGTCATCGCCAAAGTGTTATGCACATGGTCTATTCATCACTTAAAATTGCAATGATTGATGTGGTAGGAGATGTGGGTTCGAGTGCTTCTTGCGGAGCTTTCATTATGAATCAACCAGCCGCCAGCTCCCCAGATGTACCCATATACACTTACATTCATGCGTGGTAAAACCCATAATTTGGATTTATATTGTCTATTGGCAGCGCTGTCAATGACACAACGTGACAGAAAAACTAACTTAGATATCAAAAGTCTGCTGGAGAGAAAGTTTCATAATCATAAACTGTGAATGTTTTACTAAGACTGTCACAATTAGCATTTCTGTGTATCACGTCAATGATTGAGGAACATACACATGGCTTGATTCAATATTTATTGTGTTTCCCTTTGTATTGATTGTTTAGTGCAGGGACAGATTGAAATATTGAATTAAAATAGGACTTAGATTTAGACTAAGTTGCACACAAGAGCTGAAGGGGGTGACAAATAACTGTCACGATGCTGTTTCCAAATGGGGAACAGGGAAGGATTGGTGGATGTTAGCTACAATTGAACACAATTTGTGTACTAATATCACTTTACAGAAAATAGGGAGGGTAGCTATCAGCATGTATTGTCACGACTTCCAGGTGAACTTCTGATTAGAACATTAGTTCAAATGTTGACGATGATTGAAAAGACTAAGGCAAAAACTGAACCCTGAGATCAACCTCTAAACATGAAATATCCACCTGACATTGAAGTTGCGAAGCCGCGTCAACACTCATTCCGACCGCTAAACTTCAGTCTTATAATGTGCTCAATCCAGAGACACAGCATCTTGATTTGTGAGGTCATTGCTATGGATGATTGAGACAGCGATTCTTTGGTCATACCAGCCTTTAGGAGCAGCCAAGTCGACATGGGTTAAAAATTCAGATTCGCTACATATCCGGGTCGATTTGTCGAATACAGACTTAAAAAAAGATTTTGTGAGTTCTACCGGTCACAGAGACCTTAATCAAGGTCAGACTAGTGTTAAATCTCAACCTGCCATCTCTGCAAGGCAAGGTAAGACAAAGAAGAAAGAAATCACTAACCCGAATTCAGTCTTAAATTATAAGAGCGTGTCTTACCCGTAAGACTCAGTATAACAGCAGAAGTCCAACGTGAGCAGAGACAGCAACCCAACAAAGTATGTGGAATTCTCTAGCTAACCTTATATTGAACAGGCGTAGCTAACGTTTTATCTTTGGCTCTTAGTCTGTAATATTCTCAAGTTAAACACTGATATTAGGGTATCACATGAGTGCCCAACATTTTTTTCAATCATTTTATTGTCATCAACATCATATTGAAAAGATGTTTTACATGATGTGACATAAAAATAAAGAGGAAAGAATAAGTGTATTAAAAATCATATAGATTGGTATATATGATTGATGACCATTCTTTTAAAGTGTGTAAACTTGTCAACTGATCTGATATGGTAAGGTAAGCCATTGAATTTGCTCGCAACTACATGATTTAGGTTGTCAAAAGGTACTTTTACAAGTTTATCATACCGTTTAGGAAATCTATAATCTACATTTACAAAGAACTCAGAAATGTATTGAGGTGACAAATTATACATAACTTACAAATTATACATAAGACTTACTGAAGTTATCTGTGGCTATAGGGCGAGTGTATTTTTATGATACACAGGCGAGAAGAGCTAATTTGATTTCAGCAGATAAGCCGTATCAGCGGTAACATGGTAATTGTGTTGACACTGTTACCAATATTAAACAAAATAAAGGTAATACTCCCAGCCAAGGGTTGACTGAAAGCTCAGGCACGGAGGGGGGCCTTTGATTTATTAAAACTACCACTACAGTGTCGAGATTTACTATTACTCACGCTTGTAGGGACTAGTTATTCTTGTGAACCTTGAGGGTACAAATTTGTCAAAATGTTTGAGCGTGTTAATATAACTATATTCGCTAATTAAAATTGAATTAAAGTACACCGTGGTACAGTGCAAACTAATTAACCCCCCCCCCCCCCATAGACCCACCAGGTTAACCCTACAATCAAACCCGGAATACTGTGACAAATCTTATACTGCCTCAATATTAACATAACAAAGATACTAAAATATCCATTCGCAATGTTATAAAGCAATAAAAAGATGGCCGCTGTGACACAGATTTTAGGGCCGTTCATAGTAATAAACATGTTACATTTCTAGTGAGGTGTCGCTCTAAATATGGATTCTTAAAATAATATTACAATCTTGTCAGTATTGTTTAGCCAGTTCCTTTATTCTAACATTTTACCCAGAGAGAACAATTAGACGTGAATAAGTGCATGTAGAAACAATGCTAGCCTTGTCTTGCGGCCAGTTTTTTGTAGAAATGAGAATGTGGCTAGGTCTCAAGGCTACACCTACACTTTGTTACATCCGTTGGTTACTAAAGTTTCAAAGTTACGATGTGTCTATTCACACCTTTTCGAACCACTTAAACTATTATCATTGTGAGAACACGAAAAGTAAATCCGTAGCTTCAATAGATTCATGGTTTATTTGAGGTGACTGACCGAATGCACCCAATAAAAGCTCAAGGTTGAGGAGCCATTGGAACACCATTGGTTGGAGGAAACCACTACTTCATTGATAACATATCAAACCCATCCTATCATTTGAATTTTTACACAAGGGCAGCTCAAGTTAGTATATCTCAACATATTTATATATATCAGATTATATATATATATTTAAATACTCTGATATATGAACGTTTTTGTTGAAGAAAGTAATAGTCGGCGCCTTATAAAGCTCTTGGTGTAAGCTAAAATATAGCCATGAGGGTCGGAGTTATCCTCTCTCAATTTCTAAGAGGACAACACCGAATTCTAAAATCAATAGACATGGCAAATTCTAGGCCACCATTCAGTATTGCGATCCAATGAGTACTAGACCGGTATGCAATGTAGGTACCTAGAAGCCACAGCCAACAATTGAATGCTAGGACCCAGTTGTTGTGTAGTAATAATCTAGTGTCTACCAATTAGAAGTTGTATAACAAACATTCAACAGTAAATTAATATACTGTCATATTTTGTTTGAGTATTGTGAAACCCTTTTGCAGTGTCTAAATACTCCACGTATCAAACACATCTACGAGTTCATCATTTGAAGATGCAAAATTACTTTTTTTAGGGTCTTCGTTTCTAAAATTTGACTTTATAGACTGAAGCTCAAAATGATCAAGTTTTGATAATATTCAACAGACGCATAGCTTATTCTGTTTAGCTAGGAAATACTTTATTTACGACTATAATAGCATAATAGCTTAAAGGGTATACTTTCATAAAATAACTACTATCAACAAAACTAGTTTTTTTTTGTGTGGAAGAAGCAATGCAAAAGAAAATAAACTGTTTATCTATCTTTTAATGATTCTAATGAGTGCAACATAATATCAGAAAAGCATAAAGGTACAACTCAGAACACTCACAGGTCATAGAATGTTTTCAGATTACATAGTGTGAGCTCCAATGAAAGCGAATATTTTTGAACACCATAATAATATCTATAATTAAAATGTTGAATGTTATTATAATAATAATCATAGTAGTGGTAACAGTGTATGAGACTAATGCAGATAATGGTAACGCAGACCAGTTGAGGAATCACTACTAATAAAAGTTATTTCGTGCAAAACAAAGGCCAGGAATATTGCAAAATACATATAATCTAATATTCTTACTTGTGATATGAAATATTTTTCTTCAAATTTAAAACACATTTTAATCAAATAAAAGAAGATGTGAACAATGATTGTGAATATTCAAACATTAATTAGGACACTTCGTTTGTTAGGCTTTGTTCGTTAAATTACACTATCGGTAATTTTTTGGTCACATTCAAAAAACCTTGTCGGCTCAAAATTCACTCTGCATGAAAAAATAAATGTTAGCATATTTGAATGATCAGGGCACAGTAAACAATGTTATTCAATTATTAATCTGAAGATTTTCAGCTCGGTATCTTTGATTCTTTTAATATCTTGGCTCGCTGTAAACTTCACAGTCAGCTTGAGGGCTTGTTGGATTCTGATATGGACCCTCGTAAGGGTTTTCGTCTCCGGCAGAAAGATTCCATCCAGTAGGAATTGGTTGAATATTGGCTGCTGCTTGACTACAAGATCAGAACTGTATGGATATACAGAGTCTCAACATAATCCCCATGATAAAAAAACCTATAGAGCGTGTTTAGTTTGTTACTCAGGGGGGTTTTGCAATTAGAAAGAGTGATCCTTTACTAAAGCAAGTTATCACTATCACATCGCTCCAAAATTATCACTCACTTGGTCTTTCAATTAGACAAAATCGCTCTCAAATCGTTCACTCAGAATGTATATAGTTCCATCAAGTGAGTGAGCGATCTGAAAGTGAGAGCCTAGCAGGTATCACTCACTCGGGGAGTGAGCAATCAAATTGTGATTTTGGCTGTTTCTAATTGAAAGACCCCCCAGATAGGTAAGTCAATTGACAAAGGGAAGTGGTCATTCTAGGATACATTCTTGTTAGACTCGATAGAGCTTAGCTCATAAATTTAAATTTAAACGTACATCAGCACACTATTGCCCTCATGTACGTTTTGATTTACTGGGTGCTTTGACCTGATATTACAATCTCTATGTATGTTTCATCTTTTTATATAACTAGTAGGTAGTGTCTGCTAGCACAATTAACTTACTTAGCAGTGCTGTAGATATGATCACTTGTTCTGTGCTGGGTAAGTGTGGTGTATGTTTGGTTACTGTGGTGATCAGTCATTGTCTGACCATCAGCATTTGTCTCATCTAGGTCTTGCATTCTCATGTTAGAGTTATCTGCCCTACAACAAATGAATTATGAACTCAAACAAAATAACTCTCCTTTTCGTAGTTGATGACTCTGTTCTTGTCAAGACTTCAATTATATTATCTGATTTTTTTATGCTGAAAACAAGGGTATGTCAAATTATTGTAGCTTGTTTTTTCCTTTTTTTACTATCTCACAGCGTTTGAAAATCATTACCATTGAGGATGCAAATAACAAAATATAAATTTAGACAGATGAGAACTATTCACAAAGTCATATTACCACAGCTGATTCCTCTGAGGGGGCTTCATCAACAAACTATAAAAGGAACTCACCTTTGATTACCTGAGTTTGCCTGTGTCCTCAGTCTTACTATGTAAGCTACTGAGATGAAGAATAAAATCAGTATAATAGTCCCAGGCGTCGCAGCAGATATTATCGCAATGTGGACCTCTGACAGAATCGGAGTTTCAATTGCCTCGTCAGTTGTTCTCTCGTTGAATCCATCTGTAATAAATACATGTTATCTTGAATTTTACAAAATCTTACAAAAAGTGTATTTTCTAAGTCAAAAATGACATGCCAATGCTTTCAATGATCAAAATTAATTTGCAATGTGGTTTCTATCATAGCACTGAACGAAAAAATTAAATTACACAGGACATTTGCTTATGCGGAATTATACTGATAATAATCAATACAGGCTAGGAAATGGAGTTGCGTCTGATAAAGAATACCTTTCGTTGATTTGTCATCATCTGTTGTGGTAGTGGAAGCAGTTCCTGAATAATCAGATCACAAATATTGAACAGCAATAAACAATCTGAGCTAGACATACAGAACACTGATACTGATAAAACATTCCTACTGGAAATCTCATTCGATTGCTGCGCAATGAACTCACATAATCACCGCCAATGATGATTTAAGTTAAGCTGGCTTTAATTCAGTGAGAGAAAACAAATAAACCATATTCAGACATAAAGTAACCTACGAGGGTTATCTCCCTGTATTCATAGATCTGTTATCTCCACAGTTTCCTGTTACTATTTGACTTTACTAACCATGTATATTTCTAATTCTTTGATAATCGCCGACATAGAGGGTGTCATGAATGATCAGTAGTGACCAAGGAAAGTTGAGCTGACAGGAGGCTAGATTTCCATCTTCATGTTCTTGTGTCCCAGAGCAGATTGATGAACTCTTGTTTGTGGTCAGATCTAATAATCGCAGTCTGCGGTTATTCCGATCAGCAAGGAGTATGAGCTCACCAGACAAAAATTCAATGCCCCGTGGATTGTAAAATCTGATAACAGAGAAAACTCCGTCAACAAATCCCCAAGATGAAGATCCTACTAAGTTGGACATTGTCTTACTCAGATAGTCATACACAGTCACACCATGACCGTATGTAATGTAGATATCTCCTGTTGATTTCTGTTGGGCCATATTAATATAGGATAGTGATCCTCTGTACAGAGTAGTGACATTTTTCTTTCCTCCGCTGACTGACAGGTACCTCAGAACATTTCCCGAAGATTCAGTAACGAAGTAATGACCAGGGTTCTTCAGATCTTCTATTATTGCCGTTGGATAATAGACGACTGTATCAGTCCCATCTCTATCACCAATGACCTCACATGTGCCTATGTATATAGCGGTTGAATTTGTAAACCGATCAACAGTCCTGAAGCAGTGATTTGAGTAATCCACTGCAAGAACGTTAGTGTCGGACAGCTGAAAGAAGGAAGTGATATATCTAAACCTAGCCAGATCCCCGACACCCTCAGTGTATCCAGGCTGCAGCGCTGACCCTACTATGAGTGATGTGGTAGTACCGTCTGTAGATTTGAGCGAGTGACTATCACTGAGAAGAACATTTCCGGGTTTGAATCTATCCTCTGCCATATGGTACACATCGCTTTCCGTGATGGTGTATGTGTCCATATAATCATTAGGAGAAAGCCTATAAAAGATCATGATTTAAGTTACCATATATACTAAACTTCTTTTTTGTTCCTTAAATTGAGGCTACACTGCAAATTAAACAGTAAAATTGAAAAACGGTTGGTCTATTCATCGTTACCAATCTAATTGTGGGAAATTTGCAAAAGACACAAATAAACGTTACAATAATTTGTGATCTTAATGCAATGGATAGTCAATAATACAAAGAAATTCAGAATCATCGGCACCATTTTCAAAAATATATATATTATATAGAAATATATAATGTAATACGATCCTTGAGTTTTGTTTAATTTTAAATTGATAAAATGAACATTGGGTTATCCTGATAATGGCAAATAACTCACCTTAGTCCAGCTGTACAACTCATTAACAGCACTACACACCAAATCATGATCATCTGAAGATAGAAAATAAGAGCGATTGAAAGACAGTGAACCCAATATACCTAATCTAAAGAGCCAAAGAGAGATTAATTTTTGATATAGTCCTCCGTATCGTTACACAGATTAGTAAATCTGTATTTATGACTGCTGTTACTAGAATACAAATCGCATTTTACTGGGGAGCAGCCAGCTAATCTCTGAATGAAGGTTAAATACTGGGTTACACTGTGTGAGTGAGTATGTATTAGTCTGAGTTATGCGAAAAGTTTTCTTCCAACTAAGACAGTGAAATGAAAGCACACTATGACATGCTGGCGGTCTTTCAATACGCTATGTGTTTAATGATTTGCTCAAAATATCCCCTCATCTTTTGTTATTATTATGTAGGTGTTTTATTTGAAAATAATACACTGAAATTTCCGATTTCATAACTTCATCACAATCAATGTGCTTAGCTGAGTGTAGAAATGTTGCATTTTTACTTCTACGGTTCACATGCTATGCCCTTTTGACTGTCATTTGTACTCTTTTTGCTGAGAGTGCAGGGTGGCAGCTCCTTCTTTTACGGCATGAAGAGAAACTATAAGGCTGCAGCTGTAGAACAGATAAAACATACTGCATATTGCATTCATTATGATCCGTTTCGATCTACCTTTTCCCAGCGGAAAAATCGTCGGCTCAGTTGCTGGATGACCAAACTAAGGCAACAGTAGTAGAAAACAAGAACATGATTAACTCATAAACACTGCATAAGCTTCCAAACTTTCGCCTCTAGAAAGACAAATCCCTAAAATGCCTAAAAACACCACCATTCGAAGAGCATATATGTCAGATCAGATTTAAAAAGCTACGATTGGATTTCCATTGTCCATTTAAATTATTGGTAAACGCAACCACAGAAATTCTGCCTGTATTCCAAGTCTCAAGTAGTGCTGATAAACATCTCAGATTAGTCTGTATTGTGGCTTAAGCCAAATGTTGACTAGCTGTGTATCCTTGTATTGAAATAAGGAAACTATAGGGGCTTTACCTAAGAATCTCATCTAAAATTAAGATCCTGTGTTAGATTTGCTCTCAAAGTTTTTTCATTGGTATAACCTACATTTTAACTTTATGACATCAAACCCATGCATTGCCATGCTTTCAACGTTTCACTTATAAAATGTCTAACCTTCAGATGAAAATCTTAAACAATTCTCTGCCCTCAAAAGGTGAACATCTCACCTCAGTAAAATAGATTTTAACTATAATCTCGTCTTTTGTGATACATAAATACTGGAATACTGGAGTGTTTACTTTTACATTTATCCTTCCGCCGGCGTGAAGGATAAGTTGTAATGTAATGTAATGTAATGTATTGAGTCAAGAATAAATGTGGTTAGTTCTGTGCTAGCTCAACAGATGGGAACATCATGTACATCTCAAATCACAGTAGACCTTCTAGCAATGCATAAACGTTCCCACCAAGAACCTGCCCTACTGAGAAATATTAACCCAGGAGATCACTAGACCACCATATCACTATTTTAAAACGTAATGAAAATGTTATGCTTACCTCGATGATTGCAGTGAAAAGTTTTATAGACATCCTGATATTGGTATCAAGCAAAATACCTCCAAGCTGTTGAGCTGTTCCTCCAGTTCTGTACACTAGCAAGTATACACTGTCAACTTCCCTGTCTGAGCTGAGTGTGGGCTGCCTTCAGTACTTAACATGATAATTTCCAATGTGTGCTGCTTGCATGGCATTCAAACAATCCTATTCAAGTTGAATGCTTGTAGAATGAGATTTTAATCTGTCAACTTCTCCGTCTAAACCGGTGTGATTTGTGCTCAAATACTTTATGTTTATCCATTACGCTGCATTTTAGTTTTGTACAAACTTCAATTCATTCCATTAAATTCAATTATTATGACTAAAAACATTCAACTTCCCTGTGTGAATGGGTCTCTTTGGTGCTCAAATAGTTCATGTTTATACAACAAAATAAACTTAACAATTGAAACTAGCATTATATTAACAAGCTTGTCTCGCTTTTTGATCAGAACGCCTCCCAGGAATATTGATCGATAATGAATGTAAAAATATGGCCTTTGCCAAAAATGAGTGCTCCTGTGAACACAAATGGCTGAAACTAACTTTGGTTAGATTGATAGTTAGAACTGACAAGTTATTGACACAACAGAGCATAAGCTTCGTTTAGTTTTTGTTAGGCATCGTGAAATAGTGCGTAATATGTGCTATTCAGTATAATACAAAAATACCTCATCACTTCATCTGTAGCAGTAAAAGACAGAGCTTTTTTTTAATATGAATATAATATCCACCTCATGGCTTACTGTAACAGCTTTTCATCCTGATTGTGTTTTTTAAACTCAGAGCACCAAACTAAAAGCCTTTCTCAAATATTATGTATTTGGACTCAAGCAACTTAAATATGATCATGGCGTATTGTAAGAGCTTTGAGCTCGCAACTTCCCTGCCTGAGTCAGAGTTATTTGCGCTGTCAAAAGGTTAGTTTTTATAAGAATTCATAAGAATTTAATTCAGATTGTTCTCCTGATTATATCCCTGAACACTGGCGAACAGAGAAAATTGAAATGGTTCTACAAATTAGACGGGTTTAATTGAACTATACAAGGCAGTCAAACAAATGAGCTCGGTTTTAGTTTAAGTGTATGTATAATATCGATCTGATTTCTACGGATCTGGGCAAGGATGTTGCACTGGGAATAAAACTTAAGGGATGTGTATCCCATTCTGGATCATGTCTGTTTTGTACACTAAAAGCTACTAGTGCCTTTTATTTTGCTATTGACATCAATGATCGATGTAAATCTTGAAACATAAAGCCATATCCCTCAATGCTGTGATATAGAGCTTCCTGTGCCGTCCACATCCCTGTCTGAGTTCAGCATAAGTCACTCTCAGTGCTTAGTATAACTTGTTTAGCGTGCATTCAGTTTGACTTCTTTCTTATGCTTCAATCACCTAGACAAAATAGATTACGCCGTCTGAGCTCAATGTGAGCTGCCTGCAGTACTAAGCACTCTAGTGTGCACTCAGTGAAATTTATCCCCACAGATTTCTGATCGACTTCAATCAATTGCACAAATAAAGAAATAACTCTGTGGTTTTCTTTTTAAACCTCTCTATTCCAGTTAAAAGCTGCTATAATGATATTTTAATCTTTCAACTTCGCTGTCTGAGTCAGTGTGATCTGTGCCCAATAGTTAATGTGTATCCGTTACCCAGTCTTTATGTTTTATGCAAACTTCAATTCATTCCATTTAATTCAATTATTACGACTAAGAAAATTTCAATTTCCCTGTCTAAATGGGTCTTATTTGTGCTCAAATAGTCTATGTTTATTCATCAAAATAAACTAATCAATTGAAACTTGCACTATATGCACAAGATTGTCTAGCTTTTTGAACGCCTCAGAGGAATATTGATCGATAATTAATGTAAAAACATGGCCTTTGCAAATAATGAGTGCTCCTATGAACACAAATAACTGAAACTAACTTTGGCATTATTAATAGTAAGAGTTGGCAAATTATTGATGCGACAGATTTTGAGCTTTGCCTAGATTTGTTAGCCATTGTGATATAATCCACTTGCACTCTCAAATACGACTGGATAATCCCTCACCATTTGATTTGTTGACTGTTCTTTTGATGTTCAGTCAAAGCAGTAAAGGACAGGGCTTTTTTATAGGATAATATATCCACCATCACAAGCGGCTTCATTCAGTCAAAATATCGATAAATAACATGAACATTAACATGAACATGAACATAAATAATATATCATAATTTGACCGTAACAGCAGCTTATCATCAGACCATGGGTTTTTGCACTGCACTGCACAAAATTGTACGCCTTTCTCACATATATTTTTATTTGGTCTCAATCAAGGCTGCATCATAGGAATCATCACGTTGTATTGGGAGACACTTAGGAACCAACAAGAACTTTGAACTCACACCTTCCCTGTCTGAATCAGCCTGATTTGTGCTGGCAAAGAGTAAATGTTTAAAAAAATAACTCGGCAATGTTTAGCAATGTTTTTGTATAAGAAATCAATTGAGATTGGTGACCTACTTACAACCCCTGAACACTCATGAACAGCCGCTTTAAGTGGTTCTGCGAATTGGACTGGTCTGATTGAATTATTCAAAGTAGTGTTTGATATACAGCATAACATATTGGGCTCGATTTCCCCCTCCATTTGGTCAAACAAAAGAGCTTGGTTGTAGTTTATTGTGTGTATCATATTTATCTGAGTAGCAGGTACTTGCACTATTTTTTTATTGAAGAAATCTAATTTCCACGGGTCTGGGCAAGTTTAATGCACTGGGAACAAGACTTGATTAGGGTTGTGTATCAGATTCTGGATCATATCAGTTCTGTACATTATTAAGTTACTGCTACTTCTTTTATTCATGTCTAAGGGAGAGAAGACTGAATGTGGCTACCCCTGTTTTGCTCGTAAATCCCAATGTTTTACATCGATTAATATTTCTCTCTATGAGCTTCCTTTGCTGTTTACTTCCCTGTCTGAGCTCAGCATAAGTCGCCCTTCCAGTGCTTAGTATAATTGTTTAGCGGCACTCAGTTTAAATTCAGTCTCACCCCTCGATCAGCTAAACAAAAGAGACTGTCTTTTGTTAAACCCCCTCAACCCATTCAATTAAATTATCACAACTAAAAATGTTTCAACTTCCCTGTCTGAATGAGTCTCCTTAGTGCTCAAATAGTTCATGTTTATACATCCAAATTCTTCCCACAGATTTACGTTTGATTTCATTGAATAGCGCAAATGAAGAAATAACTCTGCTGTTTTCTTTTTAAACACCTCTACTCAAGTTAAAAGCTGCTATAATAAGATTTTTACTTCAACTTTCCTGTCTGTATGAGACTCCTTTGTGCTCAAATAGTTCATGTTTATACATTGAAATATATTTAGCAATTGAAACTTGCACTATATACACAAGCTTGCTAGCTTTTTGATCAGAAGGCCTCAGAGAAATATTGATCGATAATGCGTGTAAAAATATGGCCTTTGCAAAAATTGAGTGCTCCTATGAACACAAATAACTGAAAATATCTATGGCATTGTTGATGTGACAGATTATGAGCGTTGCCTAGATTTATGAGGCATTGTGATATAATCCACTTGTGCTCTCAAATGTGATTAGAAAATCCCTCACAATTTTATTTGCTTTCTGTTATTTTAATGTTCACTCAAAGCAGTAAAGGACAGGGCTTTTTATAGGATGATATATCCACCATCACCAGCGGTTTCAATCAGTCAAAATATCCATAAATAACTGTTGTCATAAATAAGATATCATAGTTGACCACAACAGCTTATCATCAGACCATGAGTTTTTGCAAAACTCGCTGCACAAAATTGTGGGCCTTTCTCACATATGATTGTATTTGGCCTCGATCAAAGCTGCATCATAGGAACCATCACATTATATTGTAAGACACTTACGTACCAATAATACTTTAAACCACTGCTGACACAGCTGGGCTTTGCCCAGCAGAGCCACCAGTCAAAAATTCAAATAGAGATTTGTGGCATCAAAACATCTAGCCAGTAGCTTTGAATGAAGTTATATGAGCACTCAAAATGTAGGGAGCATCTTCTTCCCAAGCCATCCACTATTAGTATTGACAAATATTGTTAGATTTTAAAGGCACCTGATTGGTCAACAACAAAATTCGTCATCACTTATGGTGGATCCCTGGTGAAGAAGATACTCCCTACACTTTGAGAGCTCATATAACTCCATTCAAAGCTACTGGCTAGATCTTTTGATGCCACAACTCTCTGTTTAAATTTTTGACTGGTGGCTCTGCTGGGAAAACCCAGCAGTTGCAGCAGTGGTTTAAACTCTAAACTTTTGTGTCTGAATGAGGTTGATTTGTGCTGTCAAAGAGATAATATCTAAATAAACAGCTCAGCAATGTTTAGCAATGATGTTTTTGTATAAGAAATTAATTGAGATTGTTCACCTACTTACAACCCCTGAACACTCATGAACAGCCACTTTAAGTAAGTAAAGTAGTCTTTGATATATAGCATAACATATTGGGTTTGATTTGTACCTCCCATTTCCCTGTCAGACTTAGAGCTGGTGCAGCTCGAGTTGTCATTTTCTGGTCAAACCAAATACCTTGGTTTTAGTTTATTGTGTGTATCATATTTATCGTAGTCGAGGTAATCGTACTATTATTTTATTCTAAAATCTAATTTCTACGGTCTGGGCAAGTTTAATTGCATTAGGAACAAAACTATTGCTTAGGGTTGTGTATCACATTTTGGATCATATCTGTTCTGCACATTACAAAGTTACTGCTGCTGCTTTTATTCAAGCCTGAGGGAGAGAACATTGGATGCTGCTACGGCTGTTTTGCTTGTAAATTCCCATATATCACATCGATCAATGTTTCTCTCTATGCCATCATAATGAGTTTCCTCTGCTGTTTACTTCCCTGTCTGATCTCAGCATAAGTCAATCTCAGTGCTAAGTATAATTTGTTTAGTGTGCACTCAGTTTAGATTCTTTCTCACGTTTCACCTATACAAAAGGGGCTAGGCCTACACTGTCCTTTTGTCAATACAAACTTCAATTCATTCGATACAATCATTACAACTTTAAACAGTTCCACTTCCCTGTCTGAATGAGTCGCATTTGTGCACAAGTAATCCCTGTTTATACAGTTGAAGCTTGCACTGTATCCACAAGCTTGTCTTGCATTTCTTTCAGCACGCCTCAGAGGAATATTGAATATTGATGATGATGATAAAAATATGGCCTTTGCCAGAATTGAAGGCTCTTGTGAACACAAATAAAAAATTAGATAAATTTATTGTAAATCTTAAGTAGGGAAGTAATAATATAGGCAAATACTAAGGCACCCAGTCCAAAGATTCCTAGTCCTTAATAAAAGTATGTATAAAATAACACAATTAGAACTAGGCACCGCATACATAACAAACGTGCAACTCTACAACGATGCTGTCTGTTTTGACAAGCTTTTTTCAATACAGGCTACCTTTGCACCTGCTGCTTTGGCACGGCAGACGGGGCAAATGGGAGAAGTGTGGATAGCGGATAGGGTGAGAGATTTCATTCCAGGGGCCTCTGAGACGTGCAAGCCTGTAATTTGCCCATTTCCAGAATCAACCATCCATTACTGGAGAATCTGTTCAACCATTCACACAACTACATCACTAAATTTACCTAAAAGGATATAAAGAATCTGTTATCCATTCCCCTGAAGTTTTGTGGGGTTTATTCCTCCGGTATCTCTAGTTTGTATTGTTAGACAATCTATTCAACGCCAATAGGAACTTTATAAGAAGATTAGACTAGGATATTCAATTGAACTATGAGCATAGTGTGCCTCAGATCATTTGTTTGATTTGCCTCTACTACATCCCGGTCTGCACTTAATAGGGAGCAGCTCAAGTTGATTTATCTTGTCAAAGCAGCACGGCTTGGCTGGCTAAGAACATCTTATTTCTCTAATGAAAATTAAGGGCATGGGGCAAGGTTTATCTAACAACAAGACAGCTGATTAATGAATGCCAGCCACAATTTTTTATATTGAATGTAAATTAAAATTCAATGATCATACTCACCACTACATATTTCGAGGTCTGGGTGCAACAATCAGCGCCTCACTTTATTTATAGATAAAATATCAGCGCAAATCAGCTATTAATTATAAGAGCATATACTAGAGTGTTGTGAAGGAAGTGACTCTGTGGAAAGTAATACAAATTTTCCTCTAGAGAAATGCAAGCAGAAGGTGACTTTGATACCAAAACAGTATTATTTTGATTCACAAATATAATTATATATGAGAGAGATATGACAGTTTCGTAAACATGAAGTCCTGACCATAAAACATCAATTACAAAGCATTTATACCAGCTTCACAGACTTTATGGTTGAGTTGTCTTGCCATGAACAAAGGAAAGACAACTATTATAATGTTCCATGATATATAAAACTAATCGATGACTCTTTCGCTGTCAGGTTGCCTTGCCTCAATTCGAGCCATAATCCTGAATGGTTCATTCAGCCATTCATACAGCCGCAATTGCTAAACCCAGACTCATTTTACTGATCATTTCCTTCTGACAGGTGTGTAGGCGGGGCTTCTACTGGAGTAGGTGGAGCTTCTCCTTGAGGAGGCGGGGCTCCTCTTGGTGTGTCAGGTGCTACAGACGATACTTCTGTACCATTGTCATCTAAGGAATAAGAAAGACTCACATATCACGCTAGAGCAGGGCTATGATTCAAAATTTGGCAGCCTTTTTTCACTGCAGAAATTTTCACAACATAAATTAAAGGCAAGTCAAGTTAAGACCAAAGTGGAATGCTTGTTCTCCTCTGAATTCCATGACATCTCGTTGCTTATGATATAATTCTGACTGTAATGATCAATCACAAGGAGAGTAGTAAAATTTTGCAAAACACCAACTTTTGTTTCAAACTCATAGTGATTTTAAGTGAACTCTGGTTGTAAAAACTTATGACTTATACTTAAGATTACATTTGTATGACAGCTTAGTTCGCTTATTCAAGATAGGAACCCTAGAAAGCATCCTCTCTTACATGCGGTCGAACATCTGTTATTAAGAACAGTCTACGGTCTAACAGTCCATTACAGTCTTCGGGTATGTACTGGTCAAGTAACTTACCTGTATTTTTCTCATAGTTGTATGCTCTTATATGCAGCGGTGAGCAAGTTCTAGAAGTGGCTCTGGACATTGAAGAGGTCAAGGACAGTCTCTCACTCTCCAATAACAACCTCTCAGATATTGACTGCGGATTAAAACAAGTTATTGTGAGGCAAATGGACAACATTCACTAGGAGGGGGAAACTTCAGAATTTTCACAGAACCATGTTTACGGATTCTGTGGTTCCATGAATAAGTCAAGTGAAAAGTATTGTTTTCTATTCGTTAGAAAACCTTATATTTTGGAATCCCTCCTATAGGATGATGTAAGGGCGGAGCTAACATCAAGACATATAAATGTATTAACAACCTGGAAGTTGAGTGTTTATGTTGTTGTTTTCTGATCATAAAATGCCATTATATTGTCTTACAACTTTACTTGCTCATTTGAAGACATTTAAACAAAACTAGAAGAAGATAATGGGGTGTTTAAAGACACTAAAGGTCATTCATGAGGAGAAAACACGAACAGAAAACAATAATTTTTCAGCTTGTAATATGTTGGTTAAAAAAAATTGCAAGGTTCAGTCACAAACCTCATTCTTAAGAATGGGTGGCAAAATAGTTTGTGCCTTCAGGGCGCGGCCACAATGTCTGCCGCCGGAGCACACATGGGGATCCAATAAGTCCCAGAAGTCAGTGGACTGCAGTGGGATTTGTACCCATGGCCTTTAACATTTGCATGCTGAAGTCCAGCGCTCTAACCAACTGAGCCACCTCCTACTCATATATAGTAATTACGACAATGTTACCTCTACCCATCCTGAAGGAGGGATTCCCCAACAAAAGGTTTTCTAACAAGCCCGAATTACTGTTTCAGGTCAAAATTCCTCATAGAAACTTGGACCTGTGGATGTAAAAAGACATGGAGAATCCATATATTAGGTTATATATAATTGAAGGTGCCCCCACTGCCAACCATCTTTAAAGGGCAACCAAGGTTTCGCAGCAATGCATTAATGGGTAGCAAATAATGTGCTAGGCAGCATCAGCTTAGTGAATTACGCGATGCAAAACTCAAAGTAGTTGCTGACTCTAAGCTGGGTAACACCTCAGTTTAGGGGAGGTTCCAAGACTTTGCTGTAATAATTATAGAGCACAGGCTAAATAATAACAGGAACATGAAACTGCTATGTGGTATTCTCTTTTAGCTGAGTTTGAGTACCTGATGGAAGAAATGTTTCACAAGAATTCTGGCTGAATAATCATCCGAATTATATTTTGTCTTTTTCCCCATGCAGAAGGTGCAAACTGCTATTAATCAATGGCCATCAATGAGAAGTTGTTTGAAACCTTGGTTGTCCTTTAAATATGATAATAATGGTGCCAGGACAACAATAATTAGCCGCAAAATTATCAGATAGAAGACTGAAGGTATTAATACTGATGAAACGCCACCAAAAACCCCCAATCAATTTCGCCCAATTTTTACAAGCATTGAAATATTCACCTCAGATTCACCCATCTTATCTAGGAGTCTTTTTCTCAGAGCCCGCTCACGTTTCCTTTTAGCTCGTTTTCTGTCGGTTGGCGACCCAGTTATGGTTCCTACATCCCCCTCAACTCCATTCATCATTTTATCCTGATGCTCTAAGTTAACTGCTGGTTGGTCAGTGAAAGCGACACGCTTGATTGAGCGGTTAGTCCTGTCAGTTCGATCTGAAAAGGCTGGGGAAGATGCCCTGTGATTAGTCAGATTATTGCATCTGGTATTGTTACGATTGTTGCAGTCAGTTGATGTTCCAAAATGACCGCCATTTGGAGAACTATTTTTGTCTGCAGTGATGATAGGAGCCACTTTTCCTCGCTTGAGTTTTGAGGTAAGAGATATATTTGAGTGAGAGTTATCACCTCTGTGTGTGTTATGAGTATGCACAGGTTTTCCTGACGTTGATGTTTTTATGATTGACCGATTCGCTGTCTGTTTCCGAACTAACTCTGTAACAGAATTGAAAAGAGGATCGATGATTCTTCAGAGGATACCAAGGCAAGGCAAAATCATAGTATGACAACATGAACTATGTACTCAGAGAGTTGTACACTGAGGTTTTGTATTTACGATGGATTAGTTTGAGCACATCACACGGCAAGCTATATAGGTCAGCGTTAGATGGATACACCTGAAGATACTACGGGCTGGAACTGTCAAGTATGTTTTCTCACTGAGTCTCGAATCCAAAACTCTTGCGGCACAATGTGAGGTGATCAGTGATACACTGTAGATGTCTCATTGAAACTTCAGACTGACCCTATACTAAAACTAGCATTGTAGAACAGTTTATATGCTAGACATGACAGGGTTCTACAGTGAATCAAGAAAGTAATTTGTGGGAGAGGTCATATTTTTCTGCTAGAGAAGATGGACAGGAAATGAGTAAGAACACTTTTCTCCGTTCTTTGTAGATCAATAACAGGTTCTCACTACAGATAAGGAACGCCATTCACGGCTCCGTTTGAGTTATAACCAAATCCCCGCCACAAACAGTAACCTTATAGAAAAGCTCCGACTAAACTGACCTTCTGAATGGATAACCAAGCCTTTTATTCTACGGCCATTTGATATACTAGTCAAGTTTACAGCTTTTTGTTTATATGTACTTGATTGTTGTTGTTAAGGCTATTGATTTTAGTCTGTGTTACAATTTAATTCGATATAAAACAGTTCAGCCCACGGGTAAGCAAAGCTAAGAATATTACTTTGAAAAGAGTAACATTGTGCAACTATATTTGGATTCCAGAATTTTAAGCTGTAGTATTCCGTGCTTTTTCCGCTCTAGATCACCGCAAATTGAATATTTAATTTTGAGATATATCATTGCCTCAAATTGTCACAAATCTGAGGTTTTTTTGTTTTAAATCAAATCTTGCAAGTTTAAGAGGTCATAGTCTGCCAATATCGCTGGTTGAGCTGTGGGGATACTGGAATATTAGAGCCAGTATGCGCACCTTTTACCTAGACAGTATGTGAGCTGGTCACATGCTGTCAGGTCGAGGGAGGGGGTGGGGTGGGAGTCTGGGGGGCTCAGACTGTGACTAGCTCATAATATAAGCAGTATGTTCCAAAGGTTCACCTGCCTAGGGTCAAAAGATGAATAAAAGATCTGAGCTGTCTCAGGCTAGTTGTCTGCCCTTTGAAGTAGGCGTGGCCAGATTTTAAAATAGGAAAAACAATTCAATCACAAATACTTAAACCTGCCTTACATCGATTGCCAATAAAATGATTTTTTTTCTAGGAGAAGGAGACTCAAATTTAGCACAGCTGATTATCTGATAAACTTTAATAAATAATAAAATTAGTAGAATAAAGTACACTCATTGCTATTTATTGTTATGCACCTGTTGTTATCTAAATGTTTTACCCAATATAATAATCAGCTGAATGATTTAAATGTCGCGCAGGTAACGTAATATTCAATGTAACATTTTACTGGAATTTGCGTTGAGTTATATTACTCAATATCAGTATATATATACATCATCACCCTTCCATCACCTATTAATATAAGCTATATCGGAAAGATCACAAATAATCCCTGAAGTCCAAAATTTGATATGTTATGCATGGTGGTGACACCTATACTGTCTCCACCGTCTTGGTCAAACTACTAGCTTGGGACCCTTGGGCTATACTTCTTGTAAGGACAATCAAGCTATCAAAGAGTGTAGAAATTCAGTCAATCTGAGAGATTACACTTTGTTTATTGATTTTCTGATTTAGTAACCAAATACACAAGACCGCACGGCCAGGTACCGGCATCACTAAGGAAGAATGCTGTCATTATCCCTGTCACATAAAGGCAGCATCTACCCACTGATGTCAATATATCGAAACAAACCTGTTATATCTATACAATCACAAACCCAGTGTCATTTTGGGCGTTGGAATGCAAGTTATTGCTCATCAAGACAAACAATTTAGGCTTAGAAAAAATCTTTATTTTTACTCTTTGATCTGAACTTGTTTGTTATTCTCAACAGGCCTATCTGTCTCTAGTTCTTGTAAGGAGACTAGTTGGAGTTTTGAAATGATGTGTGTGTTTAATTCATGAGGACAAAGCAGAGTCTTTGCAATTTATTAGTTAGTGTGGCTCTGATTAGTTGATAATGCCTGTTGGCCTTCTCCAAACATATGATTGGTCAGGCGAATGACCTTCCCAATAACACAGAGCCAACAAACCAACCAATTGTATTGGTGGTAGAGGGACACGGAAAACGTGTTACCGAAACTTTATCAGTCATGAGTTTTCAATTATCTGGTGCAGTTTATTTTAAACCACTGCTGCCACAGCATAGCCACCAGTTAAAAATTTAAATAGAGAGTTCTGGCATCAAAACATCTAGCCAGTAGCTTATAATCTAGCTGCGATCCGACACCAATAAAAATGTTTGATCTCAGCTAGATTTTGAAGGCACCTGAATGGTCAACAACAACATTTGTCACACACATGGTGGATGGCTGGGGAAGAAGATACTCCCTACATTTTGAGAGCTGATATAACTCCAATCAAAGCTACTGGCTAGATGTTTTGATGCCACAACTCTCTATTTAAATATTTGACTGGTGGCTATGCTGGGCAAAGCCCAGCTGTGGCAGCAGTGGTTTAACATTTAATTTTTTCAAAATTTGTATTACTCAATAAACTCCAAACTCATGAAATTAAAATAAGAGCTCATGGTATTAAAGATCTATACCAGTATCTAGAAGGATGCCCAATTAAATTCTGAGTACTTGCATAAAACTTCTCACACAAGACATTAATTCTATGCTCTATTGCTCAGGGTTGTCTGTTGTTGTTTATATCAGGGTGTTTAATGGAGAACAGCATTGGTGCCATCCTACCCTAGATCAAGTTTAATGCAATTGCATGCATTCCAGTTGCTCCCTTCCACTGGAGTTCATTGCACTGATTAGTAGAGTTGATTTAGTATTAGAACCCAAGATTTGCCCACTAATATTATTAAAAAACTCAGTTGTCACACCAAATTCTTTCAAAAGGTACTCAGGCCTCTTAAATTTATTCATGCTCATCTGACCAGAGATGTACATGCGATAGCATAGGAAGTGATCAGTGTGCGTATTTACAGCAGTCAGACTGAGAGAAGTGCTCAATAACTTACCCACACTGATCATGTGATATACTATTACATGTATATCTCTGATCGATAGAGAGTAAATTAATTCACTTAGTAAGAGTACCATCATATGGAATTTGGTGTGACGACCCGAGTTCAATTTTATTAATAAGGGGTGGTTACACGTTAGGTACTGCTACTAAATAGACTCTAGCGATCAGAGATACACGTCATGTTAATAGTGTAATCTCGATGTCAGTGTGCAACTTACCTGGATCATCATATATAGAGCTACCACATCCCATGATGGCTATAGTCATCCCGTAGTAAATATACTAATAGTTCTTCTGCTCTCATGAGACTTGGTGGAATACTCCGCAAGGTTCTCTAAATTTGCTTCTTCTACTGTAAAACACAGGTAACTTTGAAAATGAATATGAAGGTCGAAATAAACACATGTAGCTGAAAGAACCGACCATTAAAATGACATAGGAAAAATAAGAAAAGACTAAAGAGCCAGCCAGGTCAGTCTCATTCGACGTGAACATTTTACTAAAAATGTCAACTGCAGATAAAACCCAACTGCATTGTAGTGTTGAAATCAGGTCATTAATCACCAAGGTCTATTCTTAAGATTATCTTGATTCTTGTTCCATTATTTTCTTTGAATGGTATGGAAATATTTGTCCCCTGTGTAAAAATAAAGTATAAAATAAAAAAAATCCTTGTCAGACCTTCAAGCTTTCTGAGTGCCGCAATATTGAGACTTAGCAGGTTAATTGCTCAAGCAATGAGGCACCAAGAAGGAGTTGATCGACTGAATTAACACTTGAAATCTAGAATAATCAACTTGAATGAAGCCAACAACCAGATGGTACATACAATGTCACTCAGGAATTCTAAATTTTAGTAATATCTTAGCCAATTTAGGTCTAGAAAAAGCAAGTCGATTAATCTGGTTTCTGAAAATGTGTGCCCTTTGTAAACAGGACAGTGAACGATATTTATTGTCGATGACCACCTATACAAGAGGTCGAGCAAAGGTTGCATACCATTTTGTATTCAAAGGGAGGCCTTCATTCAGTTTTAATCATGGTGACATGAATGATAACTTCATGTTTGGATATTTCTTATTAGTTTAGGAGGTTCAAAGGGTGCATCTCTCCAGGCACCATGAGTATGTCTCAGAATCAGGAGGTTATAGTTTACAAAATTGGTTTGAGTCTGCAGATTTGAGCTAGCTCATCATTTGGCTTATGAAAAGAGAATTGACATTTAGCCTTTTTTTCTCTGCATGAAAAAACAAAAGAAACCCCATCAACAAAGTTGATCATGTTTTGAGATGGAGACTAAGGCAGTCACTGGTCAATTGATACGGTTAAGATTTCTGAATGACAGTGAAGGGTACTGTAGCATGCTGTCTGCACAATCCTGACGGCACAACATGAGGCTTCAACAATGTACCGGGTGCTGTGTGCTGCAAGTATGTGTCAATATGGCGCGGCGGTAGGATGCCTGCCTCTTGATCGCCAGTCCCAGGTTTGATTCCCGGTGGGGGAAGGGGTTGGAAACCTCTGGCTGACCACAGATCGGATCAGGACAATAATGCAGGCCACGTGTTCTGACTTGACCTTAAAGCACGCATGGGCTTGGGTATGAGTATTAGGAAACCAAACTTCAGATCAGATGATCTGGAGTCGCGAATTGATACCCCTTGCGGTCCTTCACAGTATGTAAATGTACGACAGGTGTTGTATGCAGACAACAAGCATATATAATATACAGGACAGGGTGTGTCAAAGAGGATCCTGTGTCAGAGTTTATGCTGGTCCACTTTATTGCACATAGTATGAGATGTTTCAGGGTAGCAGTTAGAGCGTTGAATTAGATTAAATCCTAAAATCTCTCTTCACAAACAATCCTGACTTCATCAACAAATCCTGGTCCACAGAAATTTCATAAAATCAACAGAACAGAGAAGATTTCTCCTACAAGCAGTATAGATTAACTGTGGCAAGAAGTAGAGAGTGTAAATATCTTTTAACCCTGCAATAGTTGCTTTGTGGACTTACTTTGAGGCTGTCATCATTAGTTATACTCTGTCATGGCAGTCTGTTGTAGGTGGGAGCTTGTCATGACAGCAATGAACTAAACCTCAATTTTATGAAGTTTATGAAGATGATGAAGTTGATGAAGTCAGGAGGTTTAGTTCATTGATGGCAGGCAACCACATTGCTGTATGTACTCAACAGACTGAAATGGAGGGTTGACTCCTTACCTGGTGGTTTATGTAGTTTTGTTAGCTTCAATCCCCTGATTGTGACTGCATTAATCTGCTAATTCAATTAATACTTTCAAGAGTGCATGCCATCTTTAAAGTTTGGATTGAAGGCTAAGAATGAGGAAATTGGGGTGAATAACGACAGGTGCCCTTTTAAGTGATTGCCTAGGAGCAGGTAAATAATACTCATTGCTGGCTTTCACAATTTAGTGATACACACTGAATATTTTGGTAGATATCATTGGGATTTTGGTTTCCGGTCTAAGCAACTACACATAATTTGATGACATCAGCACAATAACCAGCACTGGATATCCCAGGTTAGTCAAGTTCTTGGCTGAGTCACTCCTCAGCAAGTGCTTGACAGGTACTATTCTTTTATTTTTCTCCTTATCATTGCATCAGTTGGAATAATCAGGCACCAGGAATTAACTGAAGTTACTCACCAAACTGACTGACACTTAAGGCTAATGAGAGGAACTAGACCAGTTGAGGTATACTCATTACAGTTTTCTTTTCTACTTGTACATCCAAATTAATATCATTGCTCTACTTACATTGATGTGCATACGATCGTTCCTCACCTAATTAGAAATAGAATGAAGATATCCTGATCAGCTCAATCAAAGGTAATTGCAATGGCTGATGTTCATGGGCAGTGAAAGAAGCCACTTCTTCTTCTCTTCTCTGGTCTAGTTTGTAGAGATTGGATTCTAAATTCATCACTCAGATAGGACCATAACATTTCAATTTCTCAGTGAATTGATTTGGCAGGTTTGGTGCAAGATTCTTGTTGACCTGCATAATAAGCCACAGTTGCAAACCTCGGGTGACAAGTTCCTCTGGCCAGCAGGAGGCCTGATTTCATTACTTTTAATTAGTAAGTTGTATACTATCTAACAAAGCTTGCTATTTACACCCGTTAAACTCTGCTGCCTAAATCATTCTGTTAACTCATTGACTGACACCCATAACTGATTTGTACTCCACAGAAACTGACAGACATGAAATGAGGATATCTAGTAAACGATCTACAAACTGCAGCCGATAACAGTCATGTTACTCCACCTCATACGTGACTGCTCATGTAGTCATGCAGTGGATAAGATTGAGCTTGTGTCAGGACACAGGATAGAGTCCTGTCTGATAAACGGGGCGGAGTGCGGCCGGGCAACTGGTAAACACATCGCAGGGCTCAAACTTCCAGGTGAACTTGTTTGTTATGATTGCCTTTTTCGTTCAGTAACTCTTTAATCAGAATTTAGAACAGAAATAAGTCTCCACATACATGGTACAATGCTCTGTATATCGAGTTTAAAATTTCCTGCACCTGTCATACTTGGGAGGGTTTGGCACAGTGCAAGATATTTTGATAATGCAGTCAAGTTGCCAAACTTCCCACAAGTGACAGTCGCATTAGAAATAGATGGTTTGGCATTAAGTCAAGTTATGCGATTTCAAGGTTGTTTGTATTCATATGTCTTGAATTCAGATGATGCATCTATTTATTCCCGGAAAGTAAAAGTCCTTAAGCGTATGCGGCTTGTGTTGGGTAGATACCCTATACATTGGGCCGCCGTTGCCGGCTACCCTTTTTTTCGAAGAGGCAGAGGGGGATTTTTATACTGTATGCAGGCACACTGTAGACCTCCTGTATTGACGGTCCTGATCCGAATAGACCAACTAGTGTTGCCTTATAACTTTAGCTGTGCTCTGAATTTGGGAAAAGTCATACTCCACTATAAGATGGTAGGGCATGTATGAACAATTTGGGAAGATTGGTATATAAAGCAGACCAAATGGCCAAGTTCTTGGCATTCATCAAAAGGTTAACATAATGTGAGAGCAATGACTGGACATTGAGCTTGGGTGACCACAATAAATTTTGAGGCATTGTTTGACAGGCTCTACACTGGCAGCAGTTCAATAAGTCAATCATTGGGGTATATCAATTATAAAATAAGAAAATCACTATCTGATCACTCACAGACCTGCTGGGGGGAGGGGTTCTTGTCCCCAAATCGCTCACACATTGATGTAACCATGTAGATCCTGAGTGAACAGACATGCTTTACATACTAGTGGGTAAAAGGCACACTATAAATGTTGAACATAACATAATGAGCTTGTGTACCTACTACAGTTTCACCTGATGATCACAAAGATAACTTATCTTCTTCTATCAAATTTACTCTCCACACATAACTGATAAAAATGATAATGGAATATGAATTTTCCTTGTCTCACGTCCCCGTTGGGCTTTAGCTTTCCCTCTGCCTCGACAGCCCAGTAAGGAAACCGCAAAACAAGGAAGCAAAGTCATCAACAGAATACATGTTGCAAAGCCTCATCCACATGTGACTGTTAACTTTCCCAATTTCCAGCTGCTACAAAAATGATTCTTTGGTATCCCCATGTCATGTGACACAGTTAGTTTTTAATGGAATGTCAGCACAGTCCGGATATGTATGTGACAACTTGTTCAATATCTGGACTATAATTGTTAGTTATTCTGGTCAAGTTAATTTTTTCATCTCTCATAAGTGTAAATGTAAATCACTTTTTTTTTTACTTAGCTGCTCTCCAGCAATCTTTACATGAATAGAACATTGAGACATATACATATTCAATTTAGCGCACTCCTGTACAAGGTAGGAGTGGGCAAGCTAGGCTATTGTCCTGAGAGCTCACCTCCTTCAGCAGCATGGGTAGTGACGGGATTTGAACCTGCAACTCTCAGATTGAGATGCTCGAATCTTAACCACTACGCCACCCTGCCTGCCCTTGTGTATAGCTGTGTCTTGCGCACTTCAATCTGAGTGGTTTATTTTACAGAACACCATGGATCCTCATTTATCCTTGTTAGAGAGGAGGAAGATATTGATGATAACCATACTAACTTTGGTATCTGGTTTGTGATTTATCTGCTAGATTGGGTCTCCATTAACTGTTCAGCGCGTCAGATAGAATGGTGCTTCTATGGCAGGGTGAGCTAATGAACTTGATACAAAGAACAAACAACAGAACATTTTATAAATCAACAGAACTCTTTAAAACAGGTCAGAATTCAGCTCAGTATTGGTGGTGAATGATGGAAAGGGTTAGGTACAAAGGTATCGATTTCAATCTGATGATTGGTCTTGATACCACAAATAGCATAGATTTACAACTCCACATAGACTAGACCCTTCAGGTATATTATTTTCACACATCACTTCTTTTTTTATAGATCATTGATTAACAGGAAAAATCTCTGAAAGTCATAATCCTTACACTCTGAAGTCACGTGGATAGAAATTTCCTAGGCCTATTTATTATTCAATCTGCAAACATTCTTCCTATTGTGTTTTTCTTTGCATTTGAATTTGAATATCCTTGTCCTACAGTAACATTTCAATAGCATTTAAATACAGGAAATATACCTGGTTGATAGATGATAACCTAAGAGACCAGACAGTTAGTCTGAGCCCCCAGACTCTTGCGCCCCCCCCCCCCATCCTGAGTAGACAGTGCGCTCAGGGTTTAAATGATGACTCTCACGCTTCTAGCTCCCAGGGACCACTCTCAAATAGAACAGACCTAGCTCACAAACCATGTCACATTCTTAGATAAATTGACTGACTGCTAGTCATTGTTTATTTGTTCAAATTAAAGTCACCTCTGTCATCATCCATAGTTTATTTTGTTTGCTGCCTCGAGGTTTGTTTGTCTGTAAATATCTGAAATACTAATGACTCATGGCTCTGTGGGAGTCCTTATAGTCCCCACCTTTAGCTATGACAGTTAGCCCCAATTGGAACTAGAGACTCTAATCTTTCCATGAATAGATGCAATTTGAACCTGGTGATTAATCTATGCACTTTATGAATGATTAATAGAGATTTCCTATTGTATCTGATGATGGATTGATTAGTTATGTACAATGTAATTACCAACTAGTGGTGACTCATTTCCTTGATTTAAATAACTTTAATGTGGTCAGTTTTAATGCAATGACCCTGATAGGAAATCCATGGCTCAGTGCATTTTGGCATTTGCTATCAGAGTGTCTGCCTGGATTTTAATTTTGATAAGTGTAGGCCTACTGTTAAGCAGATTTTAGTCTGGTGTATATAACAAGGTCTTCCTTAGTCTGAGCCCCCCCCCCCCCCCAGACTTTTGCCCCTCTTCCGACGGCCCCTCGGGCTCCTGGTTGTACGGCTAGGCATGCCAAGAACTAAAAAGCTCATAGGCCTAATCTTGATAGTAGGCCTAATCTTAATAGTTTACAAAAACTTATATCTGATCTTGTAAGTCAACCATGTTCTAACATAGTCAGAAAATGGAATTACAATTATTAGGTGCATCAGGGATTTGGTGCATTCACCAGTTTAGATTTAGTCAGTGCAGTCAATGACTTGCCATAATGGGCATAACAGTGAAGCTGGCTATTGTGCAAGGGTAGCAATAACACAGGTCACAACACTGCTATTGTTTTATACCCCACAGCTTAGATAAAATACTAGTTTGCTTTGGCAAATCTAACGGCAGTCTTTCTCAAGCTGATAAAGAGCATATAACCCATTCTGGTCTTGTTCAACCGTGAAAAGATAATGTTTTTCCAGTAGTTATCTAGGTCCCTGGCCCGATTCTGCAATGCATAAAGTAGAGAAGTGGCCACCATTGGTTATGACAGCGGACAGTCTGAATAATCATATTATAATCTCAGTAGTAAAGAAGGGCTTATTATCAATAAATCCCTGAAGGTTAACTTAAATTTTCATTGGACTGCAGCCAGGTTTACAAGCCGAGGTTTAATGACTGTATTTTGAGGATGACTGTGCTTTGTATCTAGTTGATTGATTTTCCACCATCACTATTTTTCATGATCCTTGCCTGCTGAGTGTTGACAGTCAACTAATTAAAACTTTTGTACCAGGTGATTTTACTTTACAAGCGGCAATTACAGGAGTTCAGATTGTGCTTATTTTATTTTAACATTATGCAAAATAGCTGATGAGTACTTTTAAACTGAAATTTGGCTTCCGTAAAACTTAAAGGGTGATATGACTCATCATTAGCGCTACAACCATCCCAGGGGTTTAGGTGGGCCTATCACTAGTCCCGGGGTTCCGGTGGGCCTATAGGACTGGTGGTCCAGGGGATATGGGGGCCTATCACTGGTCCAGGGGATAAAGTGGGCTTATAAGTGGTCTGATAATGGCTCAACTCAACTGCTCTCCAAACTGAACAGCTCCAACTTTACTACCTTGTTTAGATAACTAATAACTGTAAGGACCTCTAGGATACTAAACCACTTATAGTTTCAGGTTTATTTATTAAGCCCTTTTGATTTATTTGACTTCCTCCTTGCTAACTAGCTTCCCTTTATCCATCGAAAATTTATAGCCTTTCGGTAACTGTTAAAATCTAGAACAAATCTGGTCCATTTGCCTGCATTCGGAGCTGCTCCCCCCTTCCACTGCGGCGTGACCAGTGGAAGGGAGCAATTGGATTAAACTCGATCTAGCTGGAATTCACTGAATGCTCCCATGTTCTCAAAGATATTTTTGTTTGGTCCTCCCCATAGATTTAATATTTTAAGTGTAAGTCTAAGTCTAAAATATCTTCGCACACTAGTGTCTTCTGGTCAATGCTGGTCTCGTGATTTCATCAATTAGTAAATCATGCTTAGGCCAAGCACCAGCAGCAATAACCATACAGTTTTCCCTCAAACAGTTCATGTATCCTTGTTATCCACAAGATTATCGATCTCTTTCTAGTTGTTTTCAACTGGACCCCGTCTTACCAAGGTTTTCTATAGTTTGAAATAAACAGGAAGCGAATTCAATCTTGTTCTATTTTCTACAGGAACCTTCTAGTATAAAATATTTGGAGGACGAAGAGTATAATATAAATATGGATGAGCTCTTCGACTCGACGCAAAGACTCATCGAATGGTGAGTATTAGGGTCATGATCTCTACTGTCCTGTAAAAGGCTAGGTAGTGAATGACTGAGGGATGATTGGGGAAAGAGTAGTTCATGCGCTCAAACTGTGGAGGGATAGCTGGTAGAGGCATTTCATCATCAACCAAAAAAGTGGAAAGTTGTTGGTATCTCGCCACAGTTTGAGCTCTTAAACTAGGGGAAGAGTTGACATACTAAGAAATTGAGAATATTCTACACTTACATCTATTGGAGTTTGTGCGATGTGTTCATTAAAACATGCCAACATGTTGAGACACCCTCTGCGGTGTAATTCAAACATGAAGGCCGCAGATGAATATTTGCTGCGATGCCATGTTTTAAACTGAGATTAATTGAGTAAAGTAGTGGCAGCCTCACCCTTCCCTAAAAAAAGGTTCTAACGGAGAGGATTAAACATAAGGTAGAGGGCCAAGAGTCTGAGTAAATTTTAACTAGCCTTATATTTCTCTTCTGCTAACCTCTTTAATCCACCATGGTATATTTATGAAGTGTGTTTAACATATAGACTTAATATTAAACCTAGACAGGACACCATATACAGCTGAAGTGAGGCACTTAGTTGTGCCTCAATGCTAATGCTCCATATAGTGTCCTGTCAAGGTTTACTATTAAGTCTATGGTCTAACACCACTCTGATTGTAGCATGTCTGATGACCAGTACACGAATATAGAGAGGCATGAATCTCTAGTACAGATCCTCTATCACCAGGTCTTACCTCTCATTACCATATCACAACAAGATACAGAGCTGCTACACAAAGCTACTGAGACACAACTAAACGCCATCAACAAACTCGGTAAGGCAGTCAAACTCGCTAAGGCAGTCAAACTCTGTAAGGCAGTCAAACTCGGTAAGGCAGTCAAACTTGGTAAGGCAGACAAACGTGGTAAGGCAGTCAAACTCGGTAAGGCAGTCAAACTCGGTAAGGCAGACAAACGTGGTAAGGCAGTCAAACTCGGTAAGGCAGACAAACTCGGTAAGGCAGTCAAACTCGGTAAGGCAGTCAAACTCGCAAAGGCAGACAAACGCGGTAAGGCAGTCAAACTCGCTAAGGCAGTCAAACTCTGTAAGGCAGTCAAACTCGGTAAGGCAGTCAAACTTGGTAAGGCAGACAAACGTGGTAAGGCAGTCAAACTCGGTAAGGCAGTCAAACTCGGTAAGGCAGACAAACTGGGTAAGGCAGTCAAACTCGGTAAGGCAGACAAACTGGGTAAGGCAGTCAAACTCGGTAAGGCAGTCAAAATCGGTAAGGCAGTCAAACGCGGCAAGGCAGTCAAACTCGGTAAGGCAGACAAACTCGGTAAGGCAGTCAAACTCGGTAAGGCAGTCAAACTGGGTAAGGCAGTCAAACTCGGTAGGGCAGTCAAACTCCACTACGTAAATAGAAGGTATATAAAAAGTTAAAAAGCAATGATCAAGGAGAGAAATACATAGATCAAGCGGACAATGTATTCTGGATTCTATATCAAAAATATAATTGAAGCAATTGGAAATAATTCCTTCTTCCACTGCTGGGGTAGTAAAAAATACATCTATTTCTAGGTCTATTGATTTAGAGAGCTTACAATATGATATTTGTATGCGCAAGGGAGCTTCTTTTTTATAGTATAGTGTTAGATTACAACAAGTATTGAACTGAGTAAAGAAACTACAAGTCCTATATCTCCTGTTTTCCTATGTCAAACACAATGATATTCACAAGTCAATTGTTGGCCCAGTATTTTTGAATTTGTCGATGTCAATGTAAAAAATCGAGCAGTAGTCGATAGAAATGTCACAATGATTTTTAAATCTTTGTGAACAAAAAGTGCTGCAGATTAACCTTGCATAGTCAAAAGCGCAGACCATGTGTAGTTGGTGCTAGTCAACTACTGGATTTGCACCAACTACAGAAGGCCTTCAATTTAAAAAAGCGTATCATCAGCGGTAACCTTATTGTTGTCAATTATTAATTATATTGGTTTATATTTATTTAGTTTATAATTATTTATTTATTTATATAGACAAAGATTTGGAGATGTGGAACAACACCGGGACAGCCTTTAAATCCACACTAAGTAATCTACAGGAGAAACTGATACCTGATCTGTTGAGATACCCTCAGTTAAGAGCTCTATATCCTGATATAACAGAGATCATCATCACAAGGATAGAACAACATCAGAATAAGGTGAGAAATAAACAACCAGAATAAGGTAAGAAATAAATAATCAGAATGAGGTGAGATATAAACAATCAGAATAAGGTAAGAAATTCCTTGATCTATGATAATACACCTGTAATTGAATCAGGTCAACTTGTTTCACTGCTCCTAGAATAAATTAATTAGTAAGACTAATGACAAATGAGGCTGTAGCCAATTCAAAAGCACTGCTGTCAGTGATATTGAACCCTGTAAATATTGTCAGGTGGATTTACATATGACATTTGCTGTTTTAAAGTTTCAACTTCTTTTACGGGTGGCCTGATTGAAATAAGCCTGGAAGGGCTGAAAAATGACAAGTCAAGAAAGAGAAATTGCTCCAATAGCAACAACAATTTTTCTCCTTGTACCCGGTATTGAACCCCTTCATTTCTTTCGTTACTTCACACACGCATGACTGAACATGATGTATCTGTGGTTGTTCCATTAAAAGAAGCTTCATGGTGCATTATTCTCAGTGAAAAAGAAACATCTGTTGCTTCGATACTAACTACAATAATCTATCATCACTTTTCAATATCACACACATGACCCTCTTGATTTTCACAGCTGAAGAGAGTGACCTTGACCCCAGTGGTGAGGCAACAGATGGAGGAACAGAACAAGATAATCAAAGCTCTGCAGAAGCGCAGAAAGTCTGTCTCTGGTCAGTGGAAGAGAAAACACGCTGAGTTACTGAATGGTAAGTCTACCTGTATAAAGAGCATGTCTCCACAAGCTTTGATCGATAGGGAAACAGTAGATCCAGTTTAATTCAATTGCCTGCATTCCAGTTGCTCTCTTCCACCAGTGGATGGGGAGCAACTCCGAATGCAGACGAACGGACCGGACTTGGTCTAGGGCAACAGAGGGAGTAAGCTCTTGCTCTCAAATTGCTGAAAAAAAATAAAACATGTGCCTGAGATCTTATCGGCGGCATTTCACATGAATTATTTGGAATTTTTCCAATACAAATTTGGTATTTCCATCGACCAAATAGACATTCCGCTCTAGTTTGTCTGCTTTTCAAAATTGAGTTTGCTTTTCAATTTCACGGATTTGGCTCTTGGTGGTAAGTTGTCCTGTCTCAGAATAAAAAAATATCAGCCAGCTGGAATTTTGTTGATCTTAAGCTTGATCAGAATTTGTCATAAATACAAATTTGGTATTTCCATCGACCAAATAGACATCCAGGCTTCCAGGAGAAGGCCCATGAGCCCTAGTCTTAGTCCTAGTGTTTATCACCACAATTATCTTGATCATCATTAGAGTTCCGCTCTAGTTTGTCTGCTTTTCAAAGTTGAGTTTGCTTTTCAATTTCACAGATTTGGCTCTTGGTGGTAAGTTGTCCTGTCTCAGAATACAAAAATATCAGCCAGCTGGAAATTTGTTGATCTTAAGCTTAATCAGAATTTGTCATAACAGTCACTTCACCATTGTATGGTAGGAGATAGCCTGCCTTGACAAGCATTGTTGGCTTGGTGTGGGGGAGCTGTTGTGTTCCCTCCCCCCTCTAAACTTTCTAAGCTTGACATAACAGGCCAGCCTGGAATATGATCTATGACTTAAGTTTGAGCTGAGCATCCTATAGGGTATCATGTGTACAAAAGTGCTTGCTGATGGATACATTCTGTGCATAAGTCAATCAATTCAAATACCAGCCCCACACTTTGAGCAAATAAATTGTGTCAGGAACTCAAGCATCTTTTGACATTGGGACAAAGAAATTCAATGCACACTCTGCTCTTCTGAATTCTCCCCTATTGATGATTACGAGGTCCCCAAACAGCTGCTAGGAGGATTTTGCTGTTTTATCCAAAACACTACAGCTGGAGCCAGCAGACTCACTACTTTCCTAAGCATGTGTTCCCATGTCACTCTGCTCTGACACAGGGGACAGTACCACTCCACCTCATATAGCTCAATACATGGTCGTAAACTAAGGCCCCGACAGATGATATGGTTTGATATACAGGCGTTGGGATCACACCTTAAGAATGTGTATATGAGAGGGATAGAAGAAGGAGTTTCATCATAGTGCTGAATGTGTCCTCATACTTCATTTTAATTTGCAAATGGTGACCACACAAAATTCTATCAGCTATTCAGTCGTAGTGGTCTTTCGTGTAATCAGTGTTTGAGCCCACGTTATCTGCAAAACAAGTAGCACATGGATAGGGCTCTACGTGAAAGTTTCCACCCCTATTCTCCCTGTTATTTTACAGAACTGACGATAGTGTGCGAGGCGTTCCAGTCAGCCACTGACGAACTGAGAAAAGTTAAAAAGATGGAGGGACTATTACTCAGCGGTAAGATCAAAGCTACTCAAGTCAAGGAGGAGATACGTAACGTCACACACAGGCTAGCCAGTCAGCCCGAGACTTACGGTCAGTAATAGTGTGATATTTCGGATTTTGCTATTGGTCGGTTAGATAAAGCTTACTACTGTGTGCTGTCAAAATGAAAGTAAGAGTTGTCTCCCACATGATATAAGGGAGTAAAGGGGAACACTGACTCTGTCTTTCATCTCTTGCAGATCTAGTAAGATGAATTCACATCAACATGAGAACCTGATGCCGTTTATATGTCTGTAAATTAAGGTTGAAAAGCAGTTTGAAATCATCGATGTGGTTGATTAACTATTACCATACTCTCAATTTCGTGTTTTGGGGATGATGAGATGGCGCAATCGGTTAGCGAGCTTGCTATTCATTGCCAGGCGATTAGTGCCGCAGGAGTTGTGGGTTCGAGTCCCACTGGGGGAGCTTTCATTGTTGATTGTTCCAGCACCCAGCACCCTCGGGTGTATACCTCTCCTATAAAGACTTGAGTTTTGTAATCCTACCAAGGTACTTCAATTTGCAAAGGAAACAATTCTTCCTTTACACCAAGGAGTTGTCTCTAAATCTTTGTTTACATCTATCATTACATACTACTGAAGAACTAACTGGTATCAGTAGCTATTCAAAGTTCATCCTCTTATTCTAGGATACGACGTTCCGTCGCGGATATATAAGAACACTATAAACCACTCACATCACTCACTACATAACGCCGTGCTGAGTATAATACAGAACGTCGAGGAGGAAGTAGGAAGGAAACATCTACTAGAGACAAGCTGGATCATAGAGCAATGTGAACTCACTAAGCTACAGTGGCAGGTCTGTCCTCGGTCCAGTTAGATCTAAAATGACTGTATTCCTTATCACTTGAAGGAAGGGGGCAACTCCAAATGCAGGCATATTTGATCTTTCATGATCAAATATTTCGTTAGCTTGTCATGTCAAGCTACTTAACTGTTTCGGTGAGGTTAACTAGCAAGTTTACAAGCACTCTACTGTTGGAAAGTCTGTGGCATTTACCAACTACCCCGGGTAATGTTCAACCAAAACAGGCCTGCTGCGTAACAATAGACATTTGTAGATCTGAGACATTTAATAATAAAGGAATTTTTAAAGTATACTGTACATGACCTTAATGTTCAAGCTTTCCAACTCCTTAATCACCTGATTAAGTTGTTAATATGACTACAAAAAGTCCAACAGGATTCCCTTAATATCATTTCCTTCATTCTAAATCCACATAGTGGACTTAACATAATGTCAATACAAATATTATATAAATATGAGAGTTGCCTGCTCATGTGCCTGCCTCTCATTTTGTGGCAAACCCCAAACACTTAATTCGTTTTCATTAGATCACTTTCCTGTTTCTATTAATAATAGACTCTGTCGATTCGATATAGCCAACAGAGTATTTTTAATATCTATAGCTTTTTAGCTGTTGAATTCTCATCTTAATTGCATCAGTACTAGTTGCCTGAGCAAAAGATCCTTTGGTTTGTGTTTAGTCTTTAATGTTTAATTTTAGGAGGACCCGAGCCTGATACCTTCTGCAGTGGACCAGTTATATGATATCACACAGGATGATTTCTTATTAGTCAGTGAGCCGGATGTATTCACTCTGATACTAGAGAAAATCTCCACACAAAGTGCTTACACTGTCGGCTGGCTTCTCAATCTTCTACCCAGGTGAGCCTGATATACCATGTCTTCCTCGGTGAGCCTGGTATTCCAGGTCTCCATAGGTGAGCCTGTTATAGTATGTCTTCCTAGGTGAGCCTGGTATACCATGTCTCTTAGGTGAGCCTGATATACCATAGTCTTCCTTGGTGAGCCTGATATACCATGTCTTCCTAGGTGAGCCTGGTATATCATGTCTTCCTAGGTGAGCCTGATATACCATGTCTTCCTAGGTGAGCCTGGTATACCATGTCTTTTTAGGTGAGCCTGATATACCACGTCTTCCTTGGTGAGCCTGGTATTCCAGGTCTCCATAGGTGAGCCTGTTATAGTATGTCCTCCTAGGTGGGCCTGGTATACCATGTCTTCCTAGGTGAGCCTGGTATACCATGTCTCTTAGGTGAGCCTGATATACCATAGTTTTCCTAGGTGAGCCTGGTATACCATGTCTTCCTAGGTGAGCCTAATATACCATGTCTTCCTAGGTGAGCCTGATATACCAGGTGTTCGTAGGTGAGCCTTATATACAATGTCTCCTTAGGTAAGCGTGATATACCATGTCTTCCTAGGTGAGCCTGGTATTCCAGGTCTCCATAGGTGAGCCTGTTATAGTATGTCTTCCTAGGTGAGCCTGGTATACCATGTCTCTTAGGTGAGCCTGATATACCATAGTCTCTTAGGTGAGCCTGATATACCATAGTCTTCCTTGGTGAGCCTGATATACCATGTCTTCCTCGGTGAGCCTGGTATATCATGTCTTCCTAGGTGAGCCTGATATACCATGTCTTCCTAGGTGAGCCTGGTATACCATGTCTTCCTAGGTGAGCCTAATATACCATGTCTTCCTAGGTGAGCCTGATATACCAGGTGTTCGTAGGTGAGCCTTATATACAATGTCTCCTTAGGTAAGCGTGATATACCATGTCTTCCTAGGTGAGCCTGATATACCAGGTCTTCCTAGGTGAGCCTGATATACCACGTTCTCCTAGGTGAGCCTGGTATACCATGTCTTCCTAGGTGAGCCTGGTATACAATGTCTTTCTAGGTGAGCCTGATATACCATGTCTTCCTAGGTGAGCCTGGTATACCATGTCTTCCTAGGTTAGCCTGATATACCATGTCTTCCTAGGTGAATCAGATACACCAAGTCAACAACATACCCAAAATTCCAATTAACCTTGTTACAAGTGAGTGAAGTTAATGAGTAACTTGTCAACTATGTGGTGTATGATATCGATGACCCTGAGTTGTCCAGATTACAATTGTGGGACACTGTTCAACATCAAGTTAACTAGGCCTAGTCTATTATTTAAAACTCTAGACGGATCCAATGAAATTCTTGCAGCAAATAAAAATCAGATGCTAAACAGTTAAATTAAAATATTTAGAGGTTTCTATTTTCGATCCCATGTTATCATAGATGTTCTTCTCTGTGGACCTTTAAGTGGACAAGATAATGCCATAGCATAATTAAAAAACAGCTGAATTGTAAAAGACGAATATATTTGCCATACCGTTATCCTTTCAGAATTAAAAAATGCTGCTAAATTTGCCAGACGCGAATTTTTCAGATGTGGGTGAAAAAGTTGTTGTAAACAAGTTTTGATATGCATTCAACTATGCCACTTTTGATAAATATGTTGTTCACAGCTTTATATAAGCACATGCTTTGCTGATTCCTTTGTTGTATCACAATATCGCAACATCTCACAACTGCACCAGCAAAATGTGAACCTTTGTGGTTGTACGTTCCTTCCCTCTTCCACTCCAATGTGAGCTTTTCTCAGCCCAAGAATCCTCCAGACTCTGTTATCTCACACCAAACTCAAGGCCAACGATTTTGTGAGTTAGTTTGTGAGCAACCAATCAAATCTGAACCCTGCATTGATCAAATTCTAAGGTTATCATATAGTTTTAATTTTGGTTTTAACTATCTCTCTTTGATTCTATAAGTCTCCAACTGCACTCTCGCTCAGAACAGTTCTGGCGAGGTCTGTCAGTCAGTTTCTTCTTTTCTTTATGAATCAATGAATACCGACTGATACCTCCCCCTTCTCCGATTTATATCTTTAACATAATCACCTGATACACAGAGCAACTGCACAGGAGAAGTCAATGAAAAACTCACAATAGTAGAGTGTTTGTTAGAATGAAGACATCTGAGAGCAAAGGCTACTCTTTAGCATGGTCCGAACAATAGACTCTATATAAGGTCTATGGTTCGGACCAACATTTCACTCTTTCTCACAATCTCTTGACCTTTCCCTCACATTTTGTCTGTTTGTGATATCGGTTGCTTTCACTGTTTCAGTCGTCTAGGCCGGTATGAATATTTGGTGGTGCTGGGGGTCTAGTCCTGTTATGTAGTGGTAACCTCTAATATTCCCATTATTTGGTTGTAGTCCTTATTCTTCCAAATGCATATTTATAACAAAGCTAAAGCTGCATATTATTATACGTTAATTCTGGCCTTGGTTAGAGCCTCTTCCATATGGTATAATATGCCAACAGTTTCCAGGTTGCTGCACAAACGTAACAGTTTTAGTGTTTGGTGTTGCCTTTTCATGCTCGTTGAAAATTTACTGACCTCACAATTTCATTCGCTCAAGTTTCAACATCCCAAACTTTGGCTTGGCTTCACAACACAGCTGCTCGCTTCATGATTATTGAACTAAATTCCATCAGTGTGACAATTTGTTTACGGCTGAATAAAAATAGCTATAAGTTTGAGGAAGCCAGGAAGTAATGATGAAATGGTCATCAATAATAAGCTTAACCTACTGCTGCCACTCATGCAAATTTGTGCTCATTGAATTCTGCATAGCTCCACGATAATTAATTGAGACTTAAATCTCATAATTGTCACCTAATGGGCAAATAATTTGCACAAACTGATCTTCAAATTCAGGGCATGAAATCTACCACCAGCTAATGATGTGTACAGTATGCATTAGTAAGACGGTAACTACGTCACCCGTGCCGTGACGGTAGATAATTAATTTCATACCCTAAATTTGACGATCAGTTTGTGCAATTTATTTGCTCATTTGGTGAGAATGCTGAGATTGCAGCCTCATTTTATTAGTTTTGAGCTGTACAGAATTCTATAAGCACACATTTGGCTGTGTGGCAGCAGTGGTTTAACATCAAGTAACAACAGGTGGACCTGTGGGTGGACCTGTGGGTTGACCTGTGGGTGGACCTGTGGGTGTGCCTGTGGGTGGACCTGTGGGTGGGCCTATGGGTGGACCTGTGGGTGTGCCTGTGGGTGTGCCTGTGGTTGGACCTGTGGGTGGGCCTATGGGTGGACCTGTGGGTGTGCCTGTGGGTGTGCCTGTGGGTGTGCCTGTGGGTGGGCCTGTGGGTGGGCCTGTGGTTGGACCTGTGGGTGGACCTGTGGGTGGGCCTGTGGTTGGACCTGTGGGTGGGCCTATGGGTGGACCTGTGGGTGTGCCTGTGGGTGTGCCTGTGGGTGGGCCTGTGAGTGGACCTGTGGGTGGGCCTGTGGGTGGACCTGTGGGTGGACCTGTGGGTGGACCTGTGGTTGGACCTGTGGGTGGACCTGTGAGTGTGCCTGTGGTTGGACCTGTGGGTGGGCCTGTGGGTGGACCTGTGGGTGTGCCTGTGGGTGTGCCTGTGAGTGGACCTGTGGGTGGGCCTGTGGGTGGACCTGTGGGTGGACCTGTGAGTGTGCCTGTGGTTGGACCTGTGGGTGGGCCTGTGGGTGGACCTGTGGGTGTGCCTGTGGGTGTGCCTGTGAGTGGACCTGTGGGTGGGCCTGTGGGTGGACCTGTGGGTGGACCTGTGGGTGGACCTGTGGGTGTGCCTGTGGGTGTGCCTGTGAGTGGACCTGTGGGTGGACCTGTGGGTGTGCCTGTGGTTGGACCTGTGGGTGGACCTGTGGGTGTGCCTGTGGGTGTGCCTGTGAGTGGACCTGTGGGTGTCCCTGTGGGTGTGCCTGTGGGTGTGCCTGTGGGCGTGACTGTGGGTGTGCCTGTGGGTGTGCCTGTGGGTGTGCCTGTGGGTGGACCTGTGGGTGGACCTGTGGGTGTGCATGTGGGTGTGAGTGTGGGTGGACCTGTGGGTGTGCCTGTGGGTGTGCCTGTGGGTGGACCTGTGGGTGTGCCTGTGGGTGTGCCTGTGGGTGGACCTGTGGGTGTGCCTGTGGATGTGCCTGTGGGTGTGCCTGTGGATGTGCCTGTGGGTGTGCCTGTGGGTGGGCCTGTGGGTGTGCCTGTGGGTGTGACTGTGGGTGGACCTGTGGGTGTGCCTGTGGGTGGACCTGTGGATGTGCCTGTGGATGTGCCTGTGGGTGTGCCTGTGGGTGTGCCTGTGGGCGTGCCTGTGGGTGGACCTGTGGGTGTGCCTGTGGGTGTGCCTGTGGGCGGACCTGTGGGCGGACCTGTGGGTGGACATGTGGGTGTGCCTGTGTGTGTGCCTGTGTGTGTGCCTGTGGGTGTGCCTGTGGGTGGACCTGTGGGTGGACCTGTGGGGTGACTGGGTGTGACTGTGGGTGTGCCTGTGAGTGGACCTGTGGGTGTGCCTGTGGATGTGCCTGTGGGTGGACCTGTGGGTGTGCCTGTGGGTGTGCCTGTTGGTGGACCTGTGGATGTGCCTGTGGGCGTGCCTGTGGGTGTGCCTGTGGGTGTGCCTGTGGGTGGACCTGTGGGCGTGCCTGTGGGTGGACCTGTTGGTGTGCCTGTGGGCGGACCTGTTGGTGGACCTGTGGGTGTGCCTGTGGGCGGACCTGTGGGTGGACCTGTGGGTGTGCCTGTGTGTGTGCCTGTGGGTGTGCCTGTGGGTGGACCTGTGAGTGTGCCTGTGGGTGGACCTGTGGGTGGACCTGTGGATGTGCCTGTGGGTGTGCATGTGTGTGTGCCTGTGGGTGGACCTGTTGGTGTGCCTGTGGGCGGACCTGTTGGTGGACCTGTGGGTGTGCCTGTGGGTGTGCCTGTGGGTGGACCTGTGTGTGTGCCTGTGGGTGGACCTGTGGGTGTGCCTGTGGGTGGACCTGTGGGTGTGCATGTGGGTGTGCCTGTTGGTGTGCCTGTGGGCGGACCTGTTGGTGGACCTGTGGGTGTGCCTGTGGGTGTGCCTGTGGGTGGACCTGTGTGTGTGCCTGTGTGTGTGCCTGTGGGTGGACCTGTGGGTGTGCCTGTGGGTGGACCTATGGGCGTGCCTGTGTGTGGACCTGTGGGTGCACCTGTGGGTGTGCCTGTGGGTGTGCCTGTGTGTGTGCCTGTGGGTGTGCCTGTGGGTGGACCTGTGGATGTGCCTGTGGGTGTGCATGTGTGTGTGCCAGTGGATGTGCCTGTGGGCGGACCTGTTGGTGGACCTGTGGGTGTGCCTGTGGGTGTGCCTGTGGGTGGACCTGTGTGTGTGCCTGTGTGTGTGCCTGTGGGTGGACCTGTGGGTGGACCTGTGGGTGGACCTGTGGGCCGACCTATGGGTGGACCTGTGGGTGCACCTGTGGGTGTGCCTGTGGGTGTGCCTGTGTGTGTGCCTGTGGGTGTGCCTGTGGGTGGACCTGTGGATGTGCCTGTGGGTGTGCATGTGTGTGTGCCAGTGGATGTGCCTGTGGGTGGACCTGTGGGTGTGCCTGTGGGTGGACCTGTGGGTGTGCCTGTGGGCGGACCTGTTGGTGGACCTGTGGGTGTGCCTGTAGGTGTGCCTGTGGGTGGACCTGTGGGTGGACCTGTGGGCGGACCTGTGGGTGGACCTGCTGCATTTTTAGTTATAATCATGAAAGTTGGGTTTGGGTAAGAGCTGTTAGCCAACTAATGCTGGGAGTTTGAATCCATTAATCTCAATTAGGGTTTGGTTAGGATTAATTATGGTCTGTGGTGTTAACATAGTTTAACTATAGGCATAACTGCAGTATATGACGCAAAGGGTCAAAACAACTGAGTACAACCTTTGGACAAACAACAAGGATGCAGCAACTTCAGTCTGTGAAATGTCAGGCTTTTTTTTCTCATTGAGACTGGGAAACCCTATTGGCTGCAAAAAGAGAGCACTTATCTATCGTTTCGGCCGCATGTGGTTTACTCCATTGGTAGGAATGTTGTGTTGGGTAAACCATTAGAAGGGATGCGATGTTGTGCATTTTATGAGTAACAATTTCGGATCGGTAGCTTAGCTTATGGCATATCTGCTCAACACTGAACCCATTATTCTGATTTCCCTTGTTGTAGAATTAAGCCATCACCTGCATCTACTAAGAGGCTGATACTTACATATGAGAATATCATATATGAGAGGATAACTCCTTATATATTACCACTGCTTGAACTTAGGTAAGTCTGTGATATCAGAGAGGGTGGGATATACACCCTCCTACCCTCCCTGGTGATATGATGGCTTGATAACGTTCAACATTGAGCAGTAAGGCAGAGACGGCTGAACCAAGATTGAGTGCTGAATCAAATACATTATGAGAATTCTCAAAACAGTGATCTATTCCATCATATCGTATGGTTTAGAATAAAATCGGATTATTCTTAAATATTTTTCTCATGTCATAATACATAATCGTTTGTGGCAAACATATTTGTATTTTAAATGGCGGGTGTATAAGTTTCGAGCCCGATATTTTCATGATTGGTTTGTCAAACCTCATGAGCGACAGATTAATAATAAACATAAACACGCAACAACAAAAAAGTGTGTAGAGGTCAACAAGTTACTTTTTAACTACTCTGTTATCTGTAAACTTTCTAGAAAACCTCTTTAAACAAATAAACATTAAGCAAAATCAGGCCGCCACATCAGAATTCTACTTTTATTTTAAAGGTATAAAAGTATCCTGGATAACCTTAACGATGATGTGAGAAGATTGACTTGGGAAGAATTTGATATTGAAGAAGAATGGGTGCTAAAACTGCTGCACACTCCTGTTGAAGATGGAAATAAACAACAACCAATCAAATCTGACCTCACAAAACCTCCACCAATTAACCCAAACCAGACAATATCCCAACCAATGAACTTGGATCATGCAGCACATCAACCAATCACATCACACCTTGTTGAGACAACAGCTACAAGCAATGCGTCCGAAACAATTAATGTACCACAACCATTCAACAGTCTGAAAGTAAACTCAACTGAATCAGGTAGTCTCATTGAAGCTTCTCAAGTCGTTGATGATTTGGGATTAGAAAGGAATCCACCAAGGGCAGCAGCACAAAGTTCGCCTCCTGGTTATTCGGACAGCGGGTACCATGAAGTATTGAGTACCTCTCCAATAGTCGAGGAAAGCGCTCACCAGATCCAGTCTGAGTCTCTAAGTCAGCAAACAGCTGATGGTGGAGCTGGACTCATCGGAGATAACCAACATGAAACATTGACCACTCGGACATCATCAGCAAATTCTAGTCGGCTGAATCTGAGGTTAGAGCTGACATCTGTGGCCTCATTAGAAATAGATGATAGTTATGTGACTAAAGAATCTGAAGAGGCATCTCAAAGAACTCAGGAAAGTTCACACAGAGAGTCGAGAGATGGGTCTGAAGAGCTAAGTGTACTTTCTAGTAACATACCATCAGACTTACTTCATGACTCAGTTGCTTCAGATCTGATTACCAGCGACACAATTGATTCCTCCAAAGATGACAATCGAACTGAATCACCTATGCAAAGCAAAGGTGAAGAAAAGCAACTGACCAATCAGGGCCAAGATGAGCAACAGACATCCAATCAGAATCTTATCGCTGAAAACTTGACCAATGACGTTGAGAACAACACTTCAGCAGAGTTAGATGATCTGCTGGATGAAGCTCTGAACACATTAGATGATCCTATGGAAGCTGATTCAGAGTTGAATGACGACATAAAACCTGCCTTCAAACGCCTTTCTCGTCGTACCTCATCGGGTAAGGGGTGATAACAGACAAGTACGGTTCATTTGTCTCAATTTGATTAAAAATTTGCTTCATACGTCTAGGCTTCATTTTGTGTTGTGACTGACCAAGTTTGCAGACCCAATTCCGTAGTCACAACCCATTCACTGTGTGGCACCAACGGCCCAGCACTGCTTGTTACTGAGTACATGTGTTCCTCAGTAATGACAACGGACAGATATTAAAGGGCAGTGATGCTTCTTGTTACAGTTATGCTCAGACCCTACATGAGTGAATAATTGGCGGAGGAAAAGTCTTACCTTGTGAAAATGGGTGCTTGTTATCCCTCTCAAAATCTAGTTTGACTAAACTGTAGCTTATATTTACTCCTCTATTTAGTAAAACAATCGTCCTGGTCCCATAACTGGACTGTACGCTGTAATACAGTTACTTTATAGATACATCCAATGGGTACGCCTGATTGATTCACATATTGGATCTTCAAGTTATAATATATATATATTATATTATATATGATAATCCTATGTATTGGGGACACTACAATATACAATAGTGTTATTTTGTATTTATATCGTTTAGCTCGTAGTATACAGAGACCAAGCAGCACTGAGCCATCATCATCATCACAGCCATCTAAGCCTCTGACTAAACCTGGCCGGTCTAAGTCTGTGGGTGCAAAGGTTAAGACTAGCGCCAGGAGCCGAGACACAGCCGTCAGAGGTAAGTATCAACGTATAGTCTATCATGATGATGAGTCATTTGAACGTCTTTATTTTTCATTATTCTTAGCTTCTCATTTAAGACAGTGCATCGCTTCATGAACAGAACATTTATCCAGAGGTTGACCTGTTTTGTTACACTGCTGCTTCAATGATGTTCATATCATCTCTACAGAGCCATGCTAATCATAAGAAGTCAAATCTCATCTCAACATGATTTGACAGCTTGCATCCTCTCACCCATCTTCAAAACAAGCCAAGAGAATCTTCCACGTAGGATATGACAATAGAAGACAGTTGCTCAGAAAGAATCCTAGCACTATGTCAGTATTTCAAAACTGTTTTGCCTAAGAGCGCAGATGAACAACTTTTTCTATGTCCCTGATTCACCTGGACTGAATATCAGCCGTGTATTTTTCTTTCAGCTACAGATGGTATCATTCATACATATCTGAAGCAACCTGGAACACCCGGTACTCCCCAGTCACCACTACCGTCCCCAAGAATCAGGGAACTCCAGGCTCGCACTATGAAGGATGTGGAAAGTGTTGTATCTCGGCGGCGGTCCAGGAGATTCAAATCAAGGCGTGGTAACAGGTATGGTGATTAAAAGCCTTTTGGGATAAACTGCGATACATTTATACAAAGGGACCCATTGAGTGTTAGTTATACTGGGACTACGTGAACAAGTTCAACATCTTGTGGGCCAATGCCTAAACTTGCAGCCCTGCGAGCAATTAACATTCTCACCACCCTATAAATTGATGTATTGTCTAAGCAATGACTGCAACATTGTGCATGTAAATCTATGAGTTGCTTTGACAATTAAAAGCAAGTGATAGTCTTGGGAATTCTCTGTAATTCTCCATTCAAGCTGATTTCAAGCAAAGATAGTTCTTTCTTTCTCTTATCTACGATGACCACTTGTAACATTGACTGACATTCCTTTTTTTCAGGACGACCAGTAGCCAGCCAATCAACACACCGTCCACTCCCCAGCAGGCCAATCAGAGTGTTGCAATAGCAGGAGCCAATCAGTTCACTGTGATGTTTGCTGACAGTGTACAATGCCTCATTGATATGGAGACCAAGCCGTCACCTCTCGGCAAGGTTTGTGAACACTGAGTTTGAGGTAACTGTTACGGTACTGTTTGAGGTGAGCAGTTCACCTAACTGTTATGTGTACTGCTTGAGGTGAACAGTACCATAACACTCCACTTTCATTCAAATTTGTAGGATTAGCTATCCTGATGTGTTGTACTCAGTATATTTTTAGTTATTACTCCTTTTTTGGGGTTGTATCGCTCATGCAAATAATTCAGGTAAGGGAGACAACTTCAGGAAGATACTAGTTTGGGTTCAGTTTCTTTATTGTGATGGTGAAGACCAGGAGCTTTAATTTGGACTTTTTTCAAAGAAAAAAACTGTAACAAGTAATGCATAATTAATTTATTTTAATCTTAGGGTAAAATATGACTGCAAGTGTAATTCTGTTCATTATTTCATATTGATATTTTTACCTTCAGGCGCAGATGTTGGCTAAGTGTTTGAGATGTATGAGTACAACTATATCAGATATAAGGACACAAGGTTACGCCGCGACGTCATCTGATGACCTGGTTACCGTGGCGATAGTATTACTCCTCAATATACCCCCACCCGACTTTAGGTATGTATAGTATGAGAGGAAGAGGCTATAGAGTTATTGTATACAAACTATACGATAACTCTAAAATTGTGCCTAGACTAGAACAACTAGATACCCTGATAGTTTTGTACCAAATAGTATTCGATTTTTAAACGAGCTACCATCGGCCACTTAATTTTACTCCATTCTTGGTGAAAGCAACAAATGAAATTTAACTAATCTTATCTTAGCCAGGAAACCACCATTTGTAGCCTTTATTCTTACTCTTTACCTTAGCTGAGCTGGGCCACCATGAGATATTATCTAATAAACGCCCCTCACTTGTGGCCTGACGTCCCATTCTGCGCATGCTCAGCGCTGGGCATGAGCTGATCTCTGCAAAATTGAGTCTCGGAATTCCGAAGCCATCTGATTGGCTACCTGCTCTGGTGACATACTCACCAAAGCGTGCGGATTTGTTATTAATAGTTATCCTCTCTTGTCATCATTAGCTGATTTTGATTGACAGTTTATGCAGGGGATATCCCATTTCCCCTTTCCAAAGTTGCATTCAGAACCCAAACTAAACTCATTGTTCTTGCACATGCGCAAATTCAAGTCACGCATGATGCATACTTAGCCTTACGACACCTGCTTTGTGGTAATGATAGCCTAGTTTATCAGTGATCTACATGCCCAGTCAGATCACGAGAGTCAGTATGCTGACGTCCTAATCTAATCATTTTTTTACAGGTCTATTTTATTATCTTTTACAGGTCTGTTTCATTTTCTTTTGCAGGTCTATTTACATCCAGCTCAAGTTCATCTCCACATATATGGTCGAGTTTATGGACGCAGGTATACATAACTTTGCCTGCGTACAATTTATCGGAGCTATGCATTTCATTCAAGACCAAATCCTTACAAGAAAATTTAAAACACAACCGGCTGAGAGTCGATGCTGACCGCTTTACCAATACATCAAGGAAGTGAATTAAAGTATCAATAAGTTTTAAGATGATAGGTTAATATCTTTTTACCTTCTTAGTGAATGCTTTTGAGTATGCACATTGAAACAAAGGATGAGTGTTTATAAGTTGTTTTACAATCTTCTTTCCCATTACCAAGACCTGCAAGTTTTTTTTAAATTTTTGTCATATATTTAATTGCTTTATAATCTTTTTTTCCCGTTACCAAGACCTGCAAATTTTTTTTAAACTTTCATCATATATTTTAAAATTCATATCTACAGCAGAGTTTACTTTGAGTGTAACACACAAGACGTAACAGGCTGAAGCTACAACTTTTATTTTTATCTCTGAATTATTTTAGAAGTTTGAACAAATTTAAAATAGATAAAAGATTTTTCCATGAAGTTTTCCAATTGTGATGCCGCACATTCCCAATCATGCAAAATGTTCTATTTATCTGCCAGCACTTATTGTATTTATATGGAATATATTTTTACCTTTCATCATTTTTTTTATTTTAACATCAGTTTCAACATTCAGGCTAATCGCTCGAAGAATTTATAACTTTATTTCTAGTGTTTGTTTTTCATTACCATATTCAGTGCATTGGGCTTGTTGTCTTCCATTCCCAAAGTTTATCTGTTGAGCAAGCAAAGCTATAAGGCGGAATCGAGAAAAATAAATCTGGAGCTGATAAACTGAAACATCATTTGTAAAAATCGTAAATTGTAACGAAAGGATCGGTCTTGTCATGTGTTGAAAGGTCATCATAAGAAGCAAAAGAAAGGCCAAAACACCAGCACAGCAGATCAGTCCAATGTGATAATAACAGTGATATAAGTCGAAGTTTGTCAATATCAATCAGTGAGGGGAGTAACATATCGCAGGAGGAAGAGCTCACAATTATGCACAGGCATCAACTCGTGAAATTTCTGGCTAGCTAAAATTTACTCAGTATCATGCTTCTGCAAAACATCCTCCATCCAGCCCTCAGGGGGCCGTAAGCGGGCCAAAATTAGGTCACCCGAACAAGATAACCTAAAGATTAGGTTATAATATTTAGTCCTAAGAGGGTATTGATAGGTCGAAATAGAATCACAATAAAGAGAAGCCTTTAGGTTTACATGACGGCCTTAGCTGCAGGATAGACTGTGAAGCTGGCAATCCGATTATGTCTTTTAGCCTTTATATTTATACGGTGATTATGAATGGCCTGTGTCTTCACTCTCATCTCATAGGCTGTTGGGTTGGAAAGCACACCAGAGCCAATGAGTTACCTAGCCTTAGGCGAGAGTGTAGAAAATTAAGATGGGAGGGGCTGGCCTGGCCTTACACAGCTATAGAGTGTTTTTGATTGTTTAGAGGATCTATATGGTTATAACAGTAGATTCTTCGGTCACAGCTTATATTTGGACATCAGCAGCTGATTAAGCATAGTGTCTTTAATTCACAAGTCGTTATACATTATGTAAGTGTTTACTGATTTGGCTAGTTGACGGGAAAGAGTTACACCAGGCTATACAAACAGCTGCCTTGGTGTGTGGTCTAAACAAACAGCTGCCACGGTATGTGGTCTAAACAAACAGCTGCCACGGTGTGTGGTCTAAACAAACAGCTGACACGGTGTGTGGTCCAAACAAACAGCTACCGCGGTGTGTGGTCCTTCTCTAGTAAGAACTCACTGCTGGACTCATAATCACTACGGGCCTAACTATGCAGAAGATCTGGTGTCAAGGTCACATTTCTGATGATCCATACGCTGTAAACATAACAATAGGATAGGCTGATACTGGAAAAAAAACAATAGGATAGGTTGATACTGTCAAGTGCGATCCTCTCATATCAAAGCATTGCTTTAACCTATCCAGAGAGTGAAGGCAAGGTGCCAACCATCCAACAACTGACAAACGAGGCTTACTGTAAAATGAGTCAGTGGTCAAAATTAATAATTGTTCCACTCTGTTATCTTTTTCATTCATTCATTCATTCATCGTTTATTACAGTCTCATGTTTGAGAAATATTTTGTTTTCGCTGAGCAATAAAAGTTATGGTGTAAACATTAAAAATTTTGGTCTGGTTGGTTGTAAAAATTGAAAAAAAATAAAAATAAACAGTAAGAATTATCACTAGTTGGCTAAAAAAGTATACTATTCAACTTCCGCACACAGAGGGATCGGAAACAGTCAGTTCGTATGTTTACCCTCGCTTTGATTGCTCTGTATCAACCAGACGGAAGTTTATCGAATGTAAATACTGGGTCAGCGCATGGTCAGTAGCTACGAGTCTGAGGCATCTTGTTCTCATCACTCTTTCGTATATTGCCTCGATGGTGTCAAACTCGCAGCCACCTAGATAGCCTGCGAGGCTTATAACTTTATTGAGCGATTTCCTAGATGACGAGGACAAGTGGCCATATAGAGTGCTAAGGTGGTACAAAAAATGTACATTCAATAAAAGTAGTATAGCATTGTATTCTAAGAGGCACAGCTATATGCATTGAATACAGCTTCTTCATGATGTAAAGTCTCTTGCGGGCTTTCTTGATGACTTCGATGGAATATTCTTGGAACTTAAGCTTTTTGTCAATAATAGTGCTTAAGTATTTAAAACTGTCAACCTGCTCTACATTATTACCACTGATAACTAAGCTATCATGTACAGGATTGTCTCTAAGATTGCACAATACAAGCTTCTTTGTCTTTGACACATTAAAAAATAGATCATTATCATGACACCAACCAGCCAAATCTTGGGCAGCATTACCCATACATGAAACATCACTTCTCGACAAAAGCTCAATCAATACTGTGCCGTCAGCATATTTAATCAGATGAAAGTTACCAGAGCTAGGCTTAGGCATATGCTGTGCATATATTGAAAAAAGAAGGGGACTGATAACACAACCTTGTGGAGTTCCGACAGAGGTAGCTAGTGCAGATGAGAGGCCCTGTTCAGTGAGAACCTTCTGAGAGCGGTTTGTCATGAAGTCATATACAAAGTTGAGTATTGCGGGATTCAGACTGGTTTCTTGCAGCTGGTTGCAGAGTGTGGTAGGGCTGATAGTATTGAATGCACTTGAGAAGTCTATAAATGGACATCTCGCATGATTCTTAGCATTATTGTCAAGATGTTCTGTGACTATGTCTAGTAGGGATGCTAGTGCATCTTCAGTGGAACGGTGCTGCTGATATGCAAACTGAGTATTATCGGTGAGACATGGTTTGAGAAACTGTAGCAGAAGCTTTTCAAATACCTTAGATATTGCACTGTTTTGAAAAAGAACCTGAACCAAATCAATGATCTGACAACAGTAGGTGATCTTACAGACAGTCTGTATCGATGGGTTCGGTCCCAAAACGGCCTGAGGCCCAAAACGGCCCAGCATGATTTATGAGTTCTCCAAGTCCCAAAACCTCTAAAAAATCGAGTTAAGTCAACGAACTTAAGTTTTTGTGAAAAAACTCAAGTTTTCAAATGTTTCAAAAAACCGGCCCATCTTGGTTTTTGAGTTTTGTTTTGGGACTTGGAGAACTCATAAATCATGGTGGGCCGTTTTTTTCACAAAAACTTAAGTTCGTTGACTTAACTCATTTTTTAGAGGTTTTGGAACTTGGATAACCCAAAAACCAAGATAGGCCGTTTTTTTGAAAAATTTGAAAACGTGAGTTTTTTTCACAAAAAAAACTTAAGTTCGTTGACTTAACTCGTTTTTTAGAGGTTTTGGGACTTGGAGAACTCATAAATCATGCTGGGCCGTTTTGGGCCGCGGGCTGTTTTGGGCCTCGGGCCGTTTTGGGCCTCAGGCCGTTTTTGGCCGCGGGCCATTTTGGGAGTTCTCCTATCTATTTTGTATAGTTGTTCAGCTCAGGTGGGGATACGACAGAGAAGCCACTTTGTCAACCAAATGCATAGTTGACCCTTAGTGTAACTCTAATGAGCCTGGGTGTACGCTTATTGCTTGGATTTTATCTAAACTGATAACATTAAACTCTCCGGATTTGTGTGCTCAGACTTTAATCATTCATTGCACCTGGAAACCATAGAGGAAATGTGAATTCTTTGTAATGGAATTTACAGTTCGCTTTGCTCAGACGTTGAAAGCCTCAGACAGCGGCACCCACTAGGAAAGGCTCAGAATAGTTTGACATTATTGATTGTATCAGATTCTTATCTTCCTTGTCCAGGCTTTTTATTTTGTGCTTTTACTAATTCACCGCACACAGCAGTCATACACAAAGGTTTGTATTTTGTTTGTATAATGCCTTGATTCTGTGCCTTTATTCATTAGTTTTGATTCTTAATCACTATGGTTCCATGCTTCGAATTTGTGGTTCACTCTAATTTCGAATGGTTAGAATGGTTACAACCACAACAGAACAGCAAATTAGAACAACGGAGACTACCCAGACTGCCAAATCAACAAAAGGTATTGATAAGTATGAAATGAAACTACTGAGTTTAATTATTGTTCTCCTTTCCCTTAGACCTAAGATAAGTGAACTCCCTATCAGTATGTCTTTAACTTGAGCAGCAATAAAAAACCGTTGAGTCTTGAATGAGACATGCTTCATTTTACGCCAGATTTCTAACTTGATCTGACATCGGGTGTCTAATTTCCGTTTGCTCCCTCCAGGAATAAGGTCTGATAATTACTTCCAATAATTATGTTGTTAGTAGTGGGAATGATATCATATATTACAGATGAGAGCACTACTGGTCAGACTACAGAAACTCCAATCCAATCAAACAACAACATCGTTGTAATCTCCGGCGCCACAGCAGGAACAATAATTTTAGTCGCCCTGTTTATCTTGGTAGCTTATATTGTACGACTGAGGACAAACGCAAATTCTGCTAACCAAACTTAAGTTATAGTTGTATGCTCAGGAAAATGCCCAGAGAGCAGTCATGAAAGCTCATATCACCAAAACCTACCATTCTTATCTTCAACAACTTAACCCTAGTTACCTTCATCCTATGTTCAACCAATCGTCAAATGAAATGGTGCCACACAAGCACTGGTGAATTTCCCATGTCTTGAGCAAGCTAAAATAATGGCGTACAATACACTACTTTGATATATTCTAGCCTGTTTATGTAACATTATTACACCTGAAGTACTGGTCTGAACCAGGATGTCTTCTTTCAACACAAAATCTTTTGATTTAACTTGAAATAAATTTGTTACAGTGCAGACAATTCTAACAAAGGTATTGGCACCATTAGTGAGACTGCTGGAGAATACCATAATATGGCTGGTCATGAGGACAACCCCGCATATACATCACTGAATCAGAATACACATAGTGATCATGTCTACAAGAACACCAAGTAGGTACACTGTGTTCACAGACACTATCGGTATCAAACTTGTTACAGGAAGTGCACCATTTCACCCTATTATGATTATGAATGACTCTCTTTGCTACCGATTGACTGAAGACTTACTAACTCAGATTTGATCACCAAAATGTGGTAAATGAACTATCATATCTATTCTTGTAGTCCTTATGCATCTACTACTCAATCATCACATGCTGGAAATAATCTCTCTTCCTGTGAGCAAAACTCGAATTCAGATTCATATCTTTGTCCTAGTACCAATCTTGCTGAGAGCCAACTTTACAGTGAGCCAAATAATTGAACAAATCATACATAGTAAGCTGTAAGATACTGAGATTAATATCTCATGCTTGTTAACTGCCTCAGTAATGTAAATATATTCTAACGCGTTGAAACTTAACCATGCACTCTTAGCTGAAATAAATTATAAGCCAGACCAGAAGCAGGGCTCAATTATTTTAAACGATACACAATTTGATTTTTTATTGTACTCTTTTATCCCATTGAGATCTGTTGCACATTACATACAACAAAATATTTCACAGCATGTGAATACCTATGAGACTAGTAATGAGGATGATATATGATCACAGAGTAAGGATAAGCAGAGGGGACACTTCAATGATCGTTATAGTGCCTGCGGTTTTTGATTCACTGGGGGAAAATTGTGCACAGCTGGATGCCAAAAACTCATTATCTCTATATGTTATAATGGCATTTTTCTTGCAGACATCCCTACCTTTGATGGGCCATAATTCATTCTGTATTTATCCTAAAGACTGATTTCCAACTTTGCTGGAATGTCCAAGCTTCAAGCTATACACCATATTATTGTCATTTTTTGCTAGGATTCATAGGCTAAGAGTAATCCAGGTTTTTGAAATGAGTTTTGTCATATAGATTTACATGTGACAATTGATAGACGGCTGGTCATCAAAATTAGGAAATGTCCGTGCATTGACCTAAGCCCTATGTAAATCTATATGATAAAACTCATTTTAAAAACCTGGATTACTCATAGCCTATGTATCCTAGCAAAAAATGACAATAATATGGTGTATAGCTCGAAGATTGGACATTTCAGAAAAGTTAGAAATCAGTCTTTAGGATAAATACAGAATGAATTATGACCTATCAAAGGTGGCTATGTCTGCATGACAAAACTCCACTGTAACTTATATATATTCTGAAATTGGCAGGTGGCCAGATTGATGAATTTCCCCCAGTGGATAAAAACCGCAGGCACTATAACGATCATTGAAGTGTCCCCTCTGCTTATCCTTACTCTGTGATATGATACACTATTATGCTATTATGCTATATCACTCATGCTAGTGTGCAAAACAGGCAGACAATACATTTAGAGTGAAACTTCTAAACTTTTAAACAGCATGGAAGCTAATGTCTTTGAACTCAGATACAGAACATTTTTTACAACATACATCCTGTGACTTGCTTTTCCAGTTATTTTATGCACATAATCTTCGAATCTCAGTCTGTTGTCAATCTCTACACCAAGGTATTTTACCTTTTCACAAAACGATATATCGGTGCCATCTAGAGTCAGTTTAGGAGTATCAGGTTTGAGACGTTGAGTAGAGAAAAGCATTTCCTTTTTCTTAGAAGCATTAAGAAGTAAATCAAAATCAGTGCATTGTTTGGAGATTCTATTAATTTCAGAAAAATAATTACATAAGTCTAAATCATTACCAACTAATCCATTTACACTAGTATTCATATTTGTGTACTGTGATATTCGACAGTCTATATGTAATCCTGTTCGTATAGGTAGAGAATAATAGTGGCCAGAGTACACTGCCCCGGGAAGTTCCTGTATCTGACAAATCGGTGCAGACAGTTGATTGCTCACCGTTGCTTGCTGGACACGGTTACTCAAGAAGCTATTAACCCATCCTATTACTCTGGTGTGAAGGTGTTGTAGCAGGGAGATTAGAGACTCTATAGTGTTGTGATAGTGTTGAAAGCAGTAGAAAAATCCAGAAATAAACATCTTGCATAGTTAGAGGCTGCTTGGTCAATAAAGTTTGTGATAGTTGTCATTAGGCATAAGACAGCATCTTGTGGTGATATTTTCTGGCGGTAGGCAAACTGATGGCAGTCAACATTCAAGCATCCAATAATATGGACACAGGGTTCTCAATGGTGCAGATTTTGAATCAAAAATCATTTTTATCCTAACATACGCTACTTTTAACCCACGCCGCATAGGAAAAACGTGCTGAAAAGAGGATTATCTTGAAATCCGCTTATAATAGGATAATATTATTTTTGATTCAGAATCTGCAACATTGAAAACTCATATGGACATAGTTTGGGAAATAATTTTAGTATTTGGATACTCAATTATAGCATTTTCTGCCTGTTTTGCGGACAATTTGGCAGAATTTTTCACAAGTTTGCTCACGAAAATTAAGATTTACCAAAATTCAAGCCTCCAATGATTGTGAAACCCTGTCTCACAGGGTTATCAAAGAGGCCTTTGTGTTACTGCCTGATTTACTGATTCTAAATAGGAGACACAGGGGTCCTCAGATTTTCTCAAACGTTACTCATACTTCATACACTGATCAAAGCCAGTTCCCTCACCTCTAATCAAAATTTTGAGTTCTTATATCATATATTAAAAGTTGTTGTTTCAATGGCACTTTGTATTTTCCACTGTGTTTACTACAGCAAAAAACTGAATGAACTTGGCTTGCTCCACAACAACTTAATGTTTGGCACAACGCTATATTTACAACTATTATCAAACCTTAGTAGCAAATAAGGAGTCCACTACTCTTATCCAATCACTTATAGGCATAGAGTACAATCTGATTGGCTCACAGTTTACATTATTCATTGTTATTGGCTTAGCAAAAGCACATGACATTCAGGAATTCGATTCAACAAAAAATCTTCAGTATTTACTTTTTGTCAGTTTTATACCACTTTGAGAGATTAACCATTTATTGTCAATGAACATAAGTTTGTTTTACTCAGGCATTGCATGGCGAGAGGATGTAGCAGGAATTCTTACATACCCCCATCATGGACACGGAACATTAGTGACTAGTAGGTGACTCACTATTTATGTGATGTTTTATTCTTTGTTGTGAATTTTTCTCTACATTGAGCTTATTGAGCAATCCAGCGCTTAAAGGGCAACCAAGGTTTCGCAGCAATGCATTAATGGGTAGCAAATAATGTGCTGGGCAGCATCAGCTTTGTGCATTACGCGATGCAAAACTCAAAGTAGTTGCTGACTCTAAGCTGGGTAACACTTCAGTTTAGGGGAGATTCCAGGACATTGCTGTAATAATTATAGAGCACAGGCTAAATAATAACAGGAACAGGAAACTGCTATGTGGTATTCTCTTTTAGCTGAGTTTGAGTACCTGATGGAAGAAATGTTTCACAAAATTTCTGGCTGAATAATCATCCGAATTATATTTTGTCTTTTTCCCCATGCAGAAGGTGCAATCTGCTATTAATCAAAGGCCATCAATGAGAAGTTGTTTGAAACCTTGGTTGCCCTTTAACAGATAAGAACATGTGGACCAGAGCACATCAACCTAGCTACTTATGCACATTCCCCAGGCAAATTGAAGCTCTGAGTGAGTGCAATGTTACTGGGGTTTCTACATAAACACTTTTTCTCAGAAAAACTACACATGTCTAAGGGTAGGAAAGATACTTGAACCTTGAACTTTAACCTGTTAGACTTGCTAAGGATGTAAATAATAGAGTAAGTTTAGATTGAACGACTTAAAGGTTAGGGCACTGTACTTTTATAAGCTGATGATTACATGTATGTATTGCACTCAAGTTATCCAATAAAGTGAGGCCTAACCTAAACAATCCATACAGAGGTAATAGTGTAGCAACAGGTTATATGATTGATATATCGGATGGTTTAAATATACCAACCAGTTTTAAGCCATCAATGTCCACCACACACATCCACCATATTGCTTCAATCACCCGAAATATTGACACAAAATATCAATGCTTTGGCGAATAACGCAACCTCAAATGATGCAACATCATTTTAATTTGGATTAAAACTTTCCTTGTATCGGGAGCTTTCCAACGGTGTATGGAAATTCAATATTTGCTGACCCCGTGTCTCCACCTTAAAACATAACTTAACTTCCTAAAAAGACTTCAGTGTTTATTCTTGATTTGAAATTGAATGCCCAGCTCATACTTGATCACCTATCAAGAATGCCTCACTTGATATAACAGCTGGTTAATTATCAGAGTGTTACCCAATTTTAGAGGGCATAACTCCATCCATCATGGTACCGCTGATTGTTTCTAGAGCCCACATCAAAGAGACAGATATTACTGGCCCCCTCAAGATATGACTGCTAGCACAAGCCTCTATAGATCACAGTCGTATATGTAACGAAATGTGACAAAAGAAGCCAATCAAGATAGTATATTGTCTTCAGCTAACATTATGGGAAAAATAATGGCATGATATGCCTCTAACAGTGATGGTCAAAATTTTATTATTTGCAAAAAATAAGAATTGGTGAACTCCAAAGTAATTATCACAAAGTCAACAAATGGCCACATCCTCAAAGCTTTCACTTGATAGCACCAAATTTTCAACCACATCTTTGCATATAGAGTACACAAAAACTCACTAATTGTCAAAAGTCAACAAAACTTCATATAGTGAATAGCTGCGAGTGCAATAATCTCATGCCCTTTGATCACACATGATAAACAATTGTTTGCGTACAGGACACGGAGTTATGATTTTTTAACTCATCGGTTGGTGTGTCATTCATAAATTTATTGGCTCACATGAATTTGACTGGTTACAGTAAAAGCAAGCTGTACCTCCCTGGTAAAAGGTGTACATATACCTCACTTACTTATTTTGTAGCCCATATTATGAATAACATTAAAACACTGCCATCAAGGCTTGTATCAATATCAGCTCAAATTATTATGCGACATCCAGATGTCGGTTTTAAGTGAATCTCGTCATACTGTTTAGTGACAATCAATCGGGATTATATGTAAATGTAATGTGAGTAAACTCAATTGTTCCTCATAGAAACCTCACCATTTTTTTCAGCAGGCAAAGAATTTAAAAAAATAACATTTCAAATTGAGTGTATCATTTAACCCATTAATCAGATTGTAATCATTCAGAGTGTACAATATTTAGCAGCCGTTTGAGCAAAAGTGGGATCATGATTGCAACAAATTCTAATTTGTTACAAATGAGATGTGAAACTTTCGTGACTGCTCATTGTGGAGCTGCAAAAACTGGCAATCTCACAGTAATACCTCTCACTGTAAACCACTGCTGGCATATTTTTTGCCAATGAAATAGTCATTGCATATTTCTGTGTGGTTGGTTTACAACAGCTATTTTTTTACAAGATAGATGGATCCAGGTTTGTAAATGCTAAAACTATCAAATTTACTAGTGGGTTTTTTGCATGTTTTATAGGCAAACAATTTCTTTATTTGGTTTGCCACTCATCACTATGATTCGTAAGAAGCCAAAATTTTTTAACTTTAAAATGAAATTTTGACTGTCTTTTTCCTTGCACCAATCTGATGTTTTGAGTGGAACAATGCTTAGAAAGGCCAGCTTTGCCACAAGGTTGTTGATAGCCAAATAATTCCTGAGACAAATGAATGAGGTATTTGTATTAGCCTTATTCGGTCGGGGAAGTAAACTGCCAGGTGATGTCGAAAAAACTTTTCAAAGGACAGTATTGGAATATGGATATAGCTTACAGGCTACGTAATTTTCATGAAGCTGTTTTAAACTAACACAATATAAATCGCAGACAAATTTTTGGCCAATGAAGATTCCAATATGAAATGGTTGGATCACTGAATGCCGATATATTACAGAATATCTAACTGAGCGAGGCTGTGTATTTATGAGGTTTTATATTTGGTGCTGTTCCCAATTCAATTTGTTGCCATACAATTATTTGCTGATACACGAAAAGCTACACCGAGGACTTAACTTGACAACATTGACACAACGCTGATAATTATTGTGATATTTGTTACCCGGGAATCATTTGCTGGTCAAAAATAAAAACCCCTAATCACAAAGGTCAATTTGAAAGCAAAAACACTATGATTTTATGAGAACAAACATTCATACAATAATTATAATGGTTCAAAACAGACCACAAGATATAACTTGTTTTTTGCCCGTAATTAAAAAGCTATCAAAACAACAACAAAAACCGCTGTTTATTTGTGTTCAATCAATCAGCTTCTCATCTTTTATTGTATCATGAAAGCTGTAGCTTTGTTGGGTCATAGTACAGATAGCATTAGATAGTATTGATAGTGTTCCAGTACACTACTTGGAGCACTCTGATATTCTTCAGATGGATAAAAATACTTACACATGCATTTCGGTAAGTCAGATCTCTTAAGTATTTAGATATGTGTGTATAAAAACTTTCTTTGTCAGTTGAACACAAAATATGTCGCCAAACACATCTACAGCAATCTGCACTTTTACTGCGCAGAAGCTGAGGGAGCGATTGTCACAACATCAAGCCAACTAAATACAGCATAACCGCATAAGACATTAGGACAAACATCCCAACTGTACACTGTCACACACTGCACAGTACTACCACACTGCTCAATTCTACTCCACACTAAAACTCAGTACAAAAATCACAGCTTATCACTGCAGCTTCAAGACTCTACTTGAATTATCTCTGCAGTGCCCTTAACTGGTTATAAATGAAGCTGAAGTTATCTGCCTTGCTAAGCTATCTCCAACCCTTTTCAAATTAAATTACACTCAATGAAGTTTGCTTCTCTTGTTCTCTGACATCTAATTTTCAATTATGTTGTAAACCTTTCCTTAATTCTTTTTTACAGATGTCTCTCACCTTTGCATTGTTACAATAGTGAGTGCAGCAGCTGGCCTCCGGTGAGTTTATTTATAAATATCCTAAAAAACTATCTGAACAAAGGAGTATGTGTTGTTTTCTTCACCATAGGGTTGGGCAATTCAATGACTCTAAGGTTAAAGCAATAAGACAAATTTATTGGCAGGCAAATCATCAACCCTCCTTTCTCTGATTATTATAGGTGAAAATAGTTTAATAGTTTCCTGAGCTAATATGCAATATATGTTCTCATGCCATTATTATTTACAGGCTTTCTTCTGATGACAACATGGACACATACACCTTCACAGAAGGCGATGTGTACCATATGACAGAGGATAGATTTAAACCCGGAAATGTTCTCCTCAGTGATAGTAACTCTCTCAAAACTACAGATTGTACTACAACATCAATCATAGTAGGCTCACCACTCCAGTCTGGATACACTGAGAGTGTCGGGGATCAGGCACGGTTTAACCTCATCTCCTCCTTCATCCAGCTCACCGAAACTGATGTGCTTGTGGTGGATTACTCACATCACTGCTTCAGGACTGTGGCTCGGTTAGCAAATACAACATCTTCATACACAGGCACATGTAAGGTTGCTGGTGATAGGGATGGGACTGATGCACTCTTTATTCTTCCGCTGGCAATAATAGAAGATATGATGAACCCTGGACATTGCTTCATTACTGAATTTTTGGGAAAAGCTCTGAGGTACCTGTCAGTCAGTGGAGAAGAGAAAAATGTCACGACTCTGTACAGAGGATCGCAACGCTATCATAACATGGTGCAAAGGAAATCAACAGGCGATATCTGCATTACATACAATCATGGTGTGACTGTGTATGACTATCTGAGTAAGACAACGTCCAACTTAGTAGGATCCTCATTTGGGGGATTTGTTGACGGAGTTTTCTCCTTGAACAGATTTTACAATCCACGGGGCATCGAATTTTTATCTGATGACCTCATACTCCTTGCTGATCCGAGTAACCGCAGACTGCGATTATTAGATCTGACCACAAACAAAAGTTCATCAATCTGCTCGGGGGCACTAGGACATGAAGATGGGAATCTAACTTTTTGTCAGCTCCGCAATCCTTGGTCACTACTGATCATACATGACACCCTTTATGTCGGCGAGTATCAAAGAATTAGAAAAATACATGGTTAGTGAATTCAAATAGTAACAGGACATTGTGGGGAAAACAGATCTATGAATACAGGGTTGATTAAAAGGTTGATTAAAATCCGATGACTTATCACTCGCCCATCCCGAGGCACGGGCGGCGAAATATTATTGCCTTATTGGCGAGGCCGCAATATCTGCGCCAAATTGCTCTCTGTTTGCAGGCAGGTCGGAGCACTCCTGGGGGACCAACCAATCCCCAGTAGAAGATGGACTGCAGTGGGATTAGAACCCACGCCCTTCAACACTTGCGTGTTGAAGTCCGGTGATCTAACCAACTGAGCCACCTCCTACACCTAGGAGGGAACCCTCATAGTTTACTTTATGTCTAAATATGGTTTATTTGTTTTCTTTCACTGAATTAAAGCTAGCTTGACTAAAAGCATCATTGGCAGTGATTATGTGAGTTCATTGCACAGCAATCGAACAGGGTTTCCATTAGCAATATTTTACCAGTATCAGTGTTCTGTATGTCTGGCTCAGTCTGATTATTGCTGTTCAATATTTTTGATCTTTGTATTCAGGAACTGCTTCCACTTCCACAACAGGACCATTTACTGAGATAACAAAGACTACCAACACTCTCCATCAGACAAGTGTAGTATTATTTGAGGAAACAACAACATACAGGTCAACAACAGAGGAAATTTTCACAATAATATATGAAAACAAATTGACGAAAGGTATACTTTATAAGATGCAACACAATTTCCTAGCCTGTATTTATTATTATTAGTATTATTCCGCATAAGCAAATGTCCTGTGTGAGTAAAATTTGTCAGTTAGTACATATGATAGAAGCCCCCCTTGTGTGCTCAATTGGTCGGAAAGGGCAACTGCAAAGTATGACATTTTGAGTTATTTTTAGCCTTTTGTTTTGGAATTGTCATTATTTGTGGAATTATCCTCTCCTTCCCTATTTGCCTATTTCCTAACTACATAACCGATGTCTTGGTGTCAGTTCTCTTATGTCTGTAATGTATATGTTACAATTAACTTTTAGTTTTGTGGGTTGGCATGCGCTAACCAGTTATTGATTATTAATTAACTGTTTTATGTTAACACAATCATTCAAAGTCATACCCGTCAAATTCAAATGTTATTATACGCATTCACTAGCTGCTACACACTACTATGACAGGTGCAAATGAATATGATGTAGGCTTACTAGCCATAGTAGTGTGTAGCTATGGCGGCCCATAGCACCTTTATTAATGCGCATTAGTTAACATGCTAACTCGCTAAGTCGCTAATGCGCATTAGTTAACATGCTATCTCGCTAATGCGCATTAAGAGATTAAAGATTTCCAGAAATATTTTTGGGTCTGTCTTTATGCATGTGCGGGCTATCACTGTCTTGATATGGCCTCTGTGATTGGTCTTACTTTCAAAATAAGACCAATCACAGAGGTCATACTAATCTCTGCTCTTCTATTCCTACACAAAAAATGATTTAAGCCAAGCAATGTATTTTGTTGTGTTGTTGCTGATGGAGTTTCAGTGTAAATGACACCTGTATCCTCATACCATTCATCACTGAGTATGGTAAGGCTATAACTGTCCTGTTTGGTACAACATTAGAGCATGATGGACAAAGTTTGCAGACTATTCCATCAGTTATATGTACTCAAATGATAACCTTTCAAACTCAGTATATAATAATAATAATATTGATTAGCAACTTGCATAGTATAGTAGTAGGCCTACCTCAGATTGATTTTGCACAGTTACTACTACATATTGTGGTGTCAACTGTGTGTTAATGAAGTATCTACTAAGCTGTTTATGGGTCTATGTCACTAGTGTTATCAGGGAGTGATCACCAAAATTATACTGGGATGTCTATCTTAGCTATTTATTGTAACTGTTTCAGCCGACCAATTTTATGTGCAACAAGGTTTGTTGACACTATTTCTCTAGCTGATAATAACCCATAACATAGTTGAGCTTGTGCGTGTAATGGACATGTTTTAAGTTGGAAAACATGAGTTTTTTGTCAATGGTTTGCTCATGTCGCTCTATTCAAGGTATTAAGGAAGATATATAAGTTGGGTTAGTTGTAGGCCAAGACGCAAGGGTCATTGTTGTGGTTCTATTGGTATGGTTTCGTCTCATGATCAATGTGAGAGAAATTTAGAAATATCTAATCTAATGCAACATATATTGGATATATACATGTATATACAATTGGAGGACAAGTAAATCCTGGCATATTAAAAAAGCTAATGCCAACTTAGGGATTGAGTTCCAGTTCTAGAACTTCAGAGAGTGCCTACAATCCCAATCATATTCTTAAAGGCTTAAAAAGAGAGGTTTCAACAAATGAAGTGCAATGCTCATGCAATGATGCCCACGTCACACCACCTGGTCGCACACAAATATTCGGCCAAATTATCTTTTATAGCAAGATATTTGTTACATGCCCCTGGTTTTATGTTTTTTTTGTCTTTTTCTCAAGGTAAGTGGAAATTGCATCACTTTTTCTCTTCAGGCGCCCATGTATTCAGAGTGATTGTCAATGTGATTCACAAACATGAGCCTAGTGGATAATTTTATGGGAGTAGCCTAACCTCCCTGGGATTGTCAGGATGGGACCATTACCGTAACCATACTATGCCATTTATAAGCTTTACCTTCTTTACATCCAAAATCCCAGTCTTCACACCTTGTATTCAGATATTTAGCCTTGATTTGAGCTTTGTGTCTAAGCCTTTACTCTTAGTAGTTCAAAGTTTGGTAAACAATCTGGTCAAAGTATTGTCATTGTAGAGGCCAGCCCAGTTCGGATACAATTTGTCCTCTGCCCCCAGAGAGCATTGGATTTGACCAATAAGATTTAATATTTTATTGAAACGGTCTTGAACCCCTGACTGAAGACCAGGCTTTTGTCAACTTTAATTAAAACAGGGCCCTAATAATGAATTGCCAATATTATCCGGCTGGCGGGAATAGACGCAGTAAATTGGTAAAAAAAAACAGTTACTTCACACCTTGATTCACCCTATTTTCCGCTTTATACTGTAATATATATATTAAAATGTATCCTAAAATGAACACCATCATAGATTTGTTGCACTCAAACCCCTTGTCAATACAATTGGCAATACAGTAAAAATGACCAGCGGTTTGTTAGGGTCCTCAAAATAACAATTTTGTGCCCAGTGAAATCCTTGGACTGAAAAAATAATTCAATTGTAATATTTTAAAGATGATGGTGATGGAGAAGAGAGCGATGGTACAAATGATAACAATGGTAGACATGATGACAATGGTATACCTTTATCACTACCAACATTAGATCCAAAGACTGCTTTTGGTGAGTCACAATTTAAGATTTATTCATGAGATAAAATACATTACCAACCTAGAGACCGATCAAAGAACAATCATAGTAGCGGGCCCACCAGATGAATATGACTCAGAATAGATATAATAGTATAATGAAATTCAAGTCAGCCTCTTCCCAAAACATCTGATAAAATGATTTGCCATCACTGATTTTGACAACACAATAAAGTAGCCCAGTTTGGTAGCTGGCGTCACAAGAAGAAGTCATCATTATCAGCCAGGTCTACTTTATTGACATCGTCTTGGAGTTGCAATGTCACGGAAAAGGGGATGACAACTCCAACCATCTATGAGCAACTATACGTTATTTTTTTAGGTATCTCTGCAATATCAACTAACATCTGTTGACAGTTATTGGCCACCAAGGTTTCAATTTTGAGATGGTTCCTGCCCAAGATGAATATCATGGATCCTATCCGTTTCGTTGTTAACCCATAGTTACATTATAAGCTGCATGCCACTTGTGTTGTTAATTTTAGAAAGAGTGAAAATGCGACTTCAGAATTAGTACCCGACATTTCACCAATTGATAACACAAAATTACTTTGCTTTTAGATGAAGGACTCATTTTGACCCCAAAAAAAGAAAAAAAAAGCCAATAAGTTCTACTCAAGAAGCACCGTCTGGTACATGTAAGTAAACCTTTTCTTTGCTTAGTCTCAGTACAGAAATCAAGCTCATTGTAGCAAAGATACAGTATCCAGTTGATCTTGAGACTTGAGCAGTATTGTTTGAATGAAAGGATAAGATTGGGACAGAAAAATAGTCAGGCAATTTTGGACTGAAGCTGAGATCTGCATTTGTTTCTAACATTTATTTGGAATACCTCAGACACGCGCATGGGTGGTTCAATATCTCAGTGCACTCTTTAAAACATGTTAATTGCAGTAAGATGAAGATGGATTGAACCTATAGAAGGGCAATTTGAAAAGGAATAAAGACAAGCTTAAGTTTTCAGAAAACTCATCATCTGAAATCCCCTTTCCCATAAGTTGGTCAAATATCTAAATAAATTCCAACCCAAAGATTGGCCGAGGTCACTGCAGATTAATCAATTATGTTGCTGGTGATAAATGTGACCAACTTATTTCCGAAATATAATAGCTCAGTCATGTTTGGTGTTAAAACTTTGGAGTTTGGACCCACTCGCTACCTTGGTTATGAAACTAGATTTGAGCTTGAAGAGACTTATTGGACGCATTGTCAGCTTAACAATGGTATACTGAAACCACACAACCCTATTTGTAATAAAATGCGTAGATTTCTTATGATTTGCCCCACTCTGTAAAAGCGCTGGACAACTCCTGATTGAACTGTATTGTACCTTGATCCGTAATTTATAGCTTTTATCAGAGTTTGATATGTCAATTATATCATCAAATTTATTTCAGATAGATATTTTAAAATTATGAAATACAGGAGATCATATCCCAGTTCCTTCTAAGACTTTGAAGAGATAGATGATATACCAGCTCACCACCCGTTATTCAATTTGAAGTATGAACCTGTATAGGTTTTACCTAGGTATGGGGAAACGAAATTCTTAATCATTCAAAGTTTGAGATTCAAAGGAAGAAAATGATATTGCATTGGCCATAAAGACCTATTTGTGTTGTATCCTCATACTAATTTTTATTGCAGATATATTCACAATTGTGTGTGGAGTTCGGATAAACCTCAAATCAGAGGATTGAAGGTGAGTTGTTTGTATGTTGATAAATATATTAATACTACCTGGTTGGCGGCGACCGTTTCAATCTACATTGCTCAGTTTTTTTTATCTGTTTGTCAAGGAGAAGAGTTTGAGAGAACTTGGTTTAGATAAATAGAAATTACCGAAACTTAGTTGAGCTAGGCTAAGGCCAATCTCTTGCTTTATTAGGCTGTAACTTACTGCCAACACCAACACATTCAGGCACAGTAATTCATCAATCTGACAAAAGTGTTCCTTCACATACATTATGTTCTTTACGAAAAAATGTTATGTTATGCTATGTTTTACCCCAATTTTGTTTGCCTGCATGCACTGCCTTTGCTGCCTGCTAGTAATGGATATGTCTATCTTTCGAAGGTGCTGAGAGGGCACTGGGTTACAATGATACTGTAGTGATCGAGAAGATGGGGGATCTCTATAGGGCTGCACCTAATCAGAATCGACGTTAACTTCAGTGTCTTAAAAAAAGATGTAAGTAAACCAGCTAATGGCCTGTCATGACAACCTTGATGTTGGTTATGTTGGTTGAGGAGGGGGCACCAACAAAGTTTGTCAAGATATGCTATCTGGATCAGTACAATGACATGACATGACACACAGATTTTAAGATTGGCATTTTCAGGTAGTCAAGTTTGCTTGAAACACTAAAGACTGTGTAGGGTCTTTCAAGTAAGTCCTAGCTTAGTTTCTCTGCAAAAATAACAAACAAATAATAAAGGTCATTGCTAGGCAAATTCTAAGTGCGTGATCACTTTTTACTATATGAGCCCTACTTTGAGTGTACCATCTGGCTCTGTTACCATTCAATCTAACGAATCGTTAAACTATTGAGTTGAGACCTCTGAACAAGAGAGGACAACTCCTTAGAATACAAAGGAGTCTTGAAAGAAGCACTGTATCCCTGCTGTATCAGTGTAGTTGGACCAAATGCATTGTAGGAAACCAACTGTGTTGTTATTCTCCTTTTTAGAAAGTCATAGAGCTTACTCTGAATGGTGAGAGCGATGACTCCCGCAGCAAAGCTATCAAACCAATTAAATTTTTCTCCTCCTCCAAACCCCAAACACCAACAAAATTTTTCATCATATGTATATATTTATCATTAAACAGGTATTTTGCAATAAATAAACAACCAGAAAAATCACCACACTCTTTCCTAATAAAATGACAATGAGTTTAATTTGAAATTTGAAAGTATCATTATTTAGCTTTGGAGCAGGGAGAATTCTCCCTGTTGTGAGAAGAAACTGTACAAGTGTTGTGCGGATTTGTGCAGTCTTGGATACTCTCTCTTCATACTTCGACCCAAGTATATAGACATGTCTTATGTTCTGGACTAACCCAACAGTTCTGTAGGCTAGACACTACACTATATGCAGCGGTTTCACTGTGGGAAAAAGATTATCAAAGATTAATGTAATGGAGACATAGTATGGAATATCTATAAAAGATTATTAAAACCGTAAGCGGAAACAATTTAGGTCCCGGAACATTGGAACAATATATCAAACCAAGACAAACGTAATATGAGGTTTGGAGCTGGACTAAATTAGCCATCATGATTTTATTACCAAGAAATAATATCACATCATATGTCACACAAAATCTAAAGGTATGGCAACTAAAGGAGAGTTGTCTACTCTTTGGAAGAATAGGGTGATCCACTTGAGATGACAGTAACATGAATAAGGTGAGAAACCAAAATACATATTAAAGTAATCACTGAATGAAAAGTACACAAAACATTGCACATTATTATAAATGCGCATTGCTAGAACTGCGCATTGTTAGAAATGCGCATTGTTATAACTGCGCATTTCTAGAACTGCGCATTCTTAGAACTGCGCATTCTTAAAACTACTGCGCATTCTTAGAACTGCGCATTCTTAAAACTGCGCATTCTTAGAACTGCGCATTCTTAAAACTGCGCATTCTTAGAACTGCGCATAACAAAACGATTGATGGAAATTTGTCATACAACATTGACTGTAATGAAGTACCAGACCTGCCAAAACTCCAGTCACTAATTTTGAGTCACCCTATTTTCACACCTCAAATAACACAGGTTGGATCACAGGTCTACTCCAAAAACCTGGGATTTTGGAGAAGACCTGTGATCCAACCTGTGTTATTTGAGGTGTGAAAATAGGGATTTTGGAGTGAAATCCCAGGTTTTGGAGTAGACCTGTGGGTTGGATAGAAAGATTGCAGAGCAGTCTAGGCTAGGGCCATCCATCAAGACCCATTCCCATGGACTGTTGCATGTAAATCCATGGCTATCCATGCATGCAACTTTGGCCAAAATGAGTGAGTGATACCTTGATGTAAAGTAATGTTACCTGGTAAGTGTTCTTCTTGTGGTTCTTTATAGCTGGCCAGCCCTAACTCATTTAACTATCTATGTATAAGTTTCTTCATTAATTTGTCTGCTTCAGGCTCCTCATGGTGATCCACTAACTAACTCCAAAACCAAAGAGCCACAATCCATTTGTGTCCTCCACATAAGAGTGCGATCACATGACCAACATGTGATGTAAATAATAATACAACAGACCTAAGACATTGACTCAATGATTGATCAAGAAGAATTGGCATCTCAAAATCTCCCATGTAAGTAGTTTGAAATAGTTCCAGGGTCATGGCAGGTATGGTAGTGGTGTAAGTGCCTATCACAAAGCCCATCCTTGATAATACAGTCATTACCCATAACAGGTTAACTGCGAGTTAGTGAGTTAGCATGTTAATTAATGCGCATTAGCGAGTTAGCGAGTTAGCATGTTAACTAATGCGCATTAGCGACTTAGCGAGTTAGCATGTTAATTAATGCGCATTAATAAAGGTGCTACGGGCCGCCATAGTGTAGCAGCTAGTGATGGCGTAGAATAACAATTGAATTTGACGGGTATGATTTTGATGATTGCCGACGGTGAACGAATGTGTTAACATGAACCAGTTAATCGATAATCAATAACTGGTAAGCGCATGCGCAACCCACAAAACTAAAAGTTAATTGTAACATATATATAACATACATATAATAGAACTGACACCAAGACATTGGTTATGTAGTTAGGAAATAGACAAATAGGGAAACAGAGGATAATTTCACATATAGTGACAATTCCAAAACAAAAGACTAAAAATACCTCAAAAAGTCATACTTTGCAGTTGCCCTTTCAGACCAATTGAGCACACAACTTGATGTTTGATGGCAGACTTCAACAAATTGAAGCCTTTGCAATAGAATGGTCACTTGATTTGAGATGTCAGGCGATATCCTCTGTAATATCGGTGCCTGAAACACAATGCAAATGCGCACTGTGCCTATAAAAATGAATTAATGTTTGTTCCTGTGCCCTAATCATTCAAATATGCTAAAATTTATTTTGAATGCAGAGTGTATTTGAGCCGACAATATTTTTTGAGCATGACATAAAATTCCCGTTGTTTAGAATAAATGCCAGCAGCAGTGTCCTAATTAATGTTTGAATATTCACTTTTTTTTTTGTTCACATCTTCTTTTATTCAATTGAAATGTATTATTGTAGAAAAATATTTCATATCACAAGTAGAAATATTACACATTAGTGTGGTCATATATATATGTATATTGCAATGTTTCTGGAATGTTTTTCACCCGAATTCATTCACGAAATGACTTTTGTTAGTAGTGCTTCCTCAATTGGTCTCTATTACCATTATCTGAATTAATTACATACCCTACAGGAGGAAAAATTTCACGGATTCGCGATTGTCTTCTCTCGACCCAGGTTTGCCGGCATAAAAGTTGTCCCCTCGCGGAATTTTAAATGGAATCGCTGAAAACCAAGCATCAACAGTTAAAGGGTATGAGGGGACAACTCTCAGAATTTATCATCTGGAAGAAAAAAATAATGGAACAAACATATCGTGAGAAGACAACTTCGCAAAATTGCGAATTATTTATTCTCATGAAACTTTTCATCCTGTAGGGTAAACTGTGACCATTACTCTAGTTATTACTATAATAAAGGTTCAACATAATAGTTATGATATATTATTAATTACACTATGTTATCTGAGAACATTCTGTTGACCAATCAGTGTTCTGAGTTGTATCTTTATACTTTTCTGTTAATATGTTGCACTCATTAGTATTATTTAAAGAGAGATAAACATATTATTATTTTCTTTTGCGTTGCGCCTTCCGCAAATAAAACTTGTTTTATTGAAAGAAGTTAATTGATGATATTATGGTTTAAGCTTTTATGCTATTATATAACATAAAGTAAGTTTTTCCTAGCTAAACAGAATAAGCGATAGATTTGTTGAGTAGTATCACAAGTTGATCATTTTAGACTCTCAAATAAATAGCCAAAGAATCAATTGGGACACAAACCTTCAAAAAATATTATTTTACATCTTCAACTGATGAACTCATAGGGGGTTTGTTACGCGCAGTATTTAAACACTGCAATACTCAAACAACACATTTATATATCAGAGTATATATATATATATATATAAATTGACATATTTAGCTTGAGCTGCACTTGCGTAAAAAATGTGTGGCATTATCTGCCTGTAACCTTGTTTTACACGTCACATCCATAGTTTACACCAAACTTTAAATGATCATGTGGGTTTGATCTGCTACCAATGAAGTAATTGTTTTCTTCCTACCAAAGAAGACGCTGGTGTTACAGTGGCTCCTCAAGCTTTAAATTTTATTGGGTGAATTCGATCAGTCAGCTAAAATAAACCTTGAATCTATTGGAGCTATGGATAAGTTTTATCTTGAGAATTTTGGTTGTACGTTATTTTAAATATTTACTTCTCATGTTCTCACAATGATAATAGTTTAAGTGGTTCGAAAAGGTGTGAATAAAGGGTGAAAAGGTATGAATAGACACATCGTAACTTTGAAACTTTAGAAACCAACGGATGTAACAAAGTGTAGGTGTAGCCTTGTGACCTGGCCACATTCTCATTTCTACAAAAACTGGCCGCAAGACAAGGCTAGCATATGTTTCTACCTGCAATTAAGCTTCTATAATTTGTCTTGACAATTTTTCTATGCCGTGCGTTTCTGCTGTTCATAGCCCAAGCTCGCTGTAAGACCTTTGAATTTGGACAAGCTTCAATGACGAATAATTGATAATATCATATACCTTTGACACGCTTATTCATGTCTTAGCTGTTCTCTCCTGGTAAAAAGTTAAAATAAAGGTACTGGCTAAACAATACTGATAAGATTATAATATATTTTAATCATCAATATTTAGAGCGACACTGTCACTAGAAATTTACCATGTTTATAACTATGAAGGGCCCTAAAATCTGTGTCACTAAGGACAACTCTTTATTGCTCTATGACATTGTGAATGGATTCTTTAGTATCTTCAAACTATTACACGTAAATATTGATATATTGTATAAGATTTGTCACAGTATTCAGGGTTTGATTGTTTGGTTAACCTGGTGGGTCTATGGGGGGGGGAGGGGTTGATTCTGTTTCACTGTACCATGGTTTGTTTTATTTTAATTTGAATTAATGATTATCATATTGATTAGACAAACAGGTAGGTATAAGCTACTTACTCTCACGCAGCTTTTAATGTCAGAAGGCAGGGTCCCTTGAGGTGTATCTTAGAACTACGCTCAAACTAGATTCGTTTAAATGTGACAGACTCGCACCTACAAGGTTTTAAAAAAAAACACAAGTATCTTCAAGAATTAGTATTACTAAATTTTGACACCGTAGAGGTGGCAGTAGTAGTTTTAGTAAATCCAGGGTCCCTCCAAGTGTCTGAGATATAAACCACCATTAGGCTTGGAGTATAACCTTCATATTTCGGAGTAGGAGTAGGAGGTGGCTCAGTAGTAAGAGCGCCGGTCCTTCAGCATGCAAGTGTTGAAGGTCGTGGGTTCGAATCCCACTGCAGTCCACTGACTACTGGGAGTTGTTGGACCCCCAGGTGTGCTCCGACCTGCCTACAAACTGAGAGCAAATTGACACAGACATTGCAGCCTCGCCCTTAAGGCACCCACTATTTCGCTGCCACGATGTGGTGAGTGACTAGCCTTTCCAGTTTTAACCTTTTAACCAACATTTTTTAGTAATTGAATATAATTTTCTGAGCAAAGCTAACACTGCCAATACTGATTGATTAGATTACAAATATCTGTTTCACATTAACTGATTATGCAAACTTTGAGCTTAGACAGGAAAGGTTGATGATATGTCAGTTTCGTGACCGGACTCAATACTGTACCAGTGGTCAGTACATTCATAGAAGGTGCTTACACACACTTTCCTAGTGACATGAATTTACATTTTTAACATTACAAGTCTTTCCAAGCATGTTGCTGTGTGGTAGAACAATCTGCATGGCTTTCAAATCAAGCAAAGCCTTAAAGTGCAACCAAGGTTTCAAACAACTTCTCATTGATGGCCATTGATTAATAGCAGATTGTACCTTCTGCATGGGGAAAATGACAAAATATAATTCGGATGATTATTCAGCCAGAATTCTTGTGAAACATTTCTTCCATCAGGCACTCAAACTCAGCTAAAAGAGAATACCACATAGCAGTTTCCTGTTCCTGTTCTTATTTAGCCTGTGCTCTATAATTATTACAGCAAAGTCTTGGAACCTCCCCTAAACTGAAGTGTTACCCAGCTTAGAGTCAGCAACTACTTTGAGTTTTGCATCGCGTAATGCACAAAGCTGATGCTGCCCAGCACATTATTTGCTACCCATTAATGCATTGCTGCGAAACCTTGGTTGCCCTTTGAGCAATTACAATTATTTGGGTATATGTATCACATAATCTGAATATATTATGAAGCTTAAAAAGATAAGAGTTAAAGCTTAGATAATAAACCACAAGCCTAACAAGTTATCTCAGAATGGTGACGCCCCTATTAGGAAGCCAGCCTTATGTCCTATATACCCTTCCAAGTTAGTTTATAATAGTTGATGAATATTTATCATCAAGATGAATTCTGTTATTTTTACTGATTTGGCTTACTCACACTTCTTTTAGAGTAGGAGGTTCCTTACACAGCTTTGCATAAAAGTAAAGAAGATTTAGTCACACAAACCAGCTAAAATATTTTCACCATAAGAAGACTAAATTGACTAAGTGATGCAAAGAGATACCTGTTGAAATTTCTCATCTCTCATCTTCTGTTATAATTTTAAGCTTATCCAGTCTCTTTGCGTTTGTAACTGATGACAACAGGAGAGGCAAGGTCAAAAGACCATACCAAAAACACCCTAAAACATCACCTTAGCACTGTCTTACAACTTCTAGGACTGCTCTTTGATGAATAAAAAAGAGCAATATTGATCGAAAAAGGTGACAATCACCCACTTTGAAGTGGTCTACAGCCAAAAGTGATACACACAGCGTCAGCTTAAAGAGGAAAGGATTGATTTTTATCATTATTTTTTCTTATTATTCTTTCACACCATACTAGATGTTATAATTATTTTTAATTAAATATAATAAATTGATGAAGGACACAAAGCTGACCCTGAGCAAGCGTTTGGCGATTAATGTATGGTTGTTGCCGTTGGACCGCATTACTTATGCTTTATTGGTCCACAAGTTCGGAATCTAGAATAGCTGGACCTTTGGAACCTTTGTAAATTTTCGAGGGATGTTACTCGGACGAAAATAAATGCATAATGTGAAAGCTGCCAGATTTGTAGCTTTATTTAGATCCTGACACAAAGCTTTATACTGATTGCACATCTTCACAAATAGCCACGCTATGTATTTTACACCTGATACATAAATTAATACCCATGTACAATATAAACAACGTTACTCTATTATTGTGATTGATAGTTATTGTGTACTGTAAGTACAACACCGTTGTGCATGCAGATTAAAGAACCCTCCTGTACTATGGTATTGCTCTATACAGGAGGATGCTGTCATCAACCACTGCAGCTCCGGCCTTGCTGGGTTAAAGCTGTCAGTGGTTGAAAAGTGGCACTAACGACTCGGAAACCTAGTCGCCACTACAAAACCTCTTCCTATGCCGCACCTCGGTGCAGCCATCGTCTACCTAGACGGACAACAATATTATATATATTATAGTAATTGTCTATTGTACATTTTTATTTACTGTACTGTAGCAGCTTTTAACAACACTCACCGCCATTCGATTGTTAGCTGCACAGTTAAGTACAATGGGTTTCTACCGACACAAGTCATTGCATAAAGATTACATCAAAGGTGTGTGATGAATCTGATCTTGAGTACTTGACAAAGTTTAACCAAAAAAAATGTGGATCAAACCCGCCCTTCGACTGCAATATACAACGATACTTTTGCTCAACTTGAGCTCAGGTAAGTGTTAACCATTGCTTGTGACAACAGATATCGTTCATATAGAATTGTAGGCTTTGCTAGACATTTGAAATATTGTTTGTATAGAATTGTAGGCTGTACTAGACATTTGAAATACCGTTTGTATAGAATTGTAGGCTGTACTAGACATTTGGAATACCTTTTATATAGAATTGTAGGCTGTACTAGACATTTTTAATATTGACATACCTTTCACCAGGTTCATCTACACTGAAATCATAAGTTGTAACCATGACAAAGCAACAGATGATTGATGTTTCCAGTGGGACTGATAATTTCTAATTTGTTGGTTATCCATTTATCAAGTGTTTAGAATCACATCTCATTGCAATCCTCAGGCATCATGTACATTCTGTACACCAAGTTTACAATATCCGGCATGCATTACCTGACAAAATTATTTATAATAAGTTTGCTGCTAGGCCATTAGTACTTTTGGAGTAGCAGCGGTTCTTCAATTTCTCCATTAAATAATCAATTATAATTAAATTATAATATAATTAAACTAACCAGGGCCCACATGGTGATTTATTCTTTTATGTGGATGAGAGTAACAATGCGTATTAATCATGTTGTTGTATTATTGCAATCAACGATAATGTATCTAGTGTAATTGGAAATGATTATGAATGAATCGCTTTTCTTCAAATCCTCTTAAAATCTGATTCTCACAAATGTGTCATTATGTCTATGTCTCGGTATCAGTATGGGTCCACGGACTGGATCCTGATGGGGCACAGGAGCATTTGAGGTCAAATGCTCTTCCTGACATCACCATGACACGCCAGGAATTGAACAAGGGACCTCTCGATTGATAGACCCATGCCTTACCCATTGCACCACGGCCGCTCCACAAATCTGTCATTAATACACATCATTAAACGTTTCAGCCTTAGGTGAGAGTGATGTCTGCGATGAGGATATCTTTATCACACAAGAGACAGAACCTTACTGTGTGCAGAGAGTTGGCCATAAATGTCAAGAGGATCCTGACTGTCAATCTCACCTAGCAGGTAGGTGCAGAATAATTGTAATGTTTTGCAACTTTTAAAATTGTGCATCTCTTTTTTCAAAATCCTTCATTACATGAGCATGTTTTTGTTCATATACAGCTACTGTGAAATAAAGTAATCAGAAACATTACTTTTGAACATTTTATGTTTAAGAGCATTATTGTATGTATTGAGAGGGTATTGTTATTGGGTGGGGCTGTGTCAGCATGAATCACCAAGATCATAAGGAGGATATAACACATCAGTTCAAAAGTGTATAGTTTCACAGTTTTCTCAATAGCTCATGAACATTGATCTTCAGATGAACCTTATTTTTACAAATTCAATACGGAGCACACAATGCAAGTTGCACATCAAAATATTTTTATGGACCCTGAGCACCCTGGGTGACCTACAATATGAAAAGGGATGCTTATTATTGTGAAGTAAGCTTTAATTCTAAAGTCAGTCAAACTTGAGGATTACGATAGGACAAAATTTAGTGATTTGTGCTACCATGAGATAGGGAATGCCGTAATTCAGCTGTTGGTATGTAATAAATGTATTGATCCACACTCACCAGTGAGGCCAAGACCCGAGAAATTATGCATTATCAACAAACCTCATGCAATAGGCTAATTTTTAAAATATTTTTATTTTACATATTTTTCAAATTGAAGTGTGCCATGGAGGACGTTGTCAATGTGATACAAACTTAGCCGTGGAGGATAAAGATGGGCTTTTTGCAGAATGCAAAGGATTTCTCGGCAGCAGGTAGAATGAGTACACTAATTCAATGACTGAAATTGCCTTAAAGGGCAACCAAGATTTCAAACAACTTCTCATTGGTGGCCATTGATTAATAGTAGATTGCACCTTCTGCATGGGGAAAAAGACAAAATATAATTCGGATGATTATTCAGCCAGAATTCTTGTAAAACATTTCTTCCATCAGGTACTCAAACTCAGCGAAAAGAGAATACCACATAGCAGTTTCCTGTTCCTGTTATTATTTAGCCTGTGCTCTATAATTATTACAGCAAAGTCTGGGAACCTCTCCTAAACTGAAGTGTTACCCAGCTTAGAGTCAGCAACTACTTTGAGTTTTGCATCGCGTAATGCACAAAGCTGATGCTGCCCAGCACATTATTTGCTACCCATAAATGCATTGCTGCGAAACCTTGGTTGCCCTTTAAAACCATTGCAGCATAATTTTAGTATATAAATGATTTATATGTTCCCTGGTTTATGAAAAAGAGAAATGTAAATATCGAATGAACATTCATGTTTTCTTGTGTGTTTTCAATATAGCAACTCACAAACTAAGCTGCACTTTTTCATACGATCTGTATCATCTTTTCAGCTGTATAATACATTCAGACTGTGACAAAGGGAAAGTGAAGCATGCAGTATGTGATCCGATATCATGGACATGTAAATGCGCTGATAGATTCCAGGAGATCAATTCAACATGTGTTTCAAGTGAGCAAAGAAGTGAGTGACATTAGTCATTCTCACTTACCATTTTTGTCACATTTCTTCTGTATATTGTTTGTAAATAACTTCACACATGATAATCAACTAGAAAAACCACAAAAGGAGTTGATGGTATAATGCAGCTTATTAAGTTCTCTATTTTTAGCTAAGCATAAGATTGAAATTATTGCCTTCTTTAATCAGTCTCCATAATCAGATATTTTGAGGTAATTACCCAATTAGTTTCGTTCAACTGCTTGAAAGTCCTATTTTCTCAGGTGGTTCTTCATCAGCTGGACATGACACTGCAGGAGCTCTGAGGGCAGATGATGTGAAGGAACCGTCAGGTGCAACTAGATATGCAATCATCGTCGCTGGTAGTGTGTTTGGAGCCGTAATGGTGGTGGGTAAGTTTAATACTAACTTGACAGCTGAATGGATATCACCTGTCAACGAAAAGTAAATTTTGGAATGCTTGAAACAACTCAATATATAAGTTTCTTGAACAGATTGATGTTCGGTTTTGGACTATTCATAGGGCTACTGGTAGGAGTGTCACAGAGAAGAAGTCCTCTTCCCTCAAGGAATGCAAGACGTTTTTTTAGCAGGTTGATGAAATCAGATCAGTCGGAAGGTGAAGCGCAAAGTAAGTCTAACCCTGTGATCAAACTGTTGTGCCACTGTATAAATTTTCAAAGCTACATGCTGTATTAACTGATTGCAACCCAGTTACCATTTTAGGTGGTCACTCCAGTACCCGAAACCACTCTGATATTTGATTCATTCAGTATTGTCTTCGAGTAGTGGCTTGGCTGTTAAGCTGTTTATCATTATACTCAGTGGCAATGGTTTTTCATTCACACTTCAACAGGCCGGCTGAGAAACTCAAAAGCAAAATCATCGCCTAATGAAAAGCGGTCTTTACCTAGCCTTGCCTCATACAAGTCAGCAGGGAAAAAGAAAAGGGAAGGTCCAGACTTTGGAGAGAGCTCTACAGATGAACTGGCCAAATATATCCACAGAAAGGTGAGGGTCAAAGTTTCAATAGAATACTGTTCCTTCTCCGGCAAACATAAGCAGATAGTTTATTTATTAATTCAATTCATGTAAGACACGTTGTTCTTTTTAGTCGAGCATCTAGTGAAATTATTACAAGAACATCTATCCAGAATATCCTTGACCCTTAAAATTTATAATAAAGCTCAATAATGAGGAAGTGTGTGATGATAAAAAGGTAGGCAAAACAAGTGCAAACTGTCTATTGGGCATATCAAAGAATTCAAATACAGGTAGGTACAGGTTTTTGTCAAACAGTACAGGTTAAATTCTTACTTCAAGGCTACTATTTTGTGTCACATCTTATTCTCCATATTTTCTCCTATCATGTGTGCAATTTCCAGCTTTAGAATCCAAATATTGAGGAAGCTATGGTCTCTCAAACTCACTGATTCCCAATGCCAATTGAAGGTGATCACTTGAAAGGTTGAGAGGCCATAACTTTCTCAACATTTGGATTCTAAAGCTGGAAATCGCTCATATGATAAAACAAAATATGGAAAATAAGATCTGATGAAAAATAGCGGCCTCAAACTAAGTCCTTAAACAGGATTTAGCTGTAATCTGGTCAAACTCGTATATACATAGCAAACAATACAGGGACTAACCCAATTTAAATAAAAAGGCATAATCAAATCAATACATCAGGTATTTATTTTTATGTGGCTAGAGGATGAAAGTTTGTCTTCAAACATCTGTAGCACAACCTAAGCCAGAGTTGTTTATCCATGACTCTTCTCAGAGACTTAAATAGTTGCGGTGATGGTAAAATTCAGGACTTATTGATGTGACCTTAGTACAATCCTTGGTGGTAGAGTTATATAACCGACTAACTAATAATCGGTTGTACAATTGAAGTGACTTTTGAGGCCTGAGGGAGAAAAAAAATACCCGATACCCGGTACCTGATACCTTATAGATACCCATTAACAATTACCCAATACCTGAAAACAAATACTGTTACCTCATACCCATTACCCAGATCTTAATGTATGGGTATCATACTCGATCGGTCCCTAGTTCAAGATTAAACACACTTGCACCTGCTGCGTCAAATCTTATTTCAGGTAATGAGAAAAGCAAGACAAGAGCAAGATAATCCGAAGAGCCATCCACGCCGATCTAAACCCAAACAGTTCCTACCACAGACTGTTATAGATACTGTGAAAAAAGATAAAGATGGAGGGGCATGACTCTGCTGGTGAAACCACAATAATTATCAGCTTACTTCTTGGCTGATCAAGTATCAATTACCCACACAGATAAAGAAACACATTTTCTAAATTAGTACAGAACAGTGTCGATGTTAGAGAGAGATGTGTGCAATATTGATAGAACACAGAAAGAATATATGAAAATAATGAAATAAGGCCAATCGTTACTTTGATGATGTTAAGCGATTTTACTAGACCCTAATACCTCAAACAAAGAATTCATTCCTTTCACTGTGACAGGTTTTCACAATTATTAAATTAATTATTATGTTTTTGTCGCTTTCTGGGAGTCTCTTGATTCTTTTTGAAACTGCTACTCAATTTGCCTCACTTGCACTTTCGTTTTGTTGCATATTATTTTATATTGCATTGAGACACTAAATCTCTGCTCAAGTTAATCGTCCAGCAATAAAGCTATTTTGAGTTGACAGCAATAGTAGATGGTATTTAGTTCTTATCGCTGTTAGTTATACAACTTTCAGCGGGTTCTCAATGTATTGGCACATACCTTGATATGACTTGATTACTTTGGTGTAGGGTTACACCTTTTTATTGTCATCTGATGCTGTAACTATTAGTGAGGAATATGGTGTTTTTGAAAACAAATGCTGGCCGGCTATTTCCTTAAGAGATATAAAATGCTTGAAATTTGGTCGAAAATGATATTCCCCAATGCTGATACTGAAATAGTGAAATTTTCGCAACATTAAAATCATGTATCAGTTAAGTCTAACTGATATCCAACACAAATATAAGTGTTGGATCTCAGCTAGATTTTAAAGGCACCACATTGGTCAGGGTCAACTTTTGTCATCACTAATGGCGGATGGCTGGGGCAGAAGATACTACTTTTTGAGAGTTGATATAACACCATGCAAAGCTTCTGGCTAGATGTTTTGATGCCAAAACCATCTATTTAAATTTTTGACTGGTGGCTCTGCTTGGCAAAGCCCAGCTGTGTGAGCAGATGTGTAAGCATTTATTTCAGTGTATGATATCTGTTACTGCAGTTGCAACTGCAGTATGGGATGAGTGCGGGTTTTGAAGTTATACGGAGTGGAGAATGACGGATGAGCGTTTAGGTCTTTATTGGTGTATTGGCATTGTAAAACTGTAATAAAGATTGTGCTTATAAAGTTTTGGTCTTAGAGACAATCGGTGCCATCAATTGGAAGAAAAATAAACATGAAATGTAAATGTAAATTGCATCAAAAACATAAGGCAAATTACATCAAAACATACAAACCAAAAAGACTTTATATTTACCTCAGTGCTCCTTATGGATATTATATCCTTCATTTACTCTACTGCCCTCATAATAATATAATGACAAAGATGTTCACTCATCTGTCAGCAAACCCGCACTGAAAGGCGATTATAATTAACAAAGCCGGGCCCCATACTACACCCAGCTATCACAACGAGACAATGGCTCGCGTCACAAATAGCAATTACTAGCTAGCCCCCAGACCAGATATAGGATTGGGGCGCCAATAACGCACTGATCCGCAGTCACACTCCCCCTCAAATGAATATCTCCACCCGCCAACTGACGCAGACCTGATGTGTATCTCCTTGGCTTGACCTGGTAATTTTCCTTTTTGGAATAAGCAAAATTATTGTTTATTTTCTTTATCGACTAGATTAGCCTTTTTTTTTGAGTGAAATTTCATATAAAAAAAATATCAAAAAGGTGTACAAAGAAGAAAGTTTCTTTTATTTTTTTTTCTTGAGGAAGTTTGTAGTTGGGATGTGGGAAGTTGGGGAGAATCATCAGGTCTAGCTTTTGCTGTAGAACAATCGTCAACAGAGTTACCACATATTGAATACAACTGGCCTTGATGAGTGATATAGCTTGGTAGCTTAACATGTTCAACGACAGGACTACATTGAGAAAAGGCATGAGCCACTGAATGCTTCGAAACAACACTAGCTTTATCAAGTTCATCTGGTGAATACAACTCAAATGCGGCTGAGTCAGGACAGCTATTTTTGATACTTCGACTAACAGGGTTAACGAGCTGTTGATCATGAATTGAATTCGAGGGAAGAGCAAACCTTGGTGCTAAACTTTCTATATCTGACACATTGCCTGCAGTTTGACTGACAGGGATAACGAGCTGTTGATCACGAACTGAATTTGAGGAAAGGCCAAACTTAGGTGATAAGTCTTCTAAACCTGACACAGTACCTCCAGTTTGAGCCCTACTGGGTTTTTGAGCGCAAGCTGAATTTATAAAACTCTCTGAAATCTCACTTCGTTTGATTTTTGTGCAACCTTGGGTTTGGTCATTTCAATTTGATGCCCATCAGCCTTTGTTGGCTTAGTTTGTTTACCCATCTGATTTCTTAAAAACGGCTGTTTAATGATGGGGTTGATTAGAATGGGCTCCTCAAAATTCCCCGCTGCCTCTGCTTCACTGCCAATTGGGCTACTTTGGAAGAGCATCATGGTGTGTCTGAACTCATCAGTCAATGCAGATGTCATATTGGAAATTTCTGACTGGAGACGAGATATTTCATTTTGCATCTCTCGTCTGCATATTGGGACTGAATCATAATGCGCCAAAATTTCCTCTATCAACTGCTGTTTTGATCCATAAACTGGTTTGTTTTTTGACTGTAGTATAGCTCGCAGCTCAAATACACGTTTAGCCTGGAGTTCACTCTCAGTAAAATTACCAGTTGACATGATTGAGATTTTAGATTATAAAGCCCAAATCGTACTTTGTTTCTATGAATCAACGCTGGGAAAGATAGCACAGCTCCCCTGACCCTGGCCCAGAGTACCAACCAGCAACGGCCGCCCACAGACGGCGAACAAATGCACGCAATAACAACAAAGAGCAGTACAAGACCCAGCGCTGCTCTTACAAAGGCCCCACAGTGCTGATATGCAAACGAATAAGCTAGGATGCACTGGGTGTGACACATCAAAAAATAATTTTTACTCACAAATTAAAACCACACAAAAAAGAAAATTAATTTTCCTTCGTTTTCTAATCACAAGCTATAAAGTTGAACCACATGTAATGATACAGCGAAATGCCGGTAGCTTGGCATGTAGAAACTGAATTCAATGATACAATAATCGCTTCAAATACCGTGGTTACTGCTGTGTCTGTGTCTGTGTATGTGGTGTATTCTTCTTGCTGATGGAGAGCTGCACAGTAAGATTAACAGTTAGCGTGTGCCGATCTGCAGCAGTAAACAGTTCAGTGGTTAGAACTTTCATGTATCGTAATGTACCTCTGAGCGGTATTGTGTTGATGGAGAGCTGTACAGCTAGATTTACAGTATGAGTGTATAGATCTTTAGTAGTTAACAGTAGCTGATGGATGGTAAGATTTCCTGTAGCATAATATACCTCTGGGCCATATTCGCCGTTTATTGATAGACATATACAAAAGGACTTGTGGTCGTTAGTCCTTAGGCAGCTATGTTGACAGTGCTGCTGATATTAATCCCATAGAATTGAGTTTTACTGTTACTGCAGTTGCAACTGCAGTATGGGATGAGTGCGGGTTTTGAAGTTATACGGAGTGGAGAATGACGGATGAACGTTTAGGTCTTTATTGGTGTATTGGCATCGTAAAACTGTAATAAAGATTGTGCTTATAAAGTTTTGGTCTTAGAGACAATCGGTGCCATCAATTGGAAGAAAAATAAACATGAAATGTAAATGCGAATTGCATCAAAAACATAAGGCAAATTACATCAAAACATACAAACCAAAAAGACTTTATATTTACCTCAGTGCTCCTTATGGATATTATATCCTTCATTTACTCTATTGCTGATAATAATATAATGACAAAGATGTTCACTCATCTGTCAGCAAACCCGCACTGAAAGGCGATTATAATTTAACAAAGCCGGGCCCCGCACTACACCCAGCTATCACAACGAGACAATGGCTCGCGTCACAAATAGCAATTACTAGCTAGCCCCCAGACCAGATCCAGGATTGGGGCGCCAATAACGCACTGATCCGCAGCCACAATATCACTATTTGTGGCTCGCTATTCAACCACCATCAAAGATCCTTCTTTATCAGGACAGTGGAGTGGAATTACAGATACACAGATGCAAATGGAAAAAGTCAAGGTGGAGGTATTCTTGTGTACATAGACCGGAAATGGGCCACAAAAAATCAAGTATGATTTAATCATACAGACAAAAACTGTGAAATTTTAACTGTTATCCCGTTATAAATGTTAAATCCCGTCCACACTGGCTGCCACGTGAATCAGTAGAGTTTTTGGTCGACCAAAACCGCAACTCAAATGAAAAAAAAGTATGATTTGCAGCTACAGTGGCGGATTTGGTCAACCAAAAACTCTACTAAATACAGGCACTGGTGATATTATGTGGGAAAATTGGCGGTTTTGGTCAACCGTAGGCTGACTGGTAGGACAACTCATACGGGGCCTACAATGTTTCCAATTGCTATTGGTTCTCGTAACCCGGGCACACAGCTTAGTAGTGCATATATTCAGTGGGGCCACCATTTATTGGTATTAAGATGCTGAAAATTGGTTGCATGATGGACCATAGACATGAGAAGAAAATGGATTCAAGATAATTACATGCCAACAATGATTTAAGTGTTAATCTTCATATGAGTTTGAATGTCACCATCAACAAATTTGTTTCCCCTCAGTTATGTCATCAATACCAGTAATTGGTAGGTGACCACCACAATACTAGGAGTTCAAAGGGTTGATTGACGTACAAATACATATTGAATGCAAAGTTTGAAAATAAACAGAACCATAAAATTGATAATATTATGTCTTCACAGTGGTTAACAACTGAACATTAATTTTGTTGTTTAGCTCTTTCTCCCTTATCCTTACAGCCACACTTACACTCATGAAATGGAATAAGGGATCTTCTATTAAGTCCTTGGAATCATTGCCAAATGGATTGATACAGTGAATTGCTTCATTACCTTTTGTAGCCTTAGTTCCCATAATGAAAGGTCACCCACCCACAATTAGAAATAGTGAGCTCTTAGATGCAAAACATGAATAAATCATACGAGTAACTTTGTGTCACTGTCATTAGAGCGCAATGAGACTCGTATCACAACATCGGTCCCCAAGCTATGCGCCTGGTAGTTACAAAATTGCCTTTGGTGTGAACATTTACTTTTCCATAGCATTAACCAATGATCTATCGGCGCACAACGGACAAAGTTTTTCTGTTGCAACTATTCACCTGTCATCAATTTTTGTCCAGATCTCTAAGTTTGGATTAACTTTTACAACAGGTTACTAGTGATATGTCACCCTTCAGGTTAATTGCATTACCTTAATGTGCGCCTTCAACAAACCCCACCTTTTATTCAGATTCTCACTTGTAATATTCTGTCTAATTTCTAGCTCATACTAGGCTGATTTAATTGTAAACCACATAAGAACTAGCCTTATACTTTTGTTATAGGTCCCTGTTCCCGAGTATTCTGTGAAGTTTGATTTTTGGTTTGTGTGAAGATTACCTTTAGGTGTCTTGCGATAGAGTTATCTGCTCATTTGCTTTGAAGAGTTACGTATAAATAACGCCTAAGAATTGGGTGGGTGGTACCATAAGACCAACTGGATATCAGTAACCACTGAGACCATAGAGCCCTCTTTTGAGGTGGCTATAGTATGTAGGCTGACAAATTATTTCAGATGGGAAGTTAAAAGGGCTAAATGACGCTAATATCTGCCTGTTAGCCTGATTTATGTGCATTTAGTAATCCATATCTGAAGGCAAAAAATACGACCAGGAATGACAAAGATTGAGTTATAAGTTATTTCAATGTTTTTAAAATTGGCAGGTTGAATTACTAGCTCCTTTTTATATAATAAACCATGTATTAAAGCAAGGAATTTGACAATGGAGGGAAAATGTGTGTTATCCAGCTTTCTTGCCAAATATTTTTCGTGCTTCAGTACTAGTAATATTTTCTTTATTGGCAGTGTAGTGTAATTTTTTTTGGCAGCTGCTGACACTGGTGACACTTTAGCTGATTGATGCCTTCACTACCTGGTACATACCCACGACAGCAGGTAATGGGTGAGGTTTGATTGCTCAACCTCTTGACAAAATTGAGTTACCAAGGAACACGAAACGACACATGCTAACAGTTAACAAATAAGCAAAATCAGTGGACATGAACTGAGCTCAACCTGTAGCTGCCTAAACAGTCAGCTGTGGTAACAACAGACAACCAGCAGTTCTCAAATGACAACAAAGAAGTGGCAGGGAACTTGTTCAATGCTTTTTTGCCAAATACACAGTGTTTTATTTTATGGTTTTCCGCTCTATAATGTAAACATTTCAATGGAAAACTGATAAGCTATCCTTTCTACAGACTGCGTGATAGATAACCTTCATTGGTGAATTATGTTTGTTGTAAAATATGATTAAACATTACATTATACAAGTTCAAACTTTGCATTACAAATAATTATGATTGAGTTAGTTAACCCCAACAAGTCGTTGGTCCCATCAGTATGCTAAACCAGCATATTAATGTACGATATGGTAATTACATCAAGCCTGATTCATTGTGTCCTCATTTGGAGCACTGCTCTCCCTCCACTGATAAGAACGGAGGCGGAGGCGGGGGAATTCAACCCTGACTTCAGGCTAACTTGATAAATATACTGTGTATGTTTATGTGTGTATATTTTAATATGATAAAGTGTGTAAAATGTTTAAGTACAAGGTTTCACATTTCCCTGCAAGAAAGCTTCTTAAAACAGGCTGAAAAACACACAAACAAAGGAACTCCGATTTGTAGCAAATGATAGTTAACCATAAAATTACAAAAGGTGCAAACATAAAACATAGACATACACTGGGTAAGAGTAAATGCAACAGTGGGTATTATCTATCATGTCTGTCTGTGTAACAAAGGTCACAGAGCAACAACAGGTGACCTCAGCATACAGGTCATACAAAGATTTGGGTTTTAAAAGCAAATAGGAAATATTTACAGGAAAGTTTTACAGACAAATTTACAAACATCAAAAATAACATCATTCTGCAATGAATGATGTTAGGAAAGTCTATGCAGTTTCTGTTGCTGCTCAAGTTTCTATCAGGCTAGGGTTCAATAAGCTCGGGCGATTAGAACGAGTTCATGATGTTTGACTTTGTTTCATACAGAATAATGGCGTGCAACAAGCTGGTCACACATGCTTACACAAGGCATCCAGCACTGCTCATACCTGTACACCCACATATAGTTATATCGAAAGATTCCGAAATCCCACATGGGATTTGAGCAATGAAATCCCTCTTCCTCAGGAATAACAACAGGACGATATTGACCAATCAGCAAAAAGTATCGCTTGAGCTATGTCTGGGACATTTGTGAAAATCAAAATGGCCGCCAACTGATGGAATCAATATTACATCTACGAAATAAAATGGCTAACCCTTACAAAAGAGTTCATGACTATTAGTTGTCTCTCAAGAAAACATACAAAGCCAGTTTTCAAGGCGGCAGCAAAATTGAAAACGTGCTTTCGCTTTAATGATGGTTATCTACAGGTGATATATGGGGGTATTGAAACTGTTGTTGGCCACATCTCGGCTACTCGTGATAGCAAACCCATGTTAAGTTGTAAATCCATCAATTATGACATGCTCTTTCAGGTTTTGGATGTTTTGAAACCGTATCATCATCTTTTGATCACTTTCCCTTTTACCGGCAGCGCTTTTGGCAATTAGCGGCCTATTGTGCAACTTAGTGTAAGGTACAATACTACCATTGCGATCAGCTTTAAAATCTCATCTAATAACAACTGACAAACCTTATCCTTCCAAAACCACAAATAAAGTTGCATTTCTAGCCATATTTTACATAGGCTGCCACCGGACTATGTGTTTTTCTTCTTATTCAAAAATGCAGACCAAAACAAAGGAAACATTGCCTTACATTAGCAATTATAGACACTGTGAAATTGTGTGTGCAGTGAACAGTGAGCAGTGAGCAGTGAGCAGTGAGCAGTGAGCAGTGAGCAGTGAGATGAAAACTTAGAACGACTATAAGCTGTGCAATGCTGTGAATCCCTTCACCATAACACGTTTTCCAGAGATGTTAGCATACCTCACCACAGCTGTACCATTCGGTGAATACCCTCATAACGATCGCTGAATGTGATATTCAAATAAGACAAAACTAGAACTGATAATGATCTGCGTCACCACCACAATGACAGAAAGCATGAACCAGTTACATATTGGTGAAAAGACTTGTCTCTGTAGGTGTAGATGATCTAAATATTTCAAAGTTGTCCGACTCTTTGTCTTGCTGTGACAATTCTGGAAAAGTGTGGTTCAAGTTCAACCGTAAAATTTTTTTTTTAATACTTCATTTAGTAATCTGAATGATTTCGAGGTTTACATTTAGTGTCAAAACATTCCAGGGCAAGACAAGGCAAGGTTGCAATGACTAACTGACTATCCCAAGTTTCAATCCACTGGTTGTATAAATAACTAAGCTTTTTTCTATTCTAGGGAGATTATCAGGCTATGAGATACTCATACATAGGCCTTTGCTTACTTTGCCTCCATCTGAAGGTAACTCAAGGTAATTAAACTGCAAGGATAAGGGTAGCACACAGTGCATTGAGAGTGTGTTTTGCCTGGCAGAGCCCTGAGCGTCGTATGAGGCATATTGTCGGAAGTAGGCTGAAAATCACCAGAGCTTATAGGAAAATTCAAGTATCACATTATAATTACAGAGTTTTCCCCAGACAAAAAAGTTAAAGACTACGGAAGGACCACAGCAATATATAGTCTGGCAGCTAGTTCTGTAGTAATTATGCAATATTTTTTCATTTCAAAATTCAGAGCACTTCTGGGTAAAAATTATGTGTAGTGTTAGGGATTGTCCTCCCTTCTCATCTAAGAGCTATGAGGTATTTATGCGCCCTAGTGCTGTGCCAACCTAATGAGCTAATACTTCAATCTACTTGAGACAACTGTAAAAATTATTAAATGAAGTTATCTACTGTTGTAAAATGTCTCCTGACAATGGAACTATATATTTATTTTGAACTTATGCGGGAATGAATGGCAATTAGATGTATTTTGAAGTGTAAGCTTATTATGTTGGCACAGCACTAGGGCATAAATACCTCATAGCTCTTAGATGAGAAGGGAGGACAATTCCTAACACTACACATAATTTTTACCCGCAAGAACTAGCTGCCAGACTATTTATTGCTGTGATCCTTCCGAAGGCAGATTGCTAGTAGAGGATAACTCTCGATTCAGGTTATGAACATGTTATTGAAACTTTAGTAATTGGAACAGCAAAACGAGAACAGAAAGTATTGTTATTATTATTATTTGATAGTATGATAGAGAAGAAAATTTCATAAACTAACCGACCAACCAAACTTCGGTGTGACATCTGATTATTGAATAAAAGATGGAATTAGTGGATTTGCTAGTCATTTAAGGGGACTGGAATGCATTACAGCTTTATATCCCACAATGCTGCCGTGCAGTTTTATAGACCAATTGCGCTGCATGACTTAACAGTTAATACTGAATTTGATTGGTGAGTGAGATGAAACAAAATTTGCAGGCAACAAACAAGATGGTTTCCCTCAGAAACGAGCTGTGGGGCTCCCTGCGTATTTTACTGAAGATTGAGTGTTTTAAAGTTGAAGAAAAGATTTAGTCAGTTTAATTGAAAAATCACTAAAAGATTTTAGACTGGAATTCAGTCCAACAATTTGGAGTTAGCTACCCAGATAAGGTGTTTTGGACAAACAACTCCAAGCAATAACAAACTGAAACTCATCAGCCTATCAACACAAAACCAAAACTTAAGCACACGGGTCATTCTAGGCAGAAATGAGTAGATAACACCACGGTCCAGTTGTTTTGAAGAATTAAGTCTGAAGATGAGAGTTTTAAAATTCAAGATCGCTCTATTTCTCTGAATAAACTGAAGACAGCTTTGCGTGCAGGGAGCCCCAGCTGTCAACAGCTTTCAAACCTAGGAGAGCATCAGTAATTTTCATATATATATTTCGATATAGATAATATATACATATCAGAATGAGCAGAAAATGACTTGAAAATAACAATACTATAGGTGATAGAGTACAATGATAAAAAAGGTTAGTATAAAGTGAGATTGATTTTATAATTGAAATGGAGCATTGTCGTAGTAGAACTATTTGATATCTTGTGGACACAGTCCATTCACTAGCTAATTTTGATTCACAGTCTAGGCACTTAGACTGCCTATTAAGATGTCAATGATTCATAAGGTCACTAGTGTCAGTGCCGAATTCTCTCGTCGTCGGACGATACTGCTGAGCACTGTAATCTGAAAATATAAAATAAGTCAGGTTGAAAACAGTTGTGAAATCTTATGTTTGGGAGTACTTCATTTCGGATAGCACAATAAGAGGTTGATTTACTGATGAATGGTCAGTAAATTCTCGATAACCTGCCATGAGAAATGAGAAACTCTTCGACCTAAACAAGCTTGGAGCTGCTCCCCTCCATTTATCAGCCACAAAAGCGGGGGAGCAACTCCAACTTGATCATACCGGTGAATTTTGGTTCGAGTTACAAGCTAGCAAAAACTGAGGACCAGGAGCCATGAAGAGATTTTTAGCGTGTTTCGTCATCTTTCAAACTTACACAGTGGACAGGAACTGTAAAAAGGAGCTAAATCAATTAAATCACAGCTAAGGTGGTAATCCAACAGTTGACATCACATTCCACTCCATTTCCTATGTAGTCAGAATATTTTTAATGTGGTGGGTAAATCTAAATTATGGTCGCCAGGTTGACGTCATGTCATAACCTTGACCTACATACCATTAGTAGACATAGGGAGATGTTGGGCTCGGTGTATTAGCATATCTTCTTCGGTTTTGAATCCCGCCGCACACACATGTCCACAGACAAACCTGGGCTTGTCCGAGGGGGCGGAGCCTGTGAGCGTGTGGTAAGACAGTGTATCTGAAGAGGTGATTTTGATGGGTAGTTGACCCTTTTCCATGTTCTGAAAAACAGGCTCATTGCCAGGCACATGACGGTCACTTGAGGGATTGGTGCCGTCGCTTCCAATAGAACTAAAATTCTGCGCCAACACTTCAGCTGCAATGGGTTGGCTTAGTGCAGGTAGGTGAGAGCTCATATTACTGTTCAGAGCAGGAGCAGCGATCTGTGGAGTTTGATTTAGACTGTTAAAGGAAGACAAAGTTTGCATAGCGGAGGCATTGGTGTTTGTTTGATTATTTGCCGGTAGAGAGAAGTCTTTCTGTGCTGTATCCGCAGTAGGACTGATGAACTCACTGGTAATCTTAGCTTGGCTGACATCCTGACTGTTATCTGAAGGACTCGGAGTGATCTTAGAGAACTGGTGAGTTGATTTCATGTGCTTCAAATAGCTTAGTTTGGATCTCCAACAAAATCTGCAAAATGAATGAATGGAAAGTGTTAAATATTCACTTTAGATCAAACTTCTAGTAAGAGAGATTGTGGGGATTCGGAGTATCGTCTACCACTATATTACCTTGGCAAACACATTTAAGGTGTTGATAAAATCGGGGAATTGTATATGTAAATCACTTTATATTAAGCTGCTCTCCAGCAATCTTTACAGGAATATAACATAGAGTCATACATATTCAATTTAGCGCAATCCTGTACAAGGTAGGAGTGGACAAGCTAGGCTATTGTCCAGAGAGCTCTCCTCCTTCAGCTGCATGGGTAGCGACCGGGATTCGAACGTGCAACTCTCAGATTGAGGAGCTCAAATCCTAACCACTACGCCACCCTGCCTGCCTTCGTAACTTCCTGGTCAAACTTGGCATTAACATAGTTCGGAATTGCATCCTCACAGTATTAGTAAAGACAACTTCTTCCATTGCTGCATAATTTCCTTGACAACTAAAAGTTGTCCCACCATACTGAATATAAAATGTTTTATTTTTGTAGAACTAAAGAGAGCTCATATCTTGTTTTAAATTAATACCTTGACATATTTCTCACCCCGTCTTTTATACGGCTAAACCCTAATAGTTTATTAACTTTCCAATTAGAATACTACTACCAGATAGCTGAATACAACACACAAGTAATACAAATCAAGCAAGCAGTAAAGCCTCAGCAAACTTGTCCCATACCAAAGCCTAAAGTTCCTCCCTCAACGGGTCTTGTCCATAGACCTAATGATAACAAACGTAGACAGGACACTATATAGATGGTCAGAATTGATGCCCAGGAGTGCAAAATTGGGGTGATGTTACAGCATCGAATTGTGTGGCAGCGATGGTCTTTACTCATGGTTATCATTGCATATCACAGTCTAAAATAACTCAGATTGATCAGTTTGGATTGGATTTTGCAGCTTCCCATGATCGCTTTGAAGCTAACTTGCAATACAATAATATTACATACAATTGATCAAGACAGACAAGTTGCTGAATCAAACTCTATTTGAAGTTCCAAGTCCAATCAAAATTGATTGCATTACGAACATAAAACCTGGACTGCAGACTTCGAATCAACAATAAGAGTAAACACCATTGCTGCTACAGAATTCAATATTTTTACGTCTCATCGAAGGTGCACAGAGTGGCTGTCTACGTTTATTATTATAAGTTTACAGTTTGTGCTCACTGAGGTTTTAGCAGATGGGGGGCGTCATGTAACTGAGTATATAAACATATCCTCACCCACAACTGTGGCACTTGTATTCTGTCTCTGAGCCTTTCTTCTTAACCCAGGCGTTATTCTTCTTAACGGTGCGAGCGGAGAATGGTACGGCCCCTTTACCTTGCAGCTCAAGCTTGTCAATATCACTGTGATACTGTTCTAAATGAGACGGTAACTGCTGCTTCTGTCGACACCTGCAAAGGTCACAAGGTCAAATCATATTATGTCAAATCAAGGATATTCGACCTTACAGGTTGTTGTCTCTGTATGAAGATAACTACCAAATTTAATTTTGAAGACTCGAGGAATGCGACAACACACAGAATGGGAAGCAATCTCATTTCAACCCAGGAAAATTGGAACATCAGTATGACATTTTTACCGCTAAGCCAGCCCTGATCCCTATGAGTCAGATTTGAGACGTTGGAAATTAATCAAAGTTGCAATCTATAAGACTATATATAATCAATCAAACTTCGTAAAGTGGTGGTACACGCCACTTGGCGGTACATTTGTACACGCCAAGTAATTCATCATCACTGCGTATATTACAGACGATACAAAATTTAGCCTGAGAATCAACTTGAATTAATTTACCTATAGTCACAATGAGGGCAGGATATTGGTTTCTCCCCGGAGTGCCTCATCATGTGCTTCTTAAGGTTCCCAGGCTGTGATGACTCATATGAACACTGCGTACACTGAAGAACAGATGAAAGCAGATGAGAAACAAAAGTCATAATTGCCTAATAAATATTGAGTGGACCCTAATACTTAATTTAATATTTTGCTATAAAGTCGTCCATTTTTTGGAGCGTACAACTTCCATGATAGAGAAAACAAACCTTTAAATAATGCTTTTATTGTGGTGCATAAATTATCATTAAGATTATAATGATACATGAGAGCTTTATCTTTCAAATCAGCCATGAATTTTATTGGAAGCTCATTCACCAGAAACAAAGTAAATGACAAGTGAGGAAAACTTTAAACTGTGAGAACACAACTCACATGACAAAGGCTTAACTCTTGTTTTGTCTCACAGGATTAATTCACAGGAATATTGGTTTTACTCAATGTTAATGCTGGGCTTATATATTAATGTAAATGATCTATCCTATAGGAGTTTAATTTAGCTAGAGTTTAATTTCGGATCTGGACCTGGTACTAAATTTCACTAGTACTAAATTTCGCTAGTAGGCTTACTAGTGAAAATTATAAAATTGCCCAACCTAGGCAACAACGCGAAAAGCGAATCCTAAATGCCGCGAAAACTAAACTCCTATAGGGTATTTCTGGTTGCGCTGATTTTTATGACCATGTTACTAAACACCCATTTCATATATTTGTGAACTACATCATCCAAAATGACGCTGGTCTAGTCCTTTGACTATCTCTAGTGCATATTCATTGATACGCCTACTCCCTCCCCTCAATCCTAAGACTGATATGTTGCGGATTGACGGGCTTTGTCGATCCTTCTTTTACCCAACAAGGATAAGAAGTTTGTTTACCAATACAATCGATGCTAACTATAATTAATGCTGGTGACACAAAAGACCGGGAAATATCAGTTTTCTGGACCTATTTTTAGAGCTGCTCTCTGCCATTCGGGTACTCTTCAAACACCCGAAGCATAGGGAAATCGGGCTGATACGGGATTGACTTGAAAATTGCTCATCTGTGGAAAAAAAATCATTGTAGATTCAGCATCTCCCATTGATTCTCTCATAGGGACCTGGTACGGTGATCAATTTTGATAATGGGATAATCGTTTGTATCTATTTCCGCCAGTAATGCTGACAAATTTTCTCGAATTTAATCATCAGCCTTCAAACCCCAATGATTTAAAAGACCTCGGTACCTCTTAATTATCAATGAGCAGATGCTGAAGCTATAAAATGTATGCATAGGAAGTGGATGGTTTTTGGAGATAGAACCATTATGTCAATGTTGTGTGTAAGAGAGAAAGAGGGGACAACTCCAAAACACACTCAAAATTCGAGCTATAAAAAAACTGTCTATTCTGTGTATGAAGTGTCAGACCTGTTGTTTATCTGATAACTAACCTTGAATGGTTTAGCACCAGTATGCATCCTCATGTGTTTCTGTAGTCCCTGCTTCTTATTACTTTTGTAGTCACATTCCCCACAGTGAAACTGTGTACCTACATGAGAACATTCATAATCACATCAGCTACATGAGAACAGTCATAATCACATCAGCTACATGACAACAGTCATCATCACATAAGCTACATGAGAACAGTCATTATCGCATCAGCTACATGAGAACATTCATAATCACATCAGCTACATGAGAACAGTCATAATCGCATCAGCTACATGAGAACATTCATAATCACATCAGCTACATGAGAACAGTCATAATCACATCAGCTACATGACAACAGTCATAATCGCATCAGCTACATGAGAACATTCATAATCAAATCAGCTACATGAGAACAGTCATAATCACATAAGCTACATGAGAACATTCATAATCACATCAGCTACATGACAACAGTCATAATCACATCAGCTACATGAGAACATTCATAATCACATCAGCTACATGACAACAGTCATCATCACATAAGCTACATGAGAACAGTCATTATCGCATCAGCTACATGAGAACATTCATAATCACATCAGCTACATGAGAACAGTCATAATCGCATCAGCTACATGAGAACATTCATAATCACATCAGCTACATGAGAACAGTCATAATCACATCAGCTACATGACAACAGTCATAATCGCATCAGCTACATGAGAACATTCATAATCACATCAGCTACATGAGAACAGTCATCATCACATTCATAACGAGGCGGACATTACATTATCAGTGTGGGTCTCTCTGATTGCAGGAGTCAACTTCAGGTCTTTGTGAAAATACTTAGGCCATCTGAATTATCCTTATATCATACAATAGTCTCAACTATCTAGTTAAATTTGGCTAAATGTGACCTCTCAAATAAAGGAGTTTGTAACTACATCTGCATAGAAATTGACATAAAGTTGATGTTGACAATGCTGTTAAAATGTTGCTACGCCGAACCATATCTTAATTAGGTTTATTAAGGTTACGAGTTGAATCTCCCAAATTTTGGACCATGTCTCCTATGAAAGGGAAATTTTGCAATATATAAAATTTATTCAAAGTAGGGATGGGCTAGCCTTGTCAAATCAGGGAGTTTGGGACCGAACACCCTGGTCAAATGATGTTTTGTGGTTCATTTTAGTATCAGGAGTTATCTTTCTTTTTAATTGCTCTTTCAAGCAATCACTGCGAGCTTGGACTTCTGATAAATTATGGAATCAATTCATAGTTTCATGTGAATTATGGAATCAATTTATAGGAAAAAAAGAGTTGGAAAAAAGTTGTAGCTGGCCTAACAGAAGTTAACTCCTGATTCGGTGTGAGGCCTACAATAGACAAGCACCAGGGGCCAGGGTTCTAAAGCTAGGGGTAGAAAATATCAGGCAGTTTGCCCAGGCACCTTTTAATTGCGTTTGGAAAGTGGTCGCCTTTGGAAAACCATTGATAGCTGGCTGTGGTTAAAACCAGATTATTATTCAAGCCTACTCACCATTATGTACCCTTTGATGGTTAGTGAGATCTCCTTTCCATGGTGTACTGTACTCACAGTGACTACACTTAAACACTGTGTTATTATGTGTCCTCTTGTGATTGGTTAGCCCGTGTGACCATCTGCTAGTGTAGGAGCACAGGCTACACTTGTATTTATCTACTGGCCTCTCTTTTGCCTTAGAGCGCCTTACAGATAACTTGGTCTTCTCCGGTCTGCAATGAAAAAATGGGAAGCATGTTATTTGTAAGGTGTGTCAAATCTTGGTTGTTTCCAACACAGGAGTTTGCTGACCTTATTTGATTATTAGCTGGCTCAGGTAACTAACCCGGTAAGATATTCAGGCAGACTGGGCGTCAGTCAAACAATTTGGAGCTATCTACTCATGAACAGACAACTCCACATAACAGCCTATACTGATCAGGGAGTTTGGGACATCTCTGATCAAACCAAAACCAAAACACAAGCACATTGGTCTATTCAGAAATACACAATAGTGAGACATGAGTAGATAACACCGCAGTAGCAGGATCAAACACAACCAATAATACAGACAAGGCTCCATTGTTAGCCTGAGTCCCAGGCTAATCTTCAGGCGGATGTAGGGCATACTTCATGTGTACTCATTCTAACAGACAAAGCAGAGGACATCACACTGAAGCCCTGAACATTATTTCAAATAGAACAAACAACTCAGTTACGTAACCAGCATCTGATGCGCGTATGAGGGGCAGCATTCAGAACTACCCATGGTTCAAGATATATTTGGTTTGAATTAAGGCCAAGGTGACAAATCAGCCATTTGCATAATAAAATAGGCTCGACTGTTTCTAAGCATAACGGACATAACAGTCATCAAAAACGGAAGTCAGGTCACTTCATTCAAGAACAACATAATTTATGACCCATCCAATTATTTTGTATGCAATCATATGTGCCAGGATCGTAAAAACACATATGGTTGCATGCAGAGAATTTGGATGCAGGCTAGATGCCTTGCAACAACATAATTGTCTCTTTGGCAGGAAGCTAAAATGGTCCAAGTTACCATCTATGCAGATCCAAAGGTGGTTGTATCATGACATTATTGTGATCAATACTATCAGTTATCACTTACCTTCCTTTCTCTTGATCCACCATGGCTGGCTCTTGAGTCTCTGTAGTCACAAACGGCGTATTAACAACGGTGAGTAATGCAGGGGCCTGCAAATAAGAAGGGGCTTTACTATGAATGAAACTAAAAGATATTCTCATTATAGGTCTAATAAAGTTAACAGGAAAAATACATGAGAAAACGCTCTTGTGAACTAATTGGAAGTGACATAATTAAACGTTCAAGATTGAGACATGTAGGGTCGTAGACAGATCATCTAGATCAAGGAACCAATACATAGATAACTGATTTGGAGTTTGATGTTCACACACACTAGTCAGAAACACAAGTTAGCAAAACTGTTAGAAATAGAATACCAAACTTATGAAAAGAAGATTCAACAACTGTGATAGCATTTATTCCACATCAGAATTTGGCAATTGGGAGTTGACAGAAACATGAGTTGTCCCCTCTTAAAATATTGGACAAAACTGTATTCAATCTTGGGTAATTTGGATAAGTAAATTGAAATCCAGTTTTCCATCCAATCATTACCAAGATTTGTAGAGGGAGCAACTCTGTGTACTTACATTATTTTCTGCAAACTTGACTGAGTTCCACTGCTGAATGATGGGTACTGCTTCTATATAAAAAAGAATTCATCGCTTGTTTACACTTCCGAAGCTATGGTTTTGGGGCTATGGCAAAAACATTTGTTCGGAGTTGTCCATCAATATAAACGGTGGAGACAACTCTAAGTCTATTGTGTATAGACTGTAAAATGTGCTGTGCTATATCAACATCACTATGGTTGTTTCATTGATGGCTGATAACATATAGTTTCAACAATATCAGAATAATACTGCTGCTGCCTCTTGATTGTGAAAAGACGCACACCTGTGAAGAGAATTCTTACCTTGCTGTCTGGTAACACACCTAACACTGACAATTTTGACATGCATCAGCTGGTGAGAGAAGGGAGAATGGTGAGAGGCAACAATACAGCAGAAAAAAATAAATATCTTCTCATAAAACTTAGACCCATGCAATCATGTCAAGAATATTATACAGTCAGTCATCAAATTATTGCAAACTCAATTGGAGAAAATATTATAATATGCAAGTTCTCACCTGTAGGCTGTGGGAGTGGGTTGAGTGGTACTTGTGGCGCCCCCATATTCATTGAGTTGCGGGGGTCAGTAGAACCCGGGCTGAGTATCATTTTGAAGGCTGCAGCCTGAGCCTGCTCAGTTATTAGTGAGTGATACTGAGAGGACACAGCATCGGACATCAACTAAAAAATCAGGTGAATTGCAGTCTACCAAATGACCATGTTATAGTCAGACAGTTACTTATGATAAAGTTTTGTCAGATTTGCATGGTAAAAAAAATCAAAGCTCTACATGGCATGAACTTTTGATGGTCGAAAAAGCGTCTCCCATAAGGGAAGGTAACTCCCATTCATTGCATTATGATGTCACGGTCTCCCGGAAGCGCTCATTTCTTTTAAGGACTATAACATGCATTGGTCTTTGAGTAGTATTTGGGTAGACTTTAAGTTCATTATGTTGTCTGAGGAATACAAGCTATTAAGATTAGAGTTGGGAAATGTTAAAGACTTCTTCAATTAGTTAGTTCCTAGTAAGTGAACTTGAAAACCAAACTCTTACTAAGTTTCAACTTGAAATTGTATTTACCAAGCAACACAGGTCCCTTGTCATCACAGTACTGGACCAAACAGCACAAAAAGCGTGCACTTGCTATAAAAAAAGCTCGATTGACAGTCTCACGGGTGACTCAAACTTTATCCAATGGTGATCCCACAGCTTTATGATGCGAGAAAAACTGCAGTGACTTCGTCTAATATATAAATAGCGCAACACCTCACCTGCTCAGTATAAAAGTGTGTATTTGTCGCTCCATATGATTGGCTGGGTCTTGTAAAGAGTGATCCTGATTGGTCGGTTGGGACCATAACTGGCCCTGATAGGCTTTTCGAGTTCACATCAACAGTGGATGCCACATTTGCAAGGTGCTCCATTATGTACTGACTTTGCTAACCTTTTACCAGTTATATGACTCTGAAAAAAAAGTTCACAAGCTGATTCAGGGTTGTAGTTTGGGAAACTTGTAGGGGAGGCGGAGCCTTGAGGGTGTGAAGTAACACCTGATTGGGTATTGTAAGCTCCTCCTGAGTTCCCAGCTTCCAAAGAGTTTGATGATATAAATAGCAATGGAAGTTCGAAATGAGCTGATTCTGACATGGGGTATTCAATTATAGCATGTAAGGCCGCTCTATAGACAGTTTTCTGAGCTTTTATTTATGCCTCAATTCGGAGTTGTCCTCTCTCCAGTTTGGTACTTTTAACCCACGCCGCATAGGAGAAACCCACTGAAAGAGGTTTATATTGAAAACCGTTAATGTTAGGATAAAAGGATTTTTGATTCAGAGTCAGCACTATTAAAAACCCTGTGAGGGTTTCCGAATCATTGGAGGCTTGGATGTTGATAAATCTTAATCTTAGTGACGAAACTCATGAAATATTCTGCCAAATTGTCCGCAAAACAGGCGGAAAATGCTGTAATTGACTATCCAAATACTAAAATTATTTCCCATACTATGTCCATATGAGTTTTCAATGTTGCAGATTCTGAATCAAAAATAATTTTTATCCTTTTATAAGCGGTTTTCAAGATAACCCTTTTTTCAGCACGTTTTTTCTATGCAGCGTGGGTTAAACGTACCAAACTGGAGAGAAGACAACTCCAAATTGAGGCCTAAATCGGAGCTCAGAAAACGGTCTATTGAGCATTCTAAGGGAGGCAGAGTGTCCCTGCCTCCCCTAGTACTACGGGCCTGTGATTGCGAGAAGTGTGCTCAACAATGTTAAATTTGGACTTGAAAAATGCTCGATATTACATTGTAACCTACAAAAACTTGGCCAATGGTCCTGCTTCCCAACATCCATCAAAAAGGATGTGATCTGTTGACTAACTGCCTTACTTTGTAGGTCAGAGTTTGAGCTGCCACCAATCGATGGGCTTTGTATGGTATATTTTTTCACGGAAACGGTTGAATGTGCCAAAACTAAAAAGTAGTGAATGAAATGTACAAGTGAAATCATTGAAATCAAGTTAGGCCTAATCATTATTTATTTTCGAGCCAACACTCAAACCAAGGGGTAAAACTCTTTGCTTTCAAAATTAAATTGTATGACTTTCTAAGGGAAAAATCCAGTTTGATGAGTCAGGTCATAGTCAGAGACAATGTTCATTGTCTTAGGTTATTCGACACATGCATGCTGTGTGGCACTCACAAAACTTTATTATAGGTAGTGAGTGAGGTGGCACAAGCAGAACATACAACAGTTAACAGTGGTGCAGTGAGCTGTAGACTACTAGGTCTATAACAATTTATAAAGCAGGAGGCTAGAATAGGATTCCACTGGTACTGAACATCATACAACTTAGGCCATGATCAGACAACCAGATTTGACAAAAGAGTATTTACTCATATTACTGAGTATGCGTATAAAATTCAGGAGCTAGCTGACTGTATTGCGGACATTACAAAATAAAGCACGGTTATTAATGCCCTTTTCCAGTGGTTCCTACATATTTTAGTAGTCGGTGGATTGTGTATACCCACAAATGAGTATAGCTAAGGTGGAGAACTGTGGCTACAGGACAGCTATCAAACAGTTCCTCCAGCCATCAGCACCCACATCCAACATGTTTAAACTTTGCCTACCATTGTACTCCTTTGTTACCAAACAAAAGGCCTTTTGTTATACAAGTCTCATAGGTGCATTACAAAAATTCATGCAGTTCTGAATAGGCACTAAAAAACGTCGCTGGCGACGGGTGTTGTACGACATGTTGTAGGACAGGTCTTACAGCGCTCAAGGCCTCTACAGCGTTGTTCTATGGTACAATACAACATTGTTATACATCCTATATCGTTAAAAATCTATTGTTCCTGAGTGCTGTAAGACGAGATGTACAATATGTCTTACAACACTCCTGTGTTGGATCAGGCTAAGTACCTAAACTTCGTCTTACACTGCATCCAAGGAGTTAAGTCTTTGACTCCTTGCTGCAACATAGGCTGCACCAACAAACCCTTTACTATGATTTTTTTTATATAACTGGCTATTGGCCATACAGAACTGGACTTTTTCTGTAATGTGTCTTGGAACTTGTCTGAGGACAGGTTGCTAGACATCATCCCAGGGCCTATCCAACGTACTACAGCACAACTGTACTTTACTTTGTAATTGATAATATGGTACATTGAAAATCATAGCTCAACCACTTTCACATTTATTTGTTTTCGCTTATAAAACAATACAAACCAGCAAAGTGAAAGTGTATGATTTGATTATTTGTGGTATGAAATGTAATGTGATGACATGGTGGTCCAACTAAGCACTATGCTAAGTTTTATGTCTGTTGGAAATAAGTCTGCGAGCCATGTAACTGATGTTTACCAGATGTATAGATGCGAGTATGTTGTTTTGTTTGTCCCAGGCGAGAGTGGTCAGTCCACAGGACTCTCCTCCAAAACCTCAAGATTTTGTTGTTTTGTTGTTTGAAGGTAATTCATGGTTGAGAAGACACATCAAACTTTCATGGTCTCTGGAGTCAAAAGAAATTTGGACAGCACTTCCCTGAGTATTCTGCTTGAAAGACTACCTCCTTAGTTGCTCATACATACCTCATTAGATGGATTTAGTCACCTGTAGCTCTTTCAGCAAACAATTTCAGTTCAAAAATCTTTTTCAATCACGCGCAGACGCGGACACTATCAGAAATAGCCAAGGCTTATAAACGTAAATCAGTTTATAAGCATTGGCTATTTCTGATTTTATCCGCATCAGCGCATGATTGTTAAAGGTTTTTGAACTTAAAATGTTTGCTGAAAGAACTACAGGTGACTAAATCAATTTAATGAGGTATGTATGAGCAGCTTAGGCGGTAGTCTTTCAAAAATAATACTCAGGGAAGTGCTGTCCAAATTTCTTTTGACTCCAGAGACCATGAAAGTTGGATGTGTCTTCTCAACCATGAATTACCTTCAAGCAACCAAGCAACAAAAACTCAAGGGAGCAGTCAAACATTGCCCAAGTCCCAGGTTTTGGAGTAGACCTGTGGGTCAGTCACTTGACTTAAGTCACATTACAAAATAAAGTAAACCTATGCTGTAGTATGCTGGATAGGCCCTGGGGGCCGATGTCAGGGAGACATGCCCCAATGCACCTATGACAGTTGTGTAACAAAAGGCCTTTTGTTTGGTGAACAAAGGAGTACAATGGCAGGCAAAGTGTGCTTGTCTGAATGCATGTTGGATTCATGTGATTGCATGCTGGGGCGAGTGTATGCTAGGCTCAGCTCTCTACTTTTGCTACACTCATTTGTGGGTATACACAATCCACCCGCTGCTACGATATGTAGGAACCACTGGTAAAGGGTATTTCACAACTGTACTTTATTTTGTAATGCAGTTTAGAGTAGTCTAGTAGTAGCCCATTGCATTGGTTTCTCGGCCAAGCCAAGCCATCTTCGCCAACAGATACCAAACCCCTGTCCTAGCTAGTCCAGAGAATTTCTCAGACCAATAAAGCTCAGTCAGTAATAATTGGTGACCGAGTAGGAATCCTTGGTCAACAGTGCAATTACATTTCAATTACTACAGCTATGTGTAGAAATATCTCATTTACAAGCGCATGGTTAGTAGCACAGCAATTTTCAAATTAATTATTTATTTTAGTTTATGTGTCTTGCCCTGCTTGGTGGCTTCTTTGTGGTTTAATTCTGAGCATAGGCAAAACGCAGGCTTGCAAGGCAAGCCCCAAGAGCCCATGACAGTAAAGGTAGCACATGACAGTAAAGGACAGGTAGGTACATACATGACAGTTACGGCAAGGGGTAACAGGCGACTACCTACAGCCTACAGCCCATCATGATGATGATGATGGGCTGTAGGTAGGCCTGGATGTAAAAAGCAACAAATATCTAACCATGATGATCATCATGGTTGGATATTTGTTGCATCTACCCCCTTTCTTTCTGAGCTCATCATAGTCATAAATAAGCAACACAAATTCAATGCTGAAGTCAGCATACTTCTCTATCACATATAACTCCGGGCTAAAGTGGAGTGCATTGCATCAATGAGGGATTAAATTGATAGCATAGACTGGCAAGTGTCGCAGGATCTGTGGCACAGGTCTACTCAAAAACCTAGGATATTGCCAAAATCCCAGGTTTTGGAGTAGACCTGTGACCTGTGGTTTTGTGGTAAAGTCATTAAAATTTTAAACAGGAAGCAGAAAGAAAGCAGGAAATTTGACTCGACCAGGATAGCTCATTAGTTTGAGAAGAAAGATGGGTTTGTCTAATACCCCCGTCATATTTCAAATCATAATACAGAGAGTATCCGCAGAATTTAGTCCTTGCTGCAGATTGATTTTGTTATTGAATGACCTAAATTTTCCAAAACAAGTGACATGCAGTTCAGTTAGTGTGTTGATAATAATAGATATTAAAATGATCCCAGCAGTTTTGGTGTTTTAGGATACAGTCAGTCACTGCCTACAAAACCAATAACTTATCATCATCATTGGCTCATTTCCAGACAAGAAGATCCAGTATCCCTCTTTGAAGGTCTACAGTGAATGAGTGAGTACCAAGTCAAACGTTGTTTTGGAAGTTAAATTTATTTTGACTTGTATTTTGTAATGTAAGTAAGTAAGTTATCACATACAATCACAATGTATGTTACAATACACGTCTACTCCGAAACTCAAAGGGGCAGTCAAACATTTCCCAGGACCTGTGTAAGTAATATTTCACTCACAGGTCTTTCTGGTAATGTATCCGTGCCCCCCCCCCCCCCACTGGAGTGGAACCGAAATACAGACAGCAGCTATACTCCAAAATCTGAGTCTTGGGTAATGCATGTTTGACTGCCCACCTAGGCTAGCCTAATCAGTTACATAGTTCAAGGAGTAACTAAACAGTGGAATAGTCAAAGTTGGGGTTTTTTTCTACAACAAGGTGGTGTTTGGAAGACATAATGAGATCAAATTTCTACAATAGACCACCCACTTGTGACTTAACTTCCAAGGGATAGGTACACACTGATATGACAAAAATACCACCCCTTTCCACTATCACAACTCCTTAGACTTGGTTTGTAGACGAGCAAGATGTGACAAGAGCCAAGTGAGTCACAAAAACTTTGTGATTGGTCCAATTGGTATTCAGTTATGAAGTTACTGCTGATTATACTAATTAGCAGATACTAGGTTTGTCTGGGCCTAGCCTATAATAGTATCGATTGTTTTGTTTGGCTTCGATATACTTCAAGGTGAGCAATGCATGCTACGGGATCTGTTAGGCCTCATATGCTTACTTGGTGCCGGCACACTTCATAACATTCCAGATTAAGATCCCTAAAATTCCTATTCAGGGTTCATATAATGTTTAGATTCTGATGTGTTGACTGCGCTGCCAAGAGCAACTAGTGTGGCGTAATGTTGGGTTCTCGTCACCTCTATTGTTTGTGAGGTCCACATACTCGGTTACTCAAAGACTTCCCAGATAGTGAAATTACTGGTTGAGTTTTACTGGTGATTTTTACTGGTCGATTTTTTTAGTGAAATTACTGGTGAAATTTCACTGGTTGGAACCACATTTGATTGTTCGAACTATATAGATCGAGTGGTAGCAAAGATTACAACACTCTGCCTTCAAGGTCAATGCCTAATCATAATGGTTTTCTTATAGGGTATGTGTAGGCCTCGGGGGGGGGGGGGGGGGGCTACGTAAAATGCTTGCTTGGTTAAAGTTGTAGATTAGGGAATGACAGGTGCGTTGATGTTAAATTCACATTCTGTGAGGCTGTTGGGTAGTACTTTAGGACTATTTAAAAACATTTTAAATTTATGTATTTCGACTGTTGACAATTCTTTTTAATTGAATCCAGGGACTTGAGCAAGCTGGGAGGGATTCACCAATACCATCCATTTTAATCTAACCTTCGACCATCATACAATTTGACCGAGATATTACCAATCCACTGTGTCTATTATACTGGTACCCTGTTATCTAACTAAACACCATAATCAATGTGTACCTTTCACTGCACATATTGCCTCACAGTTAGTGACAATGATACTCTGTTACAAGCACGCAGGAAACCTGTGATTACCAGCTTTTTACCGTCTTATTTGTAGGAAACAGAATTAGTTTGACATCTGGACATCCTTGTGAAGATAAGAATTGTCGTGGGGAATAGTCTGGGGAATAGTCGGTCGCTGAGAAGAAGTGAAGGATATTGTCGGATATACTGAGAGACATTCACTCAGTGATAGATAGACAGGTGTAACCTCGTGGATTAATATCTGGGTGATACTGAATTCTGGGATATCGGATTATCTCCTAAATGATGCTGTAAGACTGCAGAACCTATGATGTATATCCAGTAGATAATGTAAGTTGAATTTATAACTGAGGCTTGTCTTAATGTTGTACCGTTTGCTGTGGTATCAGGTTGGAAGAGCGCATAGGACAACCCAAAGACTCATAACCTACTAAGTCTGTACCCCTCAGACTCATGCCCAGTCGGACGCCCCTCTAGTGGTTATGGGCGCCAATACTGAGTGCCTGTATTTTTCATTATGAACTTCAATACAGTTGATATTCTTTACTAATTACCCAATCTCCTACACACTCACACCCCCACCTCGCCCTGTTCATTCTGTTTCTAAATTGGTCTCTTGAAAAAGTCAGCATTACTGGTTGTGCACCAGTTCAATATTGCAACATTTATAGGCCTGCAAAGTACCAGGTTAGCCCCAATATAATACAGGCCTACGCCACCATAGCTGGATGTCGACATAAGTGAATATGTCCATCAGGGAAAGTTACTGAGTGCAAAACTCGCACTTGATTACTGCAGTTAAATCCTGGTAATCTGTTGTTAATGTGCATAGGGCCTCGAAACCCAAGGGAACCATCTGCAAAGTTCTGCAACGTGTGTGCGTAGGAGAAAGCAGGTCACATTGAGGTTATGTTTAGGCTCTGGGCTTCAGTAGTCTGATGCTCATTATTCTCATAGTCGGCCTAGAGGAAACTTTGTGGAGCTCCGTTGGATATTTTAATTGAGTGAGAGGGAAGTCCGAGATCTCTGTGTTCTCTTACTTCCCTCTCTCATGGCATGTTATTATCCAACTTCACAGCTGGGAAGTGATGTCCTATTACCCTGGAGTTCATAGTAAGTACTAATGCTAGCTAACCATACATTTCACTATTTCAAGCCTGCAAGAGATTGCAAACGTCTCCTAATGTGAATACTTTTACTCCTAGCTTTTCTATCACTCTTGCCCTTTACCCTTGAGGGGTAGTCAGGGTTTTCGCAGGAGTTATTTTTGCACAATACGCCTATGTTTGAAATGGTGTAATGCATTGCTAGCCAGCATAACTCATCCCTTATCCAACTTTAGCTAGCTGAAATTTGTGCAAGCCTTTATAAAGTAGCCCCAAACTTATGTAACTCTGGCTAATATTTATTGATTGAACCTTGAGTGACTGTAAATGGACACCTACACTACACAAATAGAAAGCTAATTCCTTGTGCTCATAATGCTTGATTAATTTATCTATTATATATTTCCGATTATTTCATAAACAAGAAATATTATCCCCTCGTGAGACTACTCTCAGCTATATTTAGTCTGAGCTGAGTGCGTAAAGTTCATCGATTAACACAGACTTGTATTAGTTTGTGGGTAGGGAGGCCGTGGTAGTACCCGTTGTATATGACCCTTGCATCTGGAGTTCTGAGGCTGCGTCAGAGTTCATCAATAAACACAGACTAATCTTAGTTCGAGTTGACATTCCTTTGTCTGATAGGGAAGGGAGGCTGGTAACACCGTTGTACATGACCCTCGCAGATGAGGTTCTAAAGCTGGATAAGAGTTCATCGGTAATGCAACTCGCTACACATCCTCATCTTGGCTTGAGATCCTGGTTCCTTGCGCTGATTTGTGAGTGGGTGCTAATAAACCCCGTTGTTAATGACCATTACAACCGACAATCTTATGGCTGGTTCATATTGTCCCAGATGGCATTGGGATGCCATCCCAGATGCTTATCCCAGATGGTCCCAGTCTTATGTTCACATAAGACTCATAGTTCATGGTTCTCACACATAGTTCTCACTCATAGTTCATAGTTCATAGTTCTCACACATAGACTCATAGTTCACATAAGACATAAAATTCATCCCAGACTAGCAGTTAGGTTTTTGTCTGGGATAGTGCTGGGATGATGTTCACATTGTCTGGGATCGACCCAGATTATCCAACTGTCTGATTCACATAGCACCCAGATGCAAAATGAGTCTGGGTTCGTCTGGGATAGCATCGGGAAAGTTTGCCGCTTACGAACTTTCCAGATACTGTCCCAGGCGGACCCAGACAGTCCGGGATTGTGTCATTTTCATGTTCACATTGACTGGGATGGCTATCTGGTATGGTCGTCTGGGACAATGTGCACCAGCCATCAGGCTTTGGCTCTGGGGTCTGACTTGACTTACTATGGTATTGCACACAAACCTAACTGGCTGAGTGTTGTCGAATATCACTCATTTCATTCATCTATATTTGGAATGTGATTTAATCACATAGCCTAAGTACAATAACATACTCAAAAGAAATAAATTGGATAGCCTAATTTTGTGAATAGAGGTAATTCCTGTAGAATAATTCACTCGGAAGGAAGTGTGCTTTTGTAATTGAAAAATTCAACTTTTTGAATTCAATGTTTGGTTAGGATTACACTAAGCCCCGTAATTATGAAATTCTGACATCGTTTGGATTCCTTCCCTGTTGTGTAGAGGATTTTCTTTGAATTAAGTTGGAAATTTCTTAGCGCTTGACATGCCCTACTAGGAGAGTATTGAAGCTACTCCCGCTGAACAAGGCTAAAGACGAGTGTGTTTTGATTATACAATGACAAAACTTTACCTACAGATCAGGGAGCCCTTACCCTTTGTTTCTGAGGGTGATTACGTAAATGTTTGTTACACATCTCATAACATGGCAACATTTCAAGTAACCTGATACTTGGCTAGTCTGTGTTTTATCTTCATTGTTTTGAAACCTGACATCGTTTTGTACACCTGCCTGTCAAGTAACTTCTCACGTAATGTGTGCAAAATACACATGCTGTATTTGCATGCTGCTTGTGCTGCCCTAGACAGGGTATTGAAGCAAAAGCACATTAGTAATCACAGGGAGGATTGCTCATCCTTTCCAAGCAATGTTATCACAGATCTTCAATATTACACGGTTTGGTTATTAGGCTCTATTTGTGGCCAGTGATCATCTCCTCTGCCTCATCACTTAACATATACTCTCATGAGTGAGCAAAATATAGTGCTAGCTCATAATAAGTCATACTACCCATCTACATAAGCAGAACTTCTCCTCCAGGGTATACCTCCTCAAACTCATATGAACATAATTAATATCACAATTATCTGTTTGTGATGTGCTATCAGAGGCCCAGATAGTGGTCAACTTAACAAACACGACGCTGATCCTAGCCCCATATGACGCTGATCGCTGATCGTAGGCCTACATCTTATTGTTGTTGTTATGTTTGAGGTTATCTGAGGTGGCTCAGTTGATAACACTTGATTATAATTGCCTGTAAGCGTAGGAGGGCCCCCCCCCCCCCCCCCCGGGAGATTGGTACCCTACTGCAGGCCACTGACTTACTGGACACCATGTACTGACCATCCCTGCTACCACAGCAGTAGGCTAAACCTTTGCCTTGACATTGGTTTTGTCCTAAAACACTACCGATAATATGCCATGTACAATCGATCAGTTCAGGCAGGTTATCTTTGCACCGTAGCGTTTGGATAAATCCAGATATGCTTGAGTTCTCAAACTGGAAGGTAGTCCCACCAGCACTGGGAAAATGTTAGCTTCCATATATAGTTAAAACATAATGGGTCAATCGGGCCATTTTGTGGCAATGTCACTACCGTGCAGAGAAACTAGGATTTCAGAGTCGATATGCAAGCAATGCACATCACTAAATCAGCTCTCTCCCCACGACCTAAGACGCTCTTTGGGGATTTTATTCAATCTTCTTTATTTTCACAATTGTTAAGCTCATGATATAAATATTTAATCATTAATCCTGACCCAATGTTGAAGGCCAAACCTCTGAGACAGGTTGGCCGCTAGGACCTAGCCGAAACCACAGTAATCCTCTTTCTCCCTCACTCTCTCTATTTCATCACAGAATGCCTCCACCCACCACAAACTACTCTAGGGATGAATCTGCACCACCACAAACTTCTCAAGGCCTGGTCTATAGCTAGGGCCTGGACCCTATAATAATGGTGATTGATGTGGATAATATAGTGTATCTGATCGATATCCTGTTTTATACATGATAAGATCAAACAGTAGGGATGTTATCTTCTACAATCACATCAAGCTAGACCTGAATGAAGCCATAAATCCCCCTCCCACCCTCCCAACCCACCACAAATATTCAAATTAATCCTATTAATCTGTTAATCATCCATCAAGACTTGTTTTCTTGTGGTGTTATGAAGCCCTATATGTTTGTCAGAATGTTATCACTAGAATGACTGTGTTAGTGTGAAGGCTCAGCTGTAATTTCCACAAGATTGGGATGTTTGTTCTCTAGCAATGAATCTTCAGGATATTTGGTGAAAACAGGTCTACTGTTGAGTAATTTATGTGTATCGTAGAAGGGCTAAATAGGATCTATTCAGGAAGATTTTATGTTTTCCATGGCCTGAATTCCTAGAAGGAATAACAAAGTTTATTTTTACTTTGCGTTTTGGCAATTTATCAAATTTTGGTGACAGTTTAAACATCACATGTATCCAGCCCAACATGCTTGAGGTGATTCATTGGTGTTTTTAATTAAAATTAGAACTTGTGATGTGATGGGACGCATTCCAAAGTTTATTGTTGTCATTACTCCTAGGCAGTTTAATGACCCCTAGTGACTCTGCATTTACTGACTCTTACATTCGTCCTCTGCGTGCCTAGAGAGTATGACGTTCCAAGTAAATAAAATCACAAATTTTCAGTCAGTCTTCAAACTTGAGCAGCTTTCATTATTTATATGAAGCTTACCCATATATACTTACCCATATATACTTACCCATATATACTTACCCAGCCGTGTTAGGTGACACATAAGCTGAAGATTAAAGACCGGGACTGCGTTGAGCTGAGGCTTTGTAAACATCATCCATGTATTTCCACTTTGAATCAGTAACATAAATATTAAGTTTACTTTCCTCTTATTACAGATATATATCGTGACTAGAGACTGATTATGACTTAGTGGTTATTCTGGAGTTATCCCCTTTGTCCCTACAGACACACAGACAGACAACATGGCGTCGTCTACTGCAGACATTCCTCACAGACAGATGAATTTAAACCCAATCAGCTCAGCCTCCATAGATAAATCATACGGTCATTCCGGTTATATGGTAAGTTGTCTTGTTGGGAGTTGTCTTTTATTCACATATTGCTTAGATGTTTTAAATCTTCAAACCTGTCACGATATCATTATTTGATATGTGTATGGTAATGTACACAACTCAACAAAATTGATATAAGAAAAAACTTGAGACTGAATATTTTGCTAAATTGATGAAAAGCTTTCCAACCATACAGCTTTGCTTGTCCAGTTATTTTTGCAAATGTAAATCCAGCACCTTTTATAATTTGTAATTTCCCACTTATTGTGATCACAAATATTTCCTCACCAAACTAAGTTTTACTTTGTGATTGATGTTGTGTGCTGCTAACCATTTACACAGGTCAGAGATGATGTACACCAGGCTTACTCCCTGGTGATGTCTCATAGTAGACAATCATCTACGTCATCAGCAACTACTACCCAATCAAATCAGGTTTGTCACTGTCTGCGGCCAATCAGGTGCTCTCTAACAAACAAAGCTAACCAATCACGGCTCTGCTGTCAATTTTCTGTTGAATGTGGGATTAAATTAGGTCATGCACTCAATCAACTCCTTGACTCAATATAACCAAAATTGGGTTATGGGACTTTCTGTATGGTTATCATTCTTTGGTCTACTATGACATATATCTCTCCCATCTGATAAATGGAGGCACCCTGTTTTGTTATCCTAGAGAGTTTAGATTAAAGTTTGCACCGCTGTGCCCTGACACTGGTGGAGGTTCCCTCGTAATCTTTAGCGCATCCTGCTATTATAGCAAAACAAACATTCCCATCATATCTAGTCACTGTTTGACACATACCAGCCAAGCAAACATCAGTTACACAGCAACGAATGTAC